>OY856414.1:453435100-454035100 GCA_963693085.1 Alisma plantago-aquatica
TTAAGAAATGGTTTTATCTCTCTTTTCTTATTTTTAAAATATTTTCCTTTATGCAACCTTATTAATGTAACTTTTACCATGTACCAACTTTGTTGATATTTTTGTTTCTCATATTTTCTAGGTGCCAGGAACAATTGAGATACAAAGTGAAATGCATGCTCAAAGTACCTGAAGGCATAAATTAATAAGCATGGAGGATATATTAGATAGACCTATTTCTCTTATATCGTTCTTTCTAGATGTTAGTTTATTTTTTTCCTAGTTGTTGTTGAGGATGACTGAGATCCTATGTAATAATGTTATCTTTCTCTAGAACAATATTTTTCTCCTTATGAAATGACTTTATTGTATCCATATGAATGAATGTTTGTGTGGATTTATGAGATGATGTGGACTTTGATCTTGGCTTAATCTCTGATTTTAGTTGATTACCTTAATCTCTTATATTTTCCCTTTTGACATCTATATATATGAGTGCACGCATATCCGTGAATGTCACTATGGAAAGTATATAGAAGTTGGGGTCGTCACAGTTGGTATCAGAGCCAATGTTCACACATCAAGTCACATGAACTTCATTCACCCTATTTTGAGTCTAGGGTAATCCTTGAGTTAGGTATGTGAAGGGTGGAGGTGTCTAGGATAGCATCTGCCATGGGTGGGACTAAAATCTCCGAGCCACTTAGCTTGGCAATCACGAGGCTACCTTTATGGCAGTATAAGTCTACCTGGCCGATACCCTAAGTGTCCCCTATTCTTGGGCATACCTTAATTTATGAACTTTCAGATCTATAGATTTTCCCTCTCATCTCTTCTATAGGAAATTTTTTCCCTCTCATCTATGTTATAAAATAAATTTTCCCTCTTACCTCTGTTATAAAGTTAGGAAGGAGTCTCTATATTTAGAAAGTCCTAAGGATCGACTGATAAGGATTTAGGGTATCCTCCACTCATCATGACATTAAGGTCATTAATAATTAATAAAGGAGAATAATGAAATTCAAAAGAAAAGGAAAATGACGAATGACAATAATAATGATAAATATATGTTAAATGAGAAAAATCTAATATGCTCCATTAATTTCAGGAAGCCTCCAAAACCTCGCAACTCAAAGGCCTCAGAGGAATCATCCTCTAAGAAGAGAAAAGTGCCTGAAACCTCTGAAGTACCTGATCCCGATGCCGTGTCCAAGGAAAGGTGGGAGGAACATAAGAAAATCCTTCTAGACTTTATGGAAACCCTCTCCACAAAAGGAACCCCTGAACCTTGCTCCTCTAGGAAAAAGGAAATGACGGTGATAGACTTCATTCAGCTCAAACCTGGCAGCTTTTAGGGGGGAAGACCAACCCGAAGTCATGGACAAGGCTGAGGCTTGGGTCCTTTCCATAGAGAATGCCTTCCGTACCCTAGAAGTACTCGAGGAAACGAAGGTCAAATTCTCCACCCATCTGCTTAAGGGAGGGGAAAAGATCTGGTGGGAGAACTATGGTGGGAACCGGGGAGAGGAAGTAGACAACTTGGGGTGGGAAGCCTTCAAGACCCATAGCTGAGAGGAAGAGGAAAAAGAAGATGTACATGGAGCTTAGACAGGGAAGTCTCTCAGTGGCCGATTATACCTGGAAGTTTAGGCTTTTGGAACGCTATGCCCCTATCTGGACTGAGGACCGCCTCACTGAGCATTATGTAGACTGCCTCTCCACACACTTGAAAACCCTAGTTATAGCCTCCCGTCCCCGAAACATTGATGAAGCCCTAGACATGGCCCTTAAGCAGGAAAGGGATCAGAGATTGTAGAAGCCTTTTAGTATGGGATATTTAGGGTTAACCACCACTGAGGAAGAGGAGTTCAAGAAGTTCCACCCCGGCAATAATAAAGGATCAGGAAAAGGAGGAGGTTCAGGGAAGAAAGGACAGAAGAATAGCACGTTGATGCATTACTTCAAAAAATGCAAGACTTGTAGACAAGGAGATGATGGACCTTGTCGCTACACCAAGCCGGTCTGCTGCAACTGCAAGAAGGAGGGACATTTACTTTCCAAGTGCCCCAATGCATCTATCCTTGGCAAACATCCAGTGGGTGCTCCACCCCCTCAGGGACACCACAATGCTAGGGTGTTCGCAGTAACAGCAGAAGAGGCTAGGGAAAATCTGAACCCGCTTGTTGAAGGTAACCTTAAATCTTTTTCATATATCTAATATCTCATTCAATGCCTTCAATTATTTAAAATATAATTATCCTATGCAGGCATTGTTTTCTTGAATTGACATCCTGTAAAAGAATTGTTGGACTCTGGATCCACAAATACATTTATCTCTCAAAATCTGGCCTCAATGTTGCACTTACATATAAGGGACTTGGGTTATATTCTGGATGTGTCAACTGTTAGTGGAAAAATATTCACTACATTATAGAAAACTAATGTCCTCCCTCTAAAATTCAAAAATCATGACATGCCCTTTGAATTCATCCTCTTATCTATGGAAGACTTTGATATTATACTTGGTATGGATTGGCTATACAAGTATCATGCTCAGATTGACTATAGAAACAAGATGGTAGTTCTCTCTCAGCCTCATTCTTGTCCTGTGGTGATTCCTAGGGGAAGCGAATTCTATAATAATGTAATAATTTCCTCTCTTAAAGCTAAAAATATCATATCTAAAGGATGTAAAGTCTTCCCCGCATTCGTCTTAGAGACCAGTCCTGACAACGATCCTGTAGAAAGACTGGAGGTGGTACGTGAATTCCTTGACGTATTTCTAGAGGAGCTTCCTGGGCTGCCTCCAAATAGAGACATTGAGTTCTCCATAGAGAAAATATGGAGGGGCCCAGAAAGAATGAAATAAAGTCCATTACTGAGAGAAGTGGTAGTCTTGCTTGCTGAAAAAGAAAAGTAGACCGGACCACCTTTTTCAGCCGGATAGCAAGCTCAGCCATGGTCTATTTAACTAACTGAAAGAGGACGAGAATGAGAGTACCTATCTCTTATGGGAATCGACCTTTTTCCTAGAACCACTCTATTTTCTTGGGCACCGTATAGGATGGCACCTGTTGAGCTTATGGAGTTGAAGAAACAATTACAAGAACTTCTTGATAAGGGTTTTATCTGCCCTAGCATTTCCCCTTGGGGTGCACCTGTCCTTTTTGTTAAAAAGAAAGATGGTTAAATGTGAATGTGTATTGACTATCGCATGTTGAACCAAGCTACCATAAAAAACAAGTATCCTCTCCCTCATATTGATGACCTATTTGATCAACTTTGTACTTCTAAAGTCTTCTCAAAAATTGATCTTCATTCTGGCTACCATCAACTTAAGGTCAAGGATTCAGATATATCTAAGACTGCTTTTCAAACTCGTTACGGGCACTATGAATTTCTGGTGATGCCGTTCGGGTTGACCAACGCACCTGGCGTATTCATGAACTTGATGAACAAAGTCTTCCAACCTTATATTGATGAGTTTTTGATCATCTTCGATGATGATATTCTAATCTATTGTGATTCTATGGAGAAACATTGAGAGCATTTGAAGTCTATCCTTGAGATTCTTCGAGCCCAGAAATTCTATGGTAAGCTTTCTAAATGTGAATTTTGGATTGACAAAGTCATGTTTCTTGATCATGTCATCTCTGGGGGTAATATATCTGTCAATCCTGCCAAAGTCTCTGTTGTACTTGATTGGCAACCTCTTCAGAATCCTTCTGAAATCTGGAGTTTCTTGGATCTGGCCGGATATTATTGTCGTTTTATCCCAAACTTTTCCAAAGTCGCACTTCCTCTGACCAAGCTGACTCAAAAGGATGAGCATTTCATCTGGTCAACTACTTGTGAGTCTAGCTTCCAAGATCTCAAGTAGAAGTTGACGTCAGCACATGTCCTTGTTCTACCATATGGCAATGAAGGATTTGTGATATTCACCGATTCTTCCGGACATGGTCTAGGGTGTGTCCTACAACAGAACGAGAAAGTAGTGGCCTTCACTTCGAGACAGCTAAAACCCAATGAATTGAATTATCCTACGCATGATTTGGAATCAGTTGCTATCATCCATGCTCTCAAGATCTGGAGGCACTACTTGTATGGGGCAATGTTTGATTTCTTCACCGACCACAAAAGCCTCAAGTACATTCTGACGCAAAATGGTCTGAATCTGTGGCAATGACGGTGGATCGAGTACGTGAAGGACTACGAATTCACCATTGGCTACCATCCAGGCAAGGCCAATGTAGTTGCACATGCTCTTAGTAGGAAAAGAGCTATGTGTACATCTCTATCGATACCCGAATGGAGGAACATGGAGGACCTAGCAAGCTGGAGACCACAATTCCTGGATGATCGTATGCATGTCAATAACATCTCTATCACATCCAACATGCGTTCTGAACTTCTGGAGGCACAGAAAGCTAGTCCTGAGCTTGTAGAGCTCTCCTCTCTCCTGGCTAAACCTCATTCACATCTGTTTGTGGGTCTTGATGGTGGTCTTCGATATAAGAACCGTATATGGGTCCCTGAACAGTTAGCTGAAAAGACGAAGATTCTTTCTGAGGCACACGGATCCAAGTACACTGTTCATCCCGGCACAATGAAGATGTACAAGGACCTACAATGTCAGTTCTGGTGGAGAGGCATGAAGCACGATATTGCCGATTTCGTGTCCAGATGTCTGACAGAGAATCAAGGTCGAGCATCAAAGACCAAGCGGTCTACTGCAACCAATCGAGATACCTTAATGGAAATGGGAACACATCACCATGGACTTCGTGGTAGGATTACCAAGGACCAGGAAAGGATACAATGTTGCATGGGTCATAGTAGATCGTCTCACCAAGTCAGCTCATTTCCTCCTTGTGAAAACCACTGCGAAAGTGTCTGAGCTGGACGACCTCTACATACAGGAGATTATACGTCTACATGGAGTTCTAGCATCCATTGCCTCAGACCGGGACTCAAAGTTCACTTCAAAGCTGTGGAAACAGGTTCAGGAAGAAGTGGGCACCAAGTTGAACTTCAGTACTGCTTATCATCAGTAGACAGATGGACAGTCAGAACGAACAATGCAGATTCTGGAGGATCTTCTACGAGCTTGTGTGCTTGACTGGGAAGGCTCGTGGGACCATTACCTTCCTTTAGCTGAGTTTGCCTACAATAATAGCTTTCAGGAAAGTATTGGGTTGCCACCATACGAAGCTCTCTATGGCTGACTGTGCAGATCTCCATTACATTGGGACGACATTGGAGAACACACCTTGATGAAATCTGAGGAGATGCAGCTATATGCAGATAAAGTTGCACTGAGTAGGAAGAGAATAAAGTAGGTATAGGATAGGCATAAATCATATGCAGATGCTCACTGAGGAAGGTGACCATGTCTTTCTAAAGATCCAACCTATTCGAGGTTTGGCTAAGAATAGGGGAAAGCTCAGTCCTCATTATGTGGGACCCTTCGAGATCCTTGAAAGGGTTGGAGAATGTGACTATCGTCTTACTTTGCCACCTCAGTATAGTGTCATGCATAATGTCTTTCATGTATCTAATCTGAAACATTATGTTAAAGACCCAAATCACATTCTGAATCATGAGCCTCTCGAGTTGAAGGACGATCTGTCATATGCTGAATCCCCAATCAGAATTCTCAACTTTAAGTCAAAGGAGCTTCGCAATAATCGACGTATAGAAATGGTTAAAGTTTTGTGGAGCCACCATGATGAGACTGATGCCACTTGGGAGCTAAATACTGAGGTCGAGAAGAAATATCCACATCTCTTTCAGGCCGCTTGAAAATTGGGGACAAAATTTTTAAAAGGAGAGGACAATGTGAAAGAGTGAGTTTTTCCATATATATTTTTCTCTCTCCTATAATTTTTATTATTCCAATTGTGCCCTCAACCATCTCCCTCACTAATTTTATTAAATGGCCTATCAATTCCACATATTACAAAACCCTAAATGTCACATAAAGGTGAATTTTAGGAATTAATACACTTAATCAATAGCTATGTTGACCCTTCAAATTTCAATTCAAATTTTGCACCATAGCTACATCATAACATTATAAAAGCTATGCCAAAAATCTCATTACTATTGAATTTACCAATTATGAGTTATTCACATTTGAAAAATAATGTGTATAATGCCATCTAGTAACTCTAGGACCTATGTTTTGGATCTAATATGATAAATATATGTCAAGCGGACCCTTTAGTTACTTGGGTGCAGATAACTTAACTGGGGTTCCACCCCAGCCATATGATTAAAGGAACATGGATCCGCTCAGGGATCCAAGGGTCAAGACCTTATCTTCTACCTTCCGCCTACTTCGGCATCAACCCCAACAGTGTGCTGACCCCAAAGCTACCTCATGCTCCCAACTCCCACAACGACCACGCGAGATTTTTGAAGGACAAATTCTACTCCCAAAACTGAACCTAACGAGCCCACACTCGATGCCCCTCGCGCTCGGATCTGGGAGAACAAACTCCTGCTTCCTTGCACTTCTCCTGGCGGCGACGACTGATTTTAGGGCTTCATTGCCCTCATCCTCAACCGCCTATATAAGGCCTCCAACAGCTTCACCTGAACTCCCTTAGGCTCCCACGAAACCCAATTCAAAGCATCTGACCTCCAAGCACTGCCACCTATTTCACCTCCCCTCCATCGCTGCATCACCTCAGTGGCACCTCCACAGACCTCACCCCACTAATTACCCTTTGCCATCAAGTCCACCCCAACCCAGGGTTGCTTCGCGGCCAATCCCCGACATCTCAAACACCCTACACATCTAAAGCCTCCAGTACATCGACAACCTCCACCCTCGCGGCGGAAGGGGACTCCAGGGGGAGACTGAGGGTGGGACCTTGACGCCTGGATGCGGAGAGGTCCATTGAAGTTGATCATGCCCACACTTCTTCACTGTCTCCTTGCTCCACGTGTCAGTCCCTCTTTGGAGCTTGATCTAGCTGCTTGGGCTAGAAGCGAGCAAGGAGAAACATAGCAAGAAGGGGGAGGCCGAGTTGGACCAGTAAACTTTTACCACATAAGCTAGAGGAGTCACAGGCCAACACTCCAACTCAACGATCTGTAGGCTATGATATGTAGTATCTTGAATGCTCATATTTGGATACGATTGCTTGGTTGAACTAGTATGAGTTATTCTTCGCCAAAATCAAATATAACATAAATGATTATGATGGGTTGTAGCTACTAGAGCACATAGCCTAGTGTGGATGTATGTTTCCTAACATGGATGTATGATTCTTGGACCCATGTTATATGTATGATGATATTATATTGCCCACACTAGATGTAAGTCAAGTGCAAATATGTGTAGTACAACAACATCAAAATGAATGTAATAAAAAGGATGTTTACCTGATTTTCTCCTTAAGAAATGGTTTTATCTCTCTTTTCTTCTTTTTCAAATATTTTCCTTTATGCAACCTTATTAGTGTAACTTTTACCACGTACCAACTTTGTTGATGTTTTTGTTTCTCTTATTTTCCAGGTGCAAGGAACAATTGACAAAATAAAGTGAAATGCATGCTTAAACTACCTGAAGGCATAAATTAATAAGCATGGAGTATATATTAGATAGACCTATTTCTCTTATCTCGTTCTTGTTAGATGTTAGTTTATTTTTTTCCCAGTTGGTGTTGAGGATGACTGAGATCCTGTGTAATAATGTTATCTTTTTCTAGAACAATATTTTCTCTCCTTATGAAATGACTTTATTTTATCCATATGAATGAATGTTTGTGTGGCTTTATGAGATGATGTGGACTTTGATCTTGGCTTAATCTCTGATTTTAGTTGATTACCTTAATCTCTTATATTTTCCCTTTTGACATCTATAGATATGAGTGCACGCATATCTGTGAATGTCACTATGGAAAGTATATACAAATTGGGGTCGTCACAGTTGGTATCAGAGCCAATGTTCAAACATCAAGTCACATGAACTTCATTCACCCTATTTTGAGTCTAGGGTAGTCCTTGAGTTAGGGATGTGAAGGGTGGAGGTGTCTACGATAGCATATGCCATGGGTCGGACTAAAGTCTTCGAGCCACTTAGCTTGGCAATCACGAGGCTACCTTTATGGAAGTATAAAACTACCTGGCCGATACCATAAGTGTCCCCTATTCTTGGGCGTGCCTTAATTTAGGAAACTTTATATCTATAGATTTTCCCTCTCATCTATTCTATAGGAAAAATTTTCCCTGTCATCTATGTTATAAAATAAATTTTCCCTCTTACCTCTGTTATAAAGTTAGGAAGGAGTCTCTCTATTTAGAAAGTCCTAAGGATCGACTAATAAGGATTTAGGGTATCCTCCACTCATCATGACATTAAGGTTATTAATAATTAATAAAGGAGAATAATGAAATTTAAAAAAAGGAAAATGATAAACGACAATAATAATGATAAATATATGATAAATGAGAAAAAATCTAATATGCTCCATTAATTTCAAGATGCCTCCAAAAACTCACAACTCAAATGCCTCTGAGGAATCATCCTATAAGAAGAGAAAAGAGCCTGAAACCTCCAAAGTACCTGATCCTGATGTCGTAGCCAAGGAAAGGTGGGAGGAATAGAAGAAAATCCTTCTAGGCTTTATGGAAACCCTCGCCACAAAAAGAACCCCTAAACCTAGCTCCTCTATGAAAAAGGAAGTGATGGTGATATAATTCATTAAGCTCAACCCCGACAGCTTTTGGGGGGAAGTCCCACCCGAAGTCATGGACAAGGCTGAGGCCTGGGTCCTTTCCGTAGAGAATGTCTTTCGTACACTAGAATTACCCGAGAAAAAGAAGGTCAAATGCACCACCCATCTGCTTAAGGGAGGGGTGAAGATCTGGTGGGAGAACTATGGTGGGAACCAGGGAGAGGAAGTAGACAACTTATCCTTCAAGACCCTATTCACTGAAAGTTTCATACCCATAGCTGAGAGGAAGAGGAAAGAGAAAATGTACATGGAGTTTAGATAGGGTAGTCTCTCAGTGGCCAATTATACCCAAAAGTTTAGTCTTCAGGAACGCTATGCCCCTATCCGGACTAAGGACTGCCTCACTGAGAATTATGTAGATTGCCTCTCCGCACACTTGAAAACCCTAGTTATAGCCTCCCGTCCCCCAAACATTGATGAAGCCCTAGACATGGCCCTTAAGCAGGAAAGGGAGTAGGGATTTCAGAAGCCTTCTAGTATGGTATATTTAGGGTTGAACACCACTGAGGAAGAGAAGTTCAAGAAGTTCCACCCCGACCATAATAAAGGATCAGGAAAAGGAGGAGGTTCAGGGAAGAAAGGACAAAAGAACAGCAAGCTGATAGATTATTGCAACAAATGCAAGACTTGTGGATGAGGACATGATGGACCTGGTCGCTACACCAAGCTGGTCTGCTACAACTGCAAGAAGGAGGGACATTTCATTTCCAAGTGCCCCAATGCGTCTATCCTTGGCAAACCTCCAGCGGGTGCTCCACCCCCTCAGGGACACCACAATGCTAGGGTGTTCGCAGTAACAGCATAAGAGGCTAGGGAAAATATGAACCAGCTTGTCGAAGGTAACCTTAAATCTTTTTCATATATCTAATATCTCATTCAATGCCTTCAATTATTTAAAATATAATTATCCTGTGTAGGCATTGTTTTCTTGAATGGACTTCTTATTAAAGCATTATTTGACTCTGGATCCACAATACATTTATCTCTCGAAATCTGGCCTCAATGTTGCACTTACATATAAGGGACTTGGGTTATATTCTGGATGTGTCAACTCCTAGTGGCAAAATATTCACTACATTATAGAAAATTGATGTCCTCCCTCTAAAATTCGAAAATCATGACATGCCCTTTGAATTCATCCTCTTATCTATGGAAGACTTTGATATTATACTTGGTATGGATTGGCTACACAAGTATCATGCTCATATTGACTGTAGAAACAAGATGGTAGTTATCTCTCAGCCTCATTCTTGTCCTATGGTGATTCCTAGGGGAAGAAGATTATGTAATAATGTAATAATTTCCTCTCTTAAAGCTAAAAAGCTCATATCTAAAGGATGTAAGTCTTCCTTGCATTCGTCTCAGAGACTAGTCCTGACAACGGGCCTGTAGAAAGACTGGTGGTGGTATATGAATTCCTTGATGTATTTCTGGAGGAGCTTCCTGGGTTGCTTCCAAACAGAGACATTGAGTTCTCCATAGACCTTCTTCCTGGAACCACTCCGATTTCTAGGGCACTGTATAGGATGGCACCTGCTGATCTTATGGAGTTGAAGAAATAATTACAAGAACTTCTTGATAAGGGTTTTAACCAACCTAGCATTTCCCCTTGGGGTGCACCTGCCCTTTTTTTTTAAAGAAAGATGGTTCAATGTGAATGTGTATTGACGATCGCATGTTGAACCAAGCTACCATTAAAAAAAAGCATCCTCTCCCTCATATTGATGACCTCTTTGATCAACTTCGTACTACTAAAGTCTTCTCAAAAAGTGATCTTCATTCTGGCTACCATCAACTTAAGGTCAAGGATTCAGATATATCTAAGACTGCTTTTCGAACTCGTTACGGGAACTACGAATTTCTGGTGATGCCATTCGGGTTGACCAACGCACCTGGCGTATTCATTAACTTGATGAACAAAGTCTTCCAACCTTATCTTGATGAATTTGTGGTCGTCTTCATTGATGATATTCTGATCTATTATGATTCTATGGAGAAACATCGAGAGCATTTGAAGTCTGTCCTTGAGAATCTTTGTGCCCAGAAATTCTATGGTAAGCTTTCTAAATGTGAATTCTAGATTGACAAAGTCATGTTTATTGGTCATGTCATCTCTAGGGGTAATATATCTGTCGATCCCGCCATAGTCTATACTATACTTGATTGGCAACCTACCCGGAATCCTTCTAAGATCCTGAGTTTCTTGGGTTTGTCCGGATATTATCGCCATTTTATCCCAAACTTTTCCAAAGTCACACTTCCTCTGACCAAGCTGACTCAAAAGGATGAACATTTCATCTGGTTAGCTGCTTGTGAGTCTAGCTTCCAAGAGCTCAAGTAGAAGTTGATGTCAGCACCTGTCCTTGTTCTACCATCTGGCAATGAAGGATTTGTGATATTCACTGATCCTTCCCGACATGGTCTAGGGTGTGTCCTACAGCAGAACGGGAAAGTAGTGTCCTTCACTTCCAGACAGCTAAAACATAATGAGCTGAATTATCCTTCGCATGATTTGGAGTTAGCTGCTATCATCCATGCTGTCAAAATTTGGAGGCACTACTTGTACGGGGAAATGTTTGATATCTTCACCGACCACAAAAGCCTCAAGTACATTCTGGCGCAAAAGGATCTGAATCTGTGACAACGACGGTGGATCGAGTACCTAAAGAACTACGACTTCACCATTGGATACCATCCAGGCAAGGCCAATGTAGTTGCAAATGCTCTTAGTAGGAAAAGAGCTATGTGTGCATCTCTGTCTGTACCCGAATGGAGGAACATGGAGGACCTAGAAAGCTAGAGACCACAATTCATGGCTGATCGTATGCATGTCAATAACATCTCTATGACATCCAACCTGCATTCTGAACTTCTGGAGGCACAGAAAGCTAGTCCTGAGCTTGCAGGGCTCTCCTCTCTCATGGATAAACCTCATACACATCTATCTGTGGGTCTTGATGGTGGTCTTCGATATAAGAATTGTATATGGGTCCCTGAACAATCAGCTGAAAAGACGAAGATTCTTTCTGAGGCACATGGGTCCAAGTACATCATTCATCCCGGCACAACGAATATGTACAAGGACCTGCAACGTCAGTTCTGGTGGAGAGGCATGAAGTGTGATATCGCTGATTTCATGTCCAAATGTGTGACATGCCAAATAATCAAGGCCGAGCATCAAAGACCAGGCGGTCTACTACAACCCCTCAAGATCCCAGAATGGAAATGGCAACACATCACCATGGACTTTGTGGTAGGATTACCCAGGACCAGGAAAGGATACGATGTTGCATGGGTCATAGTGGATCGCCTCACCAAGTCATCTCATTTCCTCCCTATGAAAACCACTGTGAAAGTGTCTGAGATGTCCGACCTCTACATATAGGAGATTGTACGTCTGCATGGAGTTCCAACATCCATTGTCTCGGACTGGGACCCAAAGTTCACTTCAAAGCTGTGGAAACAGGTTCAAGAAGAACTGGGCACCAAGTTGAACTTTAGTACAGCTTATCATCCGCAGATAGATGGACAGTCAGAACGAACAGTGCAGATTCTCGAGGATCTTCTATGAGCATGTGTGCTTCACTGGGAAGGCTCGTGGGACCATTACCTACCTTTAGCTGAGTTCACCTATAATAATAGCTATCAGGCGAGTATTGGGATGCCACCATATGAAGCTCTCTATGGCCGACCGTGTAGATCTCCATTACATTGGGACGATGTTTGAGAACACACCTTGACGAAATCTGAGGAGATGCAGTTGTATGAAGATAAAGTTGCACTAATTAGGTAGAGAATAAAGAGGGCACATGATAGGCAGAAATCGTATGCAGATGCTCACTGACAGGAACGTCAGTTCAAGGAAGGTGATCATGTCTTTCTGAAGATCCGATCTATTCGAGCTTTGGCCAAGAATAGGGGAAAGCTCAGTCCTCATTATGTGGGACCCTTCGAGATCCTTGAAAGGGTTGAAGAATGTGCCTATTGTCTTTCTTTGCCACCTCAGTATAGTGCCATGCATAATGTATTTCATGTATCTATTCTAAAACCTTATGTTAAAGACCCCAATCACATTCTGAATCATGAGCCTCTCGAGTTGAAGGATGATTTGTCATATGCTGAGTCCCCAGTCAGAATTCTTGACTTTGAGTCAAAGGATCTTCACAATAATCGACATATAGAAATGGTGAAAGTTCTGTGGAGCCACCATGATGAGACCGATGCCACATGGGATCTAAAGACCAAGGTCGACAAGAAATATCCACATCTCTTTCAGGCCGCTTGAATTTTGGGGACAAAATTCTTAAAAGGACGGAAGAATGTGACAGAGTGAGTATTTCCATATATATTTCTCTCTCCTATAATTATTATTATTCTAATTGTGCCCTCAACTATCTCCCTCACTAATTTGATTAAATGGCCTATCAATTCCACATATTACAAAACCCTAAATGTCACATAAAGGTGGATTTTAGGAGTTAATACACTTAATCAATAGCTATGTTGACCCTTCAAATTTCAATTCAAATTTTGCACCATAGCTACATCATAACATTATAGAGCTATTCCAAAAATCTCATTACAATCGGGTTTACCAATTAAGAGTTATTCACATTTGAAAAATAATGTGTATAATGCCATTTAGTAACTCTAGGACCTAAGTTTTGGATTTAATTCGATAAATATATGTCACGCGGCCCCTTTAGTTACTTGGGTGCAAACCACTTAACTGGGGCTTGACCCCAGCCGTCCGATTAAAGGGACATGGATCCTCTTAGGGATCCAAGGGTCAAGACCTCGTCTTCTACCTTCCGCCTTCTTCAGCCTCGACTCCAACAATGCGCCCACCCCAAAGCTACCTCACGCTCCCAACTCCCACAACGATCACGCAAGAATTTTGGAGGACAAATTCTACTCCCCAAACCGAACCTAACAAGCCCACACTCAACGCCCCTCACACTCAGATCTGGGAGAACAAACTCCTGCTTCCTTGCACTTCTCCTGGCGGTGACGACTGATTTTAGGGCTTCATTGCCCTCATCCTCAAACGCCTATATAAGGCTTCCAAAAGCTCCACTTGACCTCCCTTAGGCTCCCACAAAACCCAATTCAAAGCATCTGACCTCCGAGCACCGTTACCTATTTCACCTCCCCTCCATCACTGCATCGCCTCAGTGGCACCTCCACATACCTCGCCCCACCAATTACCCTTTGCCATCAAGTCCACCCCAACCCAGGGGTGCTTCTCGGCCAACCCCCGACATCTCAAACACCCTACACATCTAAAGCCTCCAATACGACGACAACCTCCACCGTCGCGGTGGATGGGGACTCCATGGGGAGACTGAGGGTGGGACCTTGACACCTGGACGCGACGAGGTCCATCGAAGTTAATCGCACCCACACTTCTTCACAGTCTCCTTGCTCCATGAGTCAGGCCCTCGCCAGAGCTTGATCCAGCTGCTTGGGCTAGCAGCGAGCAAGGAGAAATAGAGCAAGAGGGGAGAGGCCAAGTTCGCCCAGTAAACTTTTGCCACATAAGCTAGAGGAGTCGCGGACCAACACTCCAACTCAATGATCCACGGGCTACCTTGCAAATCCTTGGATCAATGAGAGTCGCCGATCCAGTTGGATCCAACCGTTGATCAAGGTACTTTTCTTTTCCCTTTTTCTTTACCTTAAATAGAAATTGATTTTCCTAGAAAAATCCTAGAAAATGCTAGGATATCAGAATATATCTAACCTATATACTATTTTCATCTGAAAAATATTCTCTATCCAAATAAAATATGATTAGGACCTAGATCCATTTCCTAGGGACACCACAATGCTAGGGTGTTCACAGTAACAACAGAAGAGGCTAGGGAAAATCTGAACCAGCTTGTCGAAGGTAACCTTAAATCTTTTTCATATATCTAATATCTCGTTCAATGCCTTCAATTATTTAAAATATAATTATCCTATGTAGGCATTGTTTTCTTGACTGGACATCCTATAAAAGCATTGTTGGACTCTGGATCCACAAATACATTTATCTCTTGAAATTTGGCTTCAATGTTGCACTTACATATAAGGGACTTGGGTTATATTCTGGATGTGTCAACTCCTAGTGGCAAAATATTCACTACATTATAGAAAACTAATGTCCTCCCTATAAAATTCAAAAATCATGACATGCCCTTTGAATGCATCCTCTTATCTATGGAAGACTTTGATATTATACTTGATATGAATTGGCTATACAAGTATCATGCTCAGATTGACTGTAGAAACAAGATGGTAGTTCTCCCTCAGCCTCATTTTTGTCCTATGGTGATTCCTAGGGGAAGCGAATTCTATAATAATGTAATAATTTCCTCTCTTAAAGCTAAAAAGCTCATATCTAAAGGATGTAAAGTCTTTCTCGCATTCTTCTTAGAGACCAGTCCTGACAATGAGCCTGTAGAAAGACTGGAGGTGGTACGTGAATTCCTTGACGTATTTCTAGAGGAGATTCATGGGCTGCCTCCAAATAGAGACATTGAGTTCTCCATAGAGAAAATATGGAGGGGCCCAGAAAGAATGAAAGAAAGTCCATTACTGAGAGAATTGGTCGTCTTGCTTGCTGTAAAAGAAAAGTAGACCAGACCACCTTTTACAGCCAGATAGTGAGCTCAGCCATGGTCTATTTAACTAACTGAAAGCGGTCGAGAATGAGAGTACCTATCCCTTACGGGAATCGACCTTTTTCCTAGAACCACTCTATTTTCTTAGGCACCATATAGGATGGAACCTACTGAGCTTATGGAGCTCAAGAAACAATTACAAGAACTTCTTAATAAGGGTTTTATCCACCCTAGCGTTTCCCCTTGGGATGCACCTATCCTTTTTGTTAAAAAGAAAGATGGTTCAATGCGAATGTGTATTGACTATCGCATGTTGAACCAAGCTACCATAAAAAAAAGTATCCTCTCCCTCATATTGATGACCTTTTTGATCAACTTCGTACTTCTAAAGTCTTCTCAGAAATTGATCTTCGTTCTGGGTACCATCAACTTAAGGTCAAGGATTCAGATATATCTAAGACTGCTTTTCGAACTCGTTACGGGCACTACGAATTTCTAGTGATGTCGTTTGGGTTGACCAACACACCTGGCGTATTCATGAAGTTGATGAACATAGTCTTCAAACCTTATCTTGATGAGTTTTTGGTCATCTTTGATGATGATATTCTAATCTATTGTGATTTGATGGAGAAACATCGAGAGCATTTAAAGTCTGTCCTTGAGATTCTTCGAGCCCAGAAATTCTATGGTAAGCTTTCTAAATGTGAATTTTGGATTGACAAAGTCATGTTTCTTGGTCATGTCATCTCTGGGGGTAATATATCTGTCAATCCCGCCAAAGTCTCTGCTGTACTTGATTGGAAACTTCTCCGGAATCCTTATGAAATCTGGAGTTTCTTGGATCTGGCCGAATATTATTGCCATTTTATCCCAAACTTTTCCAAAGTCACACTTCCTCTAATCAAGCTGACTCGAAAGGATGAGCATTTCATATGGTCATCTACTTGTGAGTCTAGCTTCCAAGAGCTCAAGTAGAAGTTGACGTCAGCACCTGTCCTTATTCTACCATCTGGCAATGAAGTATTTGTGATATTCACCAATGCTTCCGGACATGGTCTAGGGTGTGTCCTACATCTTAACAGGAAAGTAGTGGCCTTCGCTTCGAGATAGCAGAATCCCAATGAGCTTAATTATCCTAGGCATGATTTGGAATTAGCTGATATCATCCATGCTCTCAAAATCTGGAGGCACTACTTGTACGGGGCAACGTTTGATTTCTTCACCGACCACAAAAGCCTTAAGTACATTCTGATGCAAAATGATCTAAATCTGCGGTAATGACGGTGGATCGAGTACCTGAAGGACTATGACTTCACCATTGGCTACCATCTAGGCAAGGCCAATGTAGTTGCAGATGCTCTTAGTAGGAAAAGAGCTATGTGTGCATCTTTGTCTGTACCTGAATGGAGGAACATGGAGGACCTAGCAAGCTGAAGACCACAATTCCTGGATGATTGTATGCATGTCAATAACATCTCTGTCACATCCAACATGCATTCTGAACTTCTAGAGGCATAGAAAGCTAGTCCCGAGCTTGTAGAGATCTCCTCTCTCCTGGCTAAACCTCATTCACATCTGTCTGTGGGTCTTGATGGTGGTCTTCGATATAAGAACCGTATATGGGTCCCTGAACAGTCAGCTGAAAAGATGAAGATTCTTTCTGAGGAACACGGGTCCAAGTACACTGTTCATCCCGGCACAACGAAGATGTACAAGGACCTACAATGTCAGTTCTGGTAGAGAGGCATGAAGCATGATATTTCCGATTTCGTGTCCAGATGTCTGACAGAGAATCAAGGCTGAGCATCAAAGACCAGGCGGTCTACTGCAACCCCTCGAGATACCCGCATGGAAATGGGAACACATCACCATGGACTTCGTGGTATGATTACCAAGGACCAGGAAAGGATACGATGATGCATGGGTCATAGTGGATAGTCTCACCAAGTCAGCTCATTTCCTCCTTGTGAAAACCACTACGAAAGTGTCTGAGCTGGCCAAACTCTACATACGGGAGATTGTACGTCTACATGGAGTTCTACCATCCATTGCCTCAGACCAGGACCCAAAGTTCACTTCAAAGCTATGGAAACAGGTTCAAGAAGAACTGGGCACCAAGTTGAACTTCAGTACTGCTTATCATCCGCAGACAGATGGACAGTCAGAATGAACAGTGCAAATTCTGGAGGATCTTCTACGAGCTTGTGTGCTTGACTGGGAAGGCTTGTGGGACCATTACCTGCCTTTGTCTAAGTTCACCTATAATAATAGCTATCAGGGAAGTATTGGGATGCCACCATACGAAGCTCTCTATGGCTGACTATGCAGATCTCCATTACATTGGGACGACGTTGGAGAACACACCTTGATGAAATCTGAGGAGATGCAGCTGCATGCAGATAAAGTTGCACTGAGTAGGAAGAGAATAAAGTAGGTACAAGATAGGTAGAAATCATATGCAGATGCTCACCGATAGGAACGTCAGTTCAAGGAAGGTGACCATGTCTTTCTGAAGATCTGACCGATTCGAGGTTTGGCCAAGAATAGGGGAAATCTCAGTCCTCATTATGTGGGACCCTTCGAGATCCTTGAAAGGGTTGGAGAATGTGCTTATCGTCTTACTTTGCCACCTCAATATAGTGCCATGCATAGTGTCTTTCATGTATCTAATCTGAAACATTATGTAAATACCCCAATCACATTCTAAATCATGAGCCTCTCGAGTTGAAGGATGATGTCATATGCTGAGTCCCCAATTAGAATTCTCGAATTTAAGTCAAAGGAGCTTCGCAATAATCGACGTATAGAAATGGTGAATGTTCTGTGGATCCACCATGATGAGACTGATGCCACCTGGGAGCTAAAGACCGAGGTCGAGAAGAAATATCCACATCTCTTTCAGGCCACTTGAATTTTGGGGAAAAATTCTTAAAAGGAGAGGAGAATGTGACAGAGTGAGTTTTTCCATATATCTTTTTCTCTCTCATATAATTTTTATTATTCCAATTGTGTCCTCAACCATCTCCCTCACTAATTTTATTAAATGGCCTATCAATTCCACATATTACAAAACCCTAAATGTCACATAAAGGTGAATTTTAGGAGTTAATACACTCAATCAATAGCTATGTTGACCCTCCGAATTTCAATTCAAATTTTGCACCATAGCTACATCATAACATTATAAATCTATGCCAAAAATCTCATTACTATCGGATTTACCAATTAAGAGTTATGCACATTTGAAAAATAATGTGTATAATGCCATCTAGTAACTCTAAGACCTATGTTTTAGATCTAATTTGATAAATATATGTCAAGCGGCCCCTTTAGTTACTTGGGTGCAGACCACTTAACTGGGGTTCGACCCCAGCCGTCTGATTAAAGGAACATGGATCCGCTCAGGGATCCAAGGGTCAAGACCTTATCTTCTACCTTCCACCTACTTCGGCCTCAACCCCAACAGTGCACTGACCCCAAAGCTACCTCGCACTCCCAACTCCCACAACAACCGCGCGAGATTTTTGAAGGACATATTCTACTCCCCAAACCGAACCTAACGAGCCCACACTCGATGCCCCTCGTGCTCGGATCTGGGAGAACGAACTCCCGCTTCCTTGCACTTCTCCTGGTGGCGACGATTGATTTTAGGGCTTCATTGCCCTCATCCTCAACCGCCTATATAAGGCCTCCAACAGCTCCGCCCGAACTCCCTTAGGCTCCCACGAAACCCAATTCAAAGCATCTGACCTCCAAGCATCGTCACTTATTTCACCTCCCCTCCATCGTTGCATCGCCTCAGTGGCACCTCCACAGACCTCACCCCACCAATTACCCTTCGCCATCAAGTCCACCCCAACCCAGGGGTGCTTCGCGGCCAACCCCCAACATCTCAAACACCATATACATCTAAAGCCTCCAGTACGTCGACAACCTCCACCCTCGCGGCAGAAGGGGACTCCAGGGGGAGACTGAGGGTGGGACCTTGATGCCTGGATGCAGAGAGGTCCATTGAAGTTGATCGCGCCCACACTTCTTCACTGTCGCCTTGCTCCACATGTCAGGCCCTCTTCGTAGCTTGATCTAGCTGCTTGGGCTAGCAGCGAGCAAGGAGAAATAGAGCAAGAAGGGGGAGGTCGAGTTGGACCAGTAAACTTTTACCACATAAGCTAGAGGAGTCACGGGCCAACACTCCAACTCAACGATCTGTGGGCTACCTTGCAAATCCTTGGATGAACGAGAAATGTCGATCCAGTCGGATCCGACCGTTGATCAAGGTACTTTTCTTTTCCCTTTTTCTTTACCTTAAATGGAAAATTGATTTTCCTAGAAAAATCCTAGAAAATGCTAGGAATATCATAATATATCGAAACTATATACTATTTTCATCAGAAAAATATTCTCTATCCAAATAAAATATGATCAGGACCTAGATCAGTTTTCTATTTCAAAAGTAGTTGCCTAGAGCCTAAATAACCTTTTTGATTATAATTAATTATTAATAATGGTTTTCCTTGATGATATCTAACTTTCTAGAATATATTTAACCCTAGATGAAACACTATTTTCTAAATAACTCGAAACACTAGTCTAAGTTGAAAAATGATGAAATGATTAGAAGAAACCTTAAATCTAGCCTTCTCTCTCTACATGCAATTAAAGGTACATCTTTATATCAAATCAAATATTATTAGATGATGATTAGTGATCATGAATGGTCCTGAACTCTGATTTGAACCTTGATCTTAGAAATCATTAATATCCTAAGAGTTTCTTTCCTTTTTATCTGACCATCCTAGAAACCCTAGATTATGAAAATCTTCAATTTGATTAAATTAAATACTATCTTTTAATCAAACTATTTTATGATGGATCAGATCTGATAATATCTTAAAACCCAATTAAAATATGGAAAAATCCCTGATCTGAATAAGATAACATGAAAGGAATAATAACTAAGAACATATCTTAGTCTTGGCCACATGGACCAATAGTAATGTTGTACCCTTGCTTTCCTTGCAGGGTGACTTTTTTGTTGATTGATTCTAAATCTTCAGATATCTGATCTAAACAAGCAATTCCATGGTCTGATAAGTATAAGATTAGATTTCTTGGTTGCCTACGATATGTAGTATCTTGAATGCTCATATTTGGATATGATTGCTTGGTTGAACTAGTATGAGTTATTCGTTGCCAAAATCAAATATAACATAAATGATTATGATGGATTGTAGCTACTAGAGCACATAGCCTAGTGTGGATGTATGTTTCCTAACATGGATGTATGTTTCTTGGACCCATGTTATATGTATGATGATATTATATTGCCCATAAGTCAAGTGCAAATATGTGTAGTACAACAACATCAAAATGAATGTAATAAAAAGGATGTTTACCTGATTTTTGCCTTAAGAAATAGTTTTATCTCTCTTTTCTTCTTTTTCAAATATTTTCCTTTATGCAACCTTATTAGTATAACTTTTACGACGTACCAACTTTGTTGATGTTTTTGTTTCTCGTATTTTCTAGGTGCAAGGAACAATTGACAAACAAAGTGAAATGCATGCTCAAACTACCTGAAGGCATAAATTAATAAGCATGGACGATATATTAGATAGACCTATTTCTCTTATCTCATTCTTGCTAGATGTTATTTTATTTTTTTCCTAGTTGATGTTGAGGATGACTGAGATCCTGCATAATAATGTTATCTTTCTCTAGAACAATATTTTCTCTCCTTATGAAATGACTTTATTTTGTCCATATGAATGAATGTTTGTGTGTCTTTATGAGATGATGTGGACTTTGATCTTGGATTAATCTCTGATTTTAGTTGATTACCTTAATCTCTTATACTTTCCCTATTGACATATATAGATATGAGTACACGCATATCTGTGAATGTCACTATGGAAAGTATATAGAAATTGGGGTTGTCACAGTTGGTATCAGAGCCAATGTTCACACATCAAGTCACATGAACTTCATTCACCCTATTTTGAGTCTAGGGTAGTCCTTGAGTTAGGGATGTGAAGGGTGGAGGTGTCTACGATAGCATATGCCATGGGTCAGACTAAAGTCTTCGAGCCACTTAGCTTGGCAATCATGAGGCTACCTTTATGGAAGTATAAGTCTACCTGGCCGATACCATAAGTGTCCCCTATTCTTGGGCGTGCCTTAATTTAGGAAACTTTAGATCTATAGATTTTCCCTCTCATCTCTTCTATAGGAAATTTTTTCCCTCTCATCTATGTTATAAAATAAATTTTCCCTCCTACCTCTGTTATAAAGTTAGGAAGGAGTCTCTCTATTTAGAAAGTCCTAAGGATCGACTAATAAGGATTTAGGGTATCCTCCACTCATCATGACATTAAGGTCATTAATAATTAATAAAGGAGAATAATGAAATTTAAAAAAAAGGAAAATGGTAAATGAAAATAATAATGATAAATATATGATAAATGAGAAAAAAATATAATATGATCCATTAATTTTAGGATGCCTCCAAAAACTCACAACTCAAAGGCCTCTGAGGAATCATCCTCTAAGAAGAGAAAAGAGCCTGAAACCTCTGAAACCTGATCCTGATGTCGTAGCCAAGGAAAGGTGGGAGGAATAGAAAAAATCCTTCTAGACTTAATGGAAACCCTTGCCACCAAGGAACCCCTAAACCTAGCTCCTCTATGAAAAAGTAAGTGATGGTGATAGACTTCATTAAGCTCAAACCCGACAACTTTTGGGGGGAAGTCCAACCCGATGTCATGGATAAGGCTGAGGCCTGGGTCCTTTCCGTAGAGAATGTCTTTTGTACCCTAGAATTACCTGAGGAAAACAAGGTCAAATTCGCCACCCATCTTCTTAAGGGAGGGGCGAAGATCTGATGGGAGAACTATGGTGGGAACTGGGGAGAGGAAGTAGACAACTTGGGGTGGGAATCCTTCAAGACCCTCTTCACCGATAGTTTCATTCCCATAGCTGAGAGGAAGAGGAACGAGAAGATGTACATGGAGCTTAGACAGGGCAGTCTCTCAGTGGCCAATTATACCCGAAAGTTTAGTCTTCTGGAACGTTATGCCCCTATCCAGACTGAGGACCACCTCACTGAGCATTATGTAGATTGCCTCTCCGCACACTTGAAAACCCTAGTTATAGCCTCCCATCCCCTAAACATTGATGAAGCCCTAGACATGGCCCTTAAGCAGGAAAGGGAGCAGGGATTGCAGAAGCCTTCTAGTATGAGATATTTAGGGTTGACCACCACTGAGGAAGAGAAGTTCAAGAAGTTCCACCCCGACCATAATAAAGGATCAGGAAAAGGAGGAGGTTCAGGGAAGAAAGGACAAAAGAACAGCAAGTTGATAGATTATTGCAAAAAATGCAAAACTTGTGGATGAGGACATGATAGACCTTGTCGCTACACCAAGCTGGTCTTCTACAACTGCAAGAAGGAGGGACATTTCCTTTCCAAGTGCTCCAATGCGTCTATCATTGGCAAACCTCTAGCGGGTGCTCCATGATAAGTGTATATTTATCCTTTTTATTTATATATTTTTTATATTTGTTTAGGTTTATTTTGATATTTATTCTCTTAGTTTAATAATTAATTGTTTTCATTTAGATTTTATCTTTAATTAGAGTTTTAATTCTATTTTCTTGGGTTTTGTAGGAAAATTATACAATTTGCAGCAGTCCTGAAATTCATATATACCCTCCACCAAAAGTGACACAACTCTTGAATTCGAACTCCAAATTGAGTGCACAAGTATTCATTGGAAAGGGAATTTAATCTCCTAAAATAAAATCCTACTGTTTGGACGGTATTTGAGCTTTTAATGGGATAGAAATACGTTCGAAATCTCTGCTGTGAGAATCTGCATTAAAGGGAGTTACATGGTCAAGATAATTAAAGACAATCAACTTTTGATTTGACCAGATCTAGAAAATTCAAAAATTAGTCTCCCTCTCTTTTTTCCCCCTCTTTTGAGGGCATCCTACCCCCTCCCCCTCCTATAAAAGGAGGGACTCTTCACATGTAAAAGCATTCCATTCTTCATTCTATTTCATCCATTTTTAGTTGTAGACCACATCTTGTATAATGTTGGATCTCATTTTAGTTTGCAATTCTTCTGGTCTTGTTATGTCTGAGTAAATCTCTCTGGGGAATGGAAGTAGCCCATTAGCCTGGTTCTATTCAATATAATCAATTATATTCCTCCATCGAACAAATGTCTTCTCTCTGTTTCTTTGTGGTTATTTGGATGATCTGATATATTCTTATGGAGTGATATGACCGTGGATCTCTGTAAGAATGAAACGATTGTCCCTTAATTGCGATTATCATCTTTTCGTATATTTAATCTTATTATTGTTACAATCCTTGGTGACGCGACCACCTGAGCCTTGGGTTTGAACACCTGTTTGAATTCACATGCTTTTTGATATGACCGTGGATAATGGCATGTTGGATGGTTGGGCAATGATCCGTGAACGCCGGGACCAATGGGTTCACGGGAAGTCTGACCCTTGTGAGTTTGTCCGTAAGGACATGTAAACACAAGGTCCTAATTTGATCCTTGGAGTTTAGAATTTGATTAGTTGAATAGGAACGTAGTTTTGGTGGTGATCTTCCGGACCCCAGATCTTTATTTTTTTATTAGTTAAACTTTATTTCAAGACTTTTATTTTTTGTTCTTAGTTTTAAACTACCTTCTCATCAGAATTTATTTTTTGTACTTACAATCGGATTTGGATTTTAACTTTTCTTTTCCGCCGTCCCTTGGATTGATACCTATCTATACTAAGTTGACTTGTTGTTCACAACAAGTTGACAACCGGGTTAGAAGGTTAAACTCTAGGACTTTTCCTAGTGATTGTTGCGTGTACAACGACGCACATCAATTTGGCGCCGTTGCTGGGGACGGCACAGTTGTTTTTCAGATCTAGTTGTCTGTATATCTTGTATAATCCTTGTTCATATTCTCTAACTTTCATAACTTTAGTCTTTTTTATAATTTCTTTTAAATTTTTATAATTTTTTTTGCCTTCCGAGCACAATTCCGGAAGTGTATCTCCTCTTTCTACTGAGTTTCCATTCCAGCAGTACTGCTTTCTAGTACTTTTTTTTTGTAATTTTTGTTATTTCTTAGATTTATAATTTTTAGTTTTGTTTGTAATTTTGACTAATTTTTTTATCTCGCAATCTTTCTTCTCTCATTCGTTGATTGACATATCTTTCAGGAACTTTTCTTTTCAAATGGAGTGGACATCCCAATATTCCCCACAATGTTATTATTGTGGTTTTTACCACCATGCATCTCTTGCCTGTCCGACTCTACCCCATGATTATAATAGCACCCCTTTTAATTGCGAGCCCGTTCATCCTGGTGGATACAATGTGAATCCACATTTTTCTGAGAACCATTATGGGGAACCTTGCTATCCATATTCTAATGGGGTATATGATCAACAAAATTTTGTGGGGTGTAACCAACAAAACCTTGGGGGTTATGCACATGTTTATGAAACCCAATGTAATCCTCAACAAGAAGAGAAACTTAAGTCCTTAGAGAATATGGCAGCAAAACTCCTAACTAGCCAAACCTTATAGTCCACCTTAGTAGAAGCCCAAACCCAAAATATAGATTGTTCAAATATGTTTCCTCATGAATTGGTGACACCTTATAATATTGAATCTTCCTACCAAGATGGACACAATGGAAATTACAATCCACCATCTTCTGGAGATTATTATGAGGAGCAATGCCACCCAAAACAATACGAGGAGTACTATGGCCAAGGACACTATGGGGAGTGTGGCGAGGATGACCAAAATTTTGGGGTGTATAAATCCTATGGTGAAATGCAAATTGATCTTGAACTGGAAGAGAGACTTAAGGACCTAGAAAAGATGGTAACAGAAGCACAAGCAAAACTTGAATCCAGTCAAGCCATGTTAGCTACCTTTCTAGAGGATCAATCACAAACTCCCCCTATAGAGCTTGAGCAACCCAAGATGGTTCTTCCTGACGATGACGATGATTATCCTTATTTTGTGTCATATATGTCAGATCCTGAAGAAATAGAACAAACCATGGAGACATATTTTGTGTGTGATGAGGACGTTGGTATCCCTATCTTTCCTTTAGAGACTCTATTACTTGAATATGAAATGTCAAAGCAGGAGAGTCATTCTGAAGATCCAACAACTCCTCCCATCCTCAACATAAATCTGAATGATACCATAGACCAATACCCTTCTTTTGAGTCTATTTTGGATAATGAGAATATAACCCCCTTTATGATTCTTCCCGAGCCGTCACAGCCAATTTCCATCCCACACATGGCTGATCTAGAAGGGGAGATACCACCATTAGAAGAAGCCCACACACCCCCTTCTATTGTTTGCAAGGAAGACATCATCATCCCTCCTAAATGCTTGGGGAACCCTTATACAAAAAAATTAGAGACATATGTTACATCAACAATGAAACTTACCAAACCCAATGTTGATGGCATTAATTTTAAGGAGAAACAAAACACTTTTGTAAATGATTTTAAATTTTTTGTATTAGCATCAATTCTCCCATATGCAGGTCATCATGATGGTGGAAAACCTGAACCAGATCCTCCACCCCACTCAGTTCATCATGCTCTACTGACATTACTAGTTGGGTACCCGTCAACCTCCCCTTATCCACATCCATCTTTAACACTTCCCTTGCTATCGAAGGAAGATCTATGGATATTATTGGAGGGAATGTGAGGTGAAAGAAAATATGAGCACCCCACTGAGCTTCTACAATTACCCTATCATAGGGTACATTATGAAGCTCCTCAGATAAAGGTCCCAGCCCTCATACACATCCCCTTCAGCTGGACATTTTTTGAGCTACCTGGGCCACCTGGAAATCCTCGCTCTTCTCTTCCCTCCATCTCGGGTTTTGATTTTGCTCGGGACGAGCAACAATCTAAGTTCGGGGTGGAGATGGGTGGTATGTTTCTATTCCACCCCCTTATCTTTTTTTTATTCTTTCATTATTTCTACCTTTTTTTGTTTTGCATATAGTTACTTTGTTCATGGCCATTATCTAGTCGGCCATGTTTTTATTTCTTTTGTTGCAAAATGGCCTTTATCTAGTCGGCCAATATGAATAAATGTTTATCATTGTACCCCTTTGAATTTAGTAAATCTTTTTAAAAAATTGTTACAAATTGCCATGTCTGAAACCACCATGTCACCTAGGATCCTAAAATAGCATCACTCCTTGGAAAAGTTGGCAAGCCGTTTGGAATCAATCAAAACCAAACACAAATTTTCTCTATTTTTAAACTGTTGATTAACTTGATATTAATCTTGTATAATGTGATTGACATGAATGTTCTTTCTGATGTAATGACACTTTCTAAAAAAATGTATGAAGTTAGAAGCACAAGGACACCTTTTGTTTCCCCCTTATTTTCTTTCTAAAAAAAGAGAAGCAAAGAATCACCACCAGAAAAAAATCAAGTCCGGGGTGGCATGCTTCCCATATAAAAAATTTCATACCCCACAAAGGGGCGTACCATCAAAAGATGCCAAAAGTGCACATTAAAAAAATTATGACCAATGTAGCCACAACTCCACAAATTTAAATCCCAAGTCGAATAGAGGAGGGATAAAAAAAATTCATCACTTCCTTTTTTGTTTTCACACCCCCTAATTTCATCTTGTTCTTGTGCAACAACTCACAAAAAAAATACATTTATAAAAATGAGAGTGTCAAAGTAAAAGTAAGATGAAGTATATTTTTCTACAAAATCTTGATTTAGAACCAAGATATGATATTTGTTTTTAATAGGGAATATAGAATTTTGTATTTTGTGGTTTTAGGAGATTGGGTTGCTTGGCCAAATTTGGAGGTAAGGAATAAAGTGATGTTACAAGGGTGAGGATAGACATGTTGTTAGTATAAATTGGAATAATTTGAAATTTTAATTGTTTGAGGACAAACAAAGATTCCAGTCCGGGGTATTTTGATAAATGTATATTTATCCTTTTTATTTATATATTTTTTATATTTGTTTAGGTTTATTTTGTTATTTATTCTCTTAGTTTAATAATTAATTGTTTTATTTTAGATTTTTATCTTTAATTGGAGTTTTAATTCTATTTTCTTAGATTTTTTAGAAAAATTATACAATTTGCAGCAATCCTGAAATTCATATATACCTTCCACCAAAAGTGACATAACTCTTGCATTCGAACTCCAAATTGAGTGCACAAGTATTCATTGGAAAGGGAATTTAATCTCCTCAAATAAAATCCTATTATTTGGACGGAATTTGAGCTTTTAATGGGAGAGAAATACGTTCGAAATCGCTGCTCCGAGAATCTTCATTAAAGGGAGTTACATGGTCAAGATAATTAAAGACAATCAACTTTCGATTTGACCAGATCTATAAAATTCAAAAATTAGTCTACCTCTCTTTTCCCCCATATTTTGAGGGAATTCTACCCCCTCCCCCTCCTATAAAAGGAGGGACTCTTCACTTGTAAAAACATTCCATTCTTCATTCTATTTCATCCATTTTTAGTTGTAGACCACATCTTGTATAATGTTGGATCTCATTTTAGTTTGCAATTCTTCTGGTCTTGTTATGTCTGAGTAAATCTCTCTGGGGAATGGAAGTATCCCCTTAGCCCGGTTCTATTCAATATAATTAATTATATTCCTCCATCGAACAAATGTCTTTTCTCTATTTCTTTGTGATTATTTGGATGATCTGATATATTCTTATGGAGTGATATGACCGTGGATCTCTGTAAGAATGAAACAATAATCCCTTAATTGTGATTATCATCTTTTTGTCTATTTAATCTTATTATTGTTATAATCCTTGGTGACGCGACCACCTGAGCCTTGGGTTTGAACGCCGGTTTGAATTCACATGCTTTTTGATATGACCGTGGATAATGACATGTTGGACGGTTGGGTGATGATCCGTGAACGCCGAGACCAATGGGTTCACGGGAAGTCTGACCCTTGTGAGTTTGTCCGTAAGGACATGTAAACACAAAGTCCTGATTTGATCCTTGGAGTTTAGAATTTGATTAGTTGAATAGAAACGTGGTTTTGGTGGTGATCTTCCGGACCCCATATCTTTATTTTTTATTAGTTAAACTTTATTTCAGTACTTTTATTTTTTGTTCTTAGTTTTAAACAACCTTCTCATCAAAATTTATTTCTTGTACTTACAATCAGATTTGGATTTCAACTTTTCTTTTCCGCCGTCCCTTGGATCGATACCTATCTATACTAAGTTGACTTGTTGTTCACAACAAATTGACAACCAGGTTAGAAGGTTAAACTCTAGGACTTTTCCTAGTGATTGTTACGTGTACAACGACGCGCATCACTCCACCCCCTCAGAACACCACAATGCTAGGGTGTTCGCAGTAACAGCAGAAGAGGCTAGGGCAAATCCGAACCAGCTTGTCGAAGGTAACCTTAAATATTTTTCATATATCTAATATCTCATTCAATGCCTTCAATTATTTAAAATATAATTATCCTGTGTAGGCATTGTTTTCTTGAATGGACATTTTGTTAAAGCATTATTTGACTCTGGATCCACAAATACATTTATCTCTTGAAATTTGGCCTCAATGTTGCACTTACATATAGGGGACTTGTTGGCTAAATTGGACATTATTATAATCTCTTTGTTTTGATGATAACAAACATTTCATTCTTGTGGATCTAATGTGCTACTTGAGTGTTGCAGGATAAGGTGGATGACAAACACTTGGAAGATCTATATGCTAAAATTGCTTTAAGTCATGAATGTAATCAAATGTAAAAACTTGTACAAGTATATAATGTACAAGTACTTAGAAATCATGTAAATCAAACGTTAGATCATCCCTAGCCAATCACAACACTTAGATAGGTCATCCCCTAAAATAAGTGTCACAACTGCACACTCATACACACACTTGGTACTTGGTTTAAAACATTGAAACATGGTTAATCTCGGTCGACAAAATTCTCGACCGAGACACTCTCGGTCGACAAACTCTTCGATCGAGAATGACTCAGGTAGCTGTTAGACACAACAAATAAGGTAGTTGGGAGTTGGATTAGAATGTTATATACACTTGCTCCAGACAGTCCCTCGGTCGACAAGTACTCGACTGAGAAGGACTCTCAGTCGACAATTCTTCGACCGAGAAGAGTTTTGTCTGCACTTTTCAGAGTAAATTAACTAGCTATTGTTAAAGCAACTAATGGTTACCTAACGGCTAGTTAAGCACTAACAACCCCTAGAAAGTATCTAGAATGTCTTTAAGCATCCATAGGCCATTCCTATAAATAGGACAAGCCATAGGACACCCAAAATACACTTGTGCAATACTTGAGCTTACATACATGCAATTGGCAATCTGTTTTGAGCAATTGAGCAATTCTAGTACTTGGTACTCATTCCTTTTGCTCCAAATTCATGTCCTATAGGCTAGAATCTCCTACCAACTAAACCTACACTTTCATACTCATTGGTTAGGAGATCAATACGCTTGATATAGGAAATCAAGCCTTGTGCTTTAAGTGGTAATTGTAATTTCTGTTTCTCTTCTTATTCTTTCTTATTACTTGTACTCTCCTTGCTACTCCTAGGGTTGGAGGCTGCGGATTGGAGAGAGCTTTGATCTTCTTGGTGGAGAAGGAGATCTTTGGACTACTTCTAGAAGGCTGTCTCAACGGGAAGCTACTTCAAGAGGAAGGCTACTTCAAGGGGGAGCTTGAAGTTACTTCAAGGAAGGCTGCTTCAAAGTTGGTGAGACTACTTCAAGGTGAAGGATGTCCAAAGGGCGTTGAAAGTGTTGTAATTTTATGTAATATCCTTGCGAGGTAATAAAATTAAATACTTTCAAAATCCCAGTTGGGTAAGCAATCAGGTAGTGGATTGACTGCCTTAGTATTTGCTAAGGTTGGAACCACTCTAAACACCTTGTCTCCTTCTTATTGTCTCAATTGTGGTTGTTTGAGTTAAATTATTTTAAAATCTCTATAAAACCCTATTCACCCCCCTCTAGTGGTTTTTCATTTGGTATCAGAGTAGGCTTCAAGGAGCTCTAATCGAGTCTTGAAGAATGAAGGTTGGTGGTGTCTACAACCGCAAGCAAAGGAAAAGCATGGACCAATCTTCAACAAGTTGCAATTGGTGCTTAGGAACAAGGCACACTACACCTAGCTATCCATGGAGGTCAAAGAAGGAACATGTGCATAAAGAATGCCTTATTGCTATAATGAGTGAAGAAGAAGAAGAGGTAAGCCTTTTTTATTTACCTAAAGAAGAGCTAATTTCTAGTCTTGAAGAGACACATAATAAGTATATTGAGTGCAAGAAGAAATTAAAGAAATATAATAAAGCAAATGATGAGTTACATGCTAAACTTCTTGCTCTCACATCTGAAAATGAAGATCTCAAAAATGTTATTGAAGATCATGATATTAAGCTAAAATCTATAGAAGCAAATTGCAATCTTCTTTCCCTATAAAAGTTAAACTTGCAAACTCAAGTAAATGATCTTAAAAAACAACCTGTTTTGTGTACACATCTAGATTATGATATTATTGTGAAAGAAAGAGATTCCTTATTATCTAATCTAGATCAAGCAAATTTAGACATCAATAAGAGAATGGATGAGATTGTTAAGCTGCAACAAAAAGTTAGTAGTTTGTGTAACAATGATACCCTTGATAAAATTTTAAATGATTCTTATCGTGAAATTGGAAGGAGAGGACTAGGTTATAATCCTAAAGGAAAATCTTACCAAAAACCTAGTTGGAGAAAGACACAAATGCTATAAAATCAATCTATGTATGTACCTAGAGGCAAATATACACATGTACCCAAGAACAACCTAGAACAAAATCATAGAAAAAGATATGAGGTTGATTCTATATGTTGCCATTATTGTTTGCGTCTCAGACATTATTCTTTCTCACATCCTTATAAGAAAAAGGATGTTGAGTTAGTATGGGTTACCCCCAAACTAAATGAACAAAATTAAGTTGAGATATGACCAAAGACTCTAGTTGTATATCTCTATGTCTATCTCAACTTAACATAATGAGATAACAAATTGATTCAAGTAATTAAAATTTCAAACTTGAAAATATACATATGCAGAGTCACATCTTTGAACATTTGCCTTAATTAGGGTCCTCAAAACATAAAGATTTGAATAAAATTAGTTGAGATTTCATATAAATGTTATTTTGATATTCATATGTTCTATCTCAACCAAACTGAGTTTTCAAATTGCATAATTGAATTGAAAATGAACTATGATTTACTTGTAAACAGTTACTGAAAAAAAGTACAGACACATTCTCGGTCGAGAAACTGTTCGACTGAGAACACTGTCGGTCAAGAATTAGTCGACCGAGCAGGTTACTGTTTTGAAGTTTGCAACAAATCTGATAAAATATGTACAAACAGTAGCATTCTCGGTCGAGAAAAACGTTGACCCAGATAAATTTGGTCGACAAACAGTTCGACCGATCCAAGTTCTGCTGAACCTATTTTAATTAATCGAGTTTGCTATTAATTTGTTATTAATGATTGCAAGTAAATCTCAGAGACCATCTTAAAATCAAAACATAGCGATATTTTGAATCATGAATTGTTAACCTTATGAATATGAAATTCTTTAACATATTGATATATGAAAATTGATATTGAACATATTTTCTTCATTAATTGAAGAAGCTTGTTAAGTATGTTCATTTACATGGTTTTTCTTAAAATTTGAAAATCAAATGAACAATTAATGAGTTTATTTTGGTTTGTCCTTTACATGGTTTAGCTTAAAACTGAAAATTATGAACCATGTTGATTTAATCAAGGAAATTACTTCTTTATCCTAAGTATTTCTTGTTTTATCTATGGTATAGAAACCATGTGTATTAATTAAAAGGTCATAATAATTATATTTCATGAAATTATATGCTTCTACTATTATATCATAATAACTGTGCCATGATCATTATGTTTTACTGGTTTGTCTAAAATATTTTGTGATCCATATATACAAACCATGAATGGATATTGTTTGTGATCATTTTGATTGAGCTCATATGAAGATGCCATTTTGCATAAAATTTATGGCACAAATGTATTTTTTTAAATTGAAAATTTGCAAAAATTATACTTCACATATAAATGTCCAAATTAGAAATCTGCAGAAAATTGCCTCTTGGTTGAAATTAAGTTTGACCAAGGGGCGCTATGGTCGAAGTCAAGGTCGACCTAAAATAAGCTTGATAAAATTCTTATTTGTAAATCGTTTTATTGCACTAATCTTAGTACCTTAACTCATCATATTGAAAAAGGTCAAAATCAAATCTTAAAAACTAGCTATGACCTTAGAATTGTTCAAATATCTTAGAAAATAATTACATTATTACTCCCTTAGAAGATATACATATGTGCTCTACAAATATAGTCTCTCGCATTAATAACTAGCTCAAAATTTCATCCATAGCAACTTCGTCGGTCAGCAAAAATCTCGACCGAGACATACTTGGTCGACGAATTCGTCGACCGAAGACATCTCAGTTGATTATACTTCTCGACCGATACTCACCAAGTCAATGCTGTAAAGTCGAATCTAGCCATATTCCCAGTCGACAAAATGTTCGACCGAGTCCACATCGGTCGATAAAATTGTCGACCGAGGCCAACCTTGTGAAATCCCATTCGCATGAATTAAAAGGCAATCTTCTGATTAAAATATAAATTAAAAAAAATTGCAACGACTAGTTTTCTATCAACCATTGGACGACCGAGAGGAGCGTCTGCAGAAACGACCGTTGTGGTCATCGGTCGACAAATTGTCGACCGCAATGGGTACTGTTTTGCTAGAAAATAGCCCAAAACGACCCCATTCTTTACAAATTCACATTCTCACTTCTCTAGCTCCTCTCTAGTGCATTCTTGTGCAAATTTTTATCTTCTCTACACCCAAATCTTGCCTTGCTACTTCTCCACTTCAAAGAAACAAGATGGCTTCCTCATCATCGTGTGGAAAGAAGCAAGTCGTAGCTAGGAAAGGAAGGACGATCTCTCCAGCGCTGCCGTTCATCAACGACATTCCATTCAACGACGCAGCTGTCGGCGATCGCTATCTCAGGCTATCCTCAAGAACCCCTCTTCCATGATGGCCAGTCGATGTCATGGACTTCCACAACATTGTTGATCTGGAGGAAATCTTTGTGGTGCAACATCTGACTGAGTTTTTGAATCCCTCCTTCCATTCCTACTTTTCAAAAGTAGTTAACGAATTCTTTGCCAACCTAACCCCACATCCTGACCATGATTCATTCTCTTCTATGGTTAATGGGTATGGATTTCATTTTTTCGAGGAGGGCATTCTTAGCATGCTTAACATAGATATACAAGAATATAAAGAGTTTATTGATCTCACCACCGGAAATCCATTAAATAAATTGTCTCAAGATGACACTACCACTAGCTTAAGTGACATAAAAAGAGCCATTTTTCTATCAAATACCACTTGCCATGAAGATAGGGGTACATATTATGCCATCAACTTAAAACATGAAGCTAGGATAGTAAACCTCATTGTTGCCACCAATATCCATCCTAGGGCAAATAAATCTAAAGTACCCACTTTTCGCATGTACCTTATCTATGCCATTCTAAAAGGCATCCCTATCAATTTCATTTGTATCATCCTTAAGAATATGATTGAATTCTCTGGCAATCCACCTTATGCCGAGTTTGTTTGCCAAATTACTCAACATTTTCTTAAGAAGAATATTGAGGACCTAGGTTATACATGGGATTGGAAACCCCAAAAGATAAGTAAAAATACAGTAGAGAAGATGGGGATCGATTTTGGCCACAAAAGGTCTAGGACTGAAGGAGAGCCATCCACCCAAGACATACCTCCACCACCTCCTCCTACTAGCCTACCCCATGATCCTATCACAAACACTTTGACATACATAGCTGGATCTCAATATCACCTAAGTAGGCAATTGGATTACAATCATCATGCCATGACTTATTTAAATCTAAGAATGCAAGCCCTTTCTCCTGACCAACCTGATGAATATCTTTATTCACTTAATCCTGGCATGCTAAACCCATACAATCCATTCTACCATTACTATCAAATTCCACCTTCACCATCTCCTGACCTCACTCATACTCAGTTTTCTCCAATCCAACTCCAAGATATTGTTGCCCACTTTCGCTTCGATCGTGTTCCCACCTTCTTGGAGGCTTATGCTTTAACCAAGACAGGTGCCTTGGAGTGGCAGACACTGGTCAAATACTATGGAGTTGAGCCCTTTCTTGGAAAATACCCGGAAATTGATGTAATCCTTCTGTCTTTTCAGTGAGATCATGAGATGAATGGCTATCTTTGTAATGTTTGTAAATGAGTATCTTTTTATAAGCAAGTATGTCATGATTTATGGGTCATTTTATGAATTGTATGAGCACTAAGTTGTTATGAATAAAAGTGTTTTCTATGGCTTCAATTGGACATCTCATTGTTATATAAGAATATTATAGTGGAGCATAAAAACCAGGGGGAGTAATATATGCAATGAACCTAAAAGGGTCTCATTCTTTGCAAATGATTGAAAAATAAATTATGGCTAAATTTAACAATGCGTAGTTTGCATTCATATTAATCACTTGTTTTTAAAAGTGAATATCTCTTTAAGGGGGAGCATAGCATAAAATTAAGGGGGAGACATAAAATGTCATACTAAATAATTATCTTGGATATCTTTTTGAAATGACAAAGGGGGAGAAATAATAAATAAAACGAGTTTCATAATATCTCGGCGAACACCCACTTGGAAAACATGAATGGCTACAAAAGGGAAACTTCAGGTATGAAACTCATATGATTTATATTTCCTTATTTTATATTTAGGAAATGTTTGTCATCTTCAAAAAGGGGGAGATTGTTGGCTAAATTGGACATTATTATAATCCCTTTGTTTCGATGATGACAAACATTTCATTCTTGTGGATCTAACGTGCTACTTGAGTGTTTCATGATAAGGTGGTTGACAAACACTTGGAAGATCTATATGCTAAAATTGCTTTAAGTCCTGAATGTAATCAAATGTAAAAACTTGTACAAGTATATAATGTACAAGTACTTAGAAATCATGTAAATAAAGCATTAGATCTTCCCTAGTCAATCACAACACTTAGATAGGCCATCCCTTAAAATAAGTGTCATAACTACACACTCATACACACACTTGGTACTTGGTTTAAAATATTGAAATAGGGTTAATCTCGGTCGACAAAACTCTCGACCGAGACACTCTCGGTCGACAAACTCTTTGACCGAGAATGACCCATGTTGCCGTTAGACACAGCAAACAAGGTAGTTGGGAGTTGGATTAGAACGTTATATACACTTGCTCCAGACAGTCCCTCGGTCAAAAAGTCCTCGACCGAGAAGGACTCTCGGTCGACAATTCTTCAAATGAGAAGAGTTCTGTCTGCACTTTTCAGAGTAAATTAACTAGATGTTGTTAAAGCAACTAATGATTACCTAACGGCTAGTTAAGCACTAACAATCCCCTAGAAAGTATCTACAACATCCTTAAGCATCCATAGGCCATTCCTATAAATAGGACAAGCCATAGGACACCCAAAATACACTTGTACAATACTTGAGCTTACATACTTGCAATTGGCAATCTGTTTTGAGCAATTGCGCAATTCTAGTACATGGTACTCATTCCTTTTGCTCCAAATTCATGTCCTATAGGCTAGCATCTCCTACCCACTAAACCTACACTTTCATACTCATTGGTTAGGAGATCAATACACTTGATATAGGAAATCAAGCCTTGTGCTTCAAGTGGTAATTGTAATTTCTATTTCTCTTCTTGTTCTTTCTTATTACTTGTACCCTTGTTGCTACTCCTAGGGTTGGAGGCTGCGGATTGGAGAGAGCTTTGATCTTCTTGGTGGAGAAGGAGATCTTTGGGCTACTTCTAGAAGGCTATCTCAACGGGAAGCTACTTCAAGAGGAAGGCTACTTCAAGGGGGAGCTTGAAGTTACTTCAAGGAATGCTGCTTCAAAGTTGGTGAGACTACTTTAAGGTGAAGGCTGTCCAAAGGGTGTTGAAAGTGTTGTAATTTTATGTAATATCCTTGTGAGGTAATAAAATTAAATACTTTCAAAATCCCGGTTGGGTAAGCAACCAGGTAGTGGATTGACTGCCTTAGTATTTGCTAAGGTTGGAACCACTCTAAACACCTTGTCTCCTTCTTATTGTCTCAATTCTGGTTGTTTGAGTTAAATTATTTTAAAATCTTTATAAAACCCTATTCACCCCCCTCTAGTGGTTTTTCAGGACTTGGGTTATATTCTGGATGTGTCAACTCCTAGTGGCAAAATATTCACTACATTATAGAAAATTGATGTCCTCCCTCTAAAATTCGAAAATCATGACATGCCCTTTGAATTCATCCTCTTATCTATGGAAGACTGTGATATTATACTTGGTATGGATTGGCTATACAAGTATCATGCTCATATTGACTATAGAAACAAGATGGTAGTTCTCTCTCAGCCTCATTTTTGTCCTATGGTGATTCCTAGGGGAAGCAGATTCTGTAATAATGTAATCATTTCCTCTCTTAAAGCTAAAAAGCTCATATCTAAAGGATATAAAGTCTTCCTTGCATTCGTCTCAGAGACTAGTTTTGATAATGGGTCTATAGAAAGACTGGAGGTGGTACGTGAATTCCTTGATGTATTTCCATAGGAGCTTCCTGGGCTGCCTCCAAATAGAGACATTGAGTTCTCCATAGACCTTCTTCCTGGAACCACTCCAATTTCTAGGGCACCGTATAGGATGGCACATGCTGAGCTTATGGAGTTGAAGAAACAATTACAAGAACTTCTTGATAAGGGTTTTATCCAACCTAGTGTTTCCCCTTGGGGTGCACCTATCCTTTTTGTTAAAAAGAAAGATGGTTCAATGCGAATGTGTATTGATGATCGCATGTTGAACCAAGCTACCATTAAAAACAAGCATCCTCTCCCTCGTATTGATGACCTCTTTGATCAACTTCATACTACTAAAGTCTTCTTAAAAATTGATCTTTGTTCAGGCTACCATCAACTTAAGGTCAAGGATTCAGATATATCTAAGACGGCTTTTCGAACTCGTTACAAGCACTACGAATTTATGGTGATGCCGTTCGGGTTGACCAACACACCTGGCGTATTCATTAACTTGATGAACAATGTCTTCCAACCTTATCTTGATGAATTTGTGGTCGTCTTCATTGATGATATTTTGATCTATTCTGATTCTATGGAGAAACATCGAGAGCATTTGAAGTCTGTCCTTGAGAGTCTTCGAGCCCAGAAAATCTATGGTAAGCTTTCTAAATGTGAATTCTGGATTGACAAAGTCATGTTTATTGGTCATGTCATTTCTAGGGATAATATATCTATCGATCCCACCAAAGTCTATATTGTACCTTATTGGAAACCTCCCCAGAATCCTTCTAAGATCCTGAGTTTCTTGGGTATGTTAGGATATTATCGCCGTTTTATCCCAAACTTTTCCAAATTCGCACTTCCTCTGACCAAGCTGACTCAAAAGGACGAGCATTTCATCTGGTCAGCTGCTTGTGAGTCTAGCTTCCAAGAGATCAAGTAGAAGTTGATGTCAAAACCTATCCTTGTTCTACCATCTAGCAATGAAGGATTTGTGATATTCACCGATGCTTCCCGACATGGTCTAGGGTGTGTCCTACAACAGAACGGGAAATTAGTGTCCTTCGCTTCCAGACAGCTGAAACCCAATGAGCTGAATTATCCTACACATGATTTGGAGTTAGCTTCTATCATCCATGTTCTCAAAATTTGGAGGCACTACTTGTATGGGGCAACGTTTGATATCTTCACCGACCACAAAAGCCTCAAGTACATTCTGACGTAAAAGGATCTGAATCTGCGGCAACGACGGTGGATCGAGTACCTGAAGGACTACGACTTCACCATTGGCTACCATCCAGGCAAGGCCAATGTAGTTGCAGATGCTCTTAGTAGGAAAAGAGCTATGTGTGCATCTCAGTCTGTACCTGAATGGAGGAACATGGAGGACCTAACAAGCTGGAGACCACAATTCCTGGATGATCGTATGCATGTCAATAACATCTCTATGACATCCAACCTGCATTCTAAACTTCTGGAGGCATAGAAAGCTAGTCCTGAGCTTGCATAGCTCTCCTCTCTCCTGGCTAAACCTCATACACATCTATATGTGGGTCTTGATGGTGGTCTTCGATATAAGAAATGCATATGGGTCCATGAACAATCAACTGAAAAGATGAAGATTCTTTCTGAGGTACATGGGTCCAAGTACACCGTTCATCCCGGCACAACAAATATGTACAAGGACCTACAACGTCAGTTCTGGTAGAGAGGCATGAAGCGTGATATTGCCAATTTTGTGTCCATATGTCTGACATGCCAAAGAATCAAGGTCGAGCATCAAAGACCAGGCGGTCTACTGCAACCCCTCAAGATCCCAGAATGGAAATGGGAACACATCACCATGGACTTTGTGGTAGGATTACCCAGGACCAGGAAAGGATACGATGTTGCATGGGTCATAGTGGATCATCTCACCAAGTCAACTCATTTCCTCCATGTGAAAACCACTCTGAAAGTGTCTGAGTTGTCCGAACTCTACATATAGGAGATTGTACGTATGCATGGAGTTTCAGTGTCCATTGTCTCGGACTGGAACCCAAAGTTCACTTCAAAGCTGTGGAAACAGGTTCAAGAAGAACTGCACACTAAGTTTAACTTTAGTAAAACTTATTATCCGTAGACAGATGGACAGTCAGAATGAATAGTGTAGATTCTCAAGGATCTTCTACGAGCTTGTGTGCTTGACTGGGAAGGGTCGTGGGACCATTACCTACCTTTAGCTGAGTTCACCTATAATAATAGCTATCAGGTGAGTATTGGGATACCACCATATGAAGCTCTCTATGGCCGACCGTGTAGATCTCCATTACATTGGGACGACGTTGGAGAACACACCTTGATGAAATCTGAGGAGATGCAGCTGTATGCAGATAAAGTTGCACTGATTAGGTAGAGAATAAAGAGGGCACAGGATAGGCAGAAATCGTATGCAGATGCTCACTGACAGGAATGTCAGTTCAAGGAAGGTGATCATGTCTTTCTGAAGATCCGATCTATTCGAGCTTTGGCCAGGAACAGGGGAAAGCTCAGTCCTCATTATGTGGGACCCTTCGAGATCCTTGAAAGGGTTGAAGAATGTGCCTATTGTCTTGCTTTGCCACCTCAGTATAGTGCCATGCATAATGTATTTCATGTATCTATTTTGAAACCTTATGTGAAAGACCCCAATCACATTCTGAATCATGAGCCTCTTGAGTTGAAGGATGATCTATCATATGCTGAGTCCCCAGTCAGAATTCTCGACTTTAAGTCAAAGGAGCTTCACAATAATCGACGTATAGAAATGGTGAAAGTTCTATGGAGCCACCATGATGAGACTGATGCCATATGGGAGCTAAATACCAAGGTCGAGAAGAAATATCCACATCTCTTTCAGGCCGCTTGAATTTTGGGGATAAAATTCTTAAAAGGAGGGGAGAATGTGACAGAATGAGTTTTTCCATATATATTTTTCTCTCTCCTATAATTTTTATTATTCTAATGGTGCCCTCAACCATCTCCCTCACTAATTTGATTAAATGGTCTATCAATTCCACATATTACAAAACCCTAAATGTCACATAAAGGTGAATTTAGGAGTTAATACACTTAATCAATAGCTATGTTGACCATTCAAATTTCAATTTAAATTTTGCACCATAGCTACATCATAACATTATAGAGCTATTCCAAAAATCTCATTACAATCGGGTTTACCAATTAAGAGTTATTCACATTTGAAAAATAATGTGTATAATGCCATTTAGCAACTCTAGGACCTAAGTTTTGGATTTAATTCGATAAATATATGTCACGCGGCCCCTTTAGTTACTTGGGTGCGGACCACTTAACTAGGGTTTGACCCCAGCCGTATGATTAAAGGGACATGGATCCTCTTAGGGATCCAAGAGTCAAGACCTCATCTTCTACCATCCGCCTTCTTCGGCCTCGACTCCAACAATGCGCCAACCCCAAAGCTACCTCGCACTCCCAACTCCCACAACGATCGCGCAAGATTTTTAGAGGACAAATTCTACTCCCCAAACCAAACCTAACAATCCCACACTCAATACCCCTCACACTTAGATCTGGGAGAACGAACTCCCGCATCCTCGCACTTCTCCTGGTTGCGACGAATAATTTTAGGGCTTCATTGCCCTCATCCTCAAATGCCTACATAAGGCCTCCAACAGCTCCGCTCAACCTCCCTTAGTCTCCCACAAAACCCAATTCAAAGCATCTGACCTCTGAGCACCATCACCTATTTCACCTCCCCTCCATCGGTGCATCACCTCGGTGGCACCTCAACAAACCTCGCCCCACCAATTACCCTTCTCCATCAAGTCCACCCCAACCAAGGGGTGCTTCGCGGCCAACCCCTGACATCTCAAACACCCTACACATCTAAAGCCTCCAATACGACGACGACCTCCACCCTCGTGGTGGAAGGGGACTCCAGGGGGAGACTGAGGGTGGGACCATGACGCCTGGACGCAGCGAGGTCCATCGAAGTTGATCATGCCCACACTTCTTCACATTCTCCTTGCTCAATGAGTCAGGCCCTCGCCGGAGCTTGATCCAACTACTTGGGCTAGCAGCGAGCAAGGAGAAACAGAGCAAGAGGGGAGAGGCTAAGTTGGACCAGTAAACTTTTGCCACATAAGCTAGAGGAGTCGTGAGCCAACACTCCAACTCAAAGATCCATGGGATACCTTGCAAATCCTTGGATCAACGGGAGTCGTCGATGTAGTTGGATCCAACCATTGATCAAGATACTTTTCTTTTCCCTTTTTCTTCACCTTAAATAGAAAATTGATTTTCCTAGAAAAATCCTTGAAAATGCTAGGAATATCAGAATATATCGAACCTATATACTATTTTCATCAGAAAAATATTTTCTATCCAAATAAAATATGATCAGGACCTATATCTGTTTCCTATTTCAAAAGTAGTTGCCTAGAGCCTAAATAACCTTTTTGATTATAATTAATTATTAATAATGGTTTTCCTTATTGATATCTGAATTTCTAAAATATATTTAACCCTAGATGAAACCCTATTTTCTAAATAACTCGAAACACTAGTCTAAGTTGATAAATGATGAAATGATTAGAAGAAACCTTAAATCTAGACTTCTCTCTCTACATGCAATTAAAGGTACATCTTTATATCAAATCAAATATTATTAGATGATGATTAATGATCATGAATGGTCTTGAACTATGATTTGAATCCTGATCTTATGAAATCATTAATATCCAAAGGGTTGCTTTGCTTTTTTTTCTGACTATCCTAGAAACCCTAGAATATGAAAATCTTCTATTTGATTAAATTAAATACTATCTTTTAATCAAACTATTTTATGATGGATCAGATCTGATATTATCTTAAAACCCAATTAAAATATGGAAAAATCCCTAATCTGAATAAGATAACATGAAATGAATAGTAACTAAGAACATATCTTAGCCTTGGTCACATGGACCAACAGAAATGTTGTATCCTTGCTTTCTTTGCAGGGTGACTTATTTCTTGATTGATTCTAAATCTTAGGATATTTGATCTAAACAAGTAGGTACATGGTCTTATAAGTATAAGACTAGATTTCTTGGTTTCCTATGATATGTAGTATCTTGAATGTTCATATTTGGATATGATTGCTTGGTTGAACTAGTATGAGTTATTCTTCACCAAAATCTAATATAACATAAATGATTATGATGGGTTGTAGCTACTAGAGCACATAGCCTAGTGTGGATGTTTGTTGCCTAACATGGATGTATGATTATTGGGCACATGTTAGATGTATGATGATATTATATTGCCCACACTAGATGTAAGTCAAGTGAAAATATGTGTAGTACAACCACATCAAAATAAATGTAATAAAAAGGATGTTTACCTAATTTTCGCCTTAAGAAATGGTTTTATCTCTCGTTTCTTATTTTTCAAATATTTTCCTTTATGCAACCTTATTAGTGTAACTTTTACCACATACCAACTTTGTTGATGTTTTTGTTTCTCATATTTTCTAGGTGCAAGGAACAATTGACAAACAAAGTGAAATGCATGCTCAAAGTACCTGAAGGCATAAATTAATAAGCATGGAGGATATATTAGATAGACCTATTTCTCTTATCTCATTTTTGCTAGATGTTAGTTTATTTTTTTCCTAGTTGATGTTGAGGATGACTGAGATCCTATGCAATAATGTTATCTTTCTCTAGAACAATATTTTCTCTCCTTATGAAATGACTTTATTTTATCCATATGAATGAATGTTTGTGTGGCTTAATGAGATGATGTGGAATTTGATCTTAGTTTAATCTCTTATTTTAGTTGATTACCTTAATCTCTTATATTTTCCCTTTTTACATCTATAGATATGAGTGCATGCATATCTGTGAATGTCACTATGGAAAGTATATAGAAATTGGGGTCATCACAGTTGGTATCAGAGCCAATGTTCACACATCAAGTCACATGAACTTCATTCACCCTATTTTGAGTCTATGGTAGTCCTTGAATTAGGGATGTAAAGGGTGGAGGTGTCTAGGATAGCATCTGCCATGGGTCAGACTAAAGTCTCTGAGCCACTTAGCTTGGCAATCACAAGGGTACCTTTATGGCAGTATAACTGTACTTGGACAATACCCTAAGTGTCCCCTATTCTTGGGCGTACTTTAATTTAGGAACCTTTAGATCTATAGATTTTCCCTCTCATCTCTTCTATAGGAAAAATTTTCCCTCTCATCTATGTTATAAAATAAATTTTCCCTCTTACCTCTGTTATAAAGTTAGGAAGGAGTCTCTCTATTTAGAAAGTCCTAAGGATCGACTGATAAGGATTTAGGGTATCCTCCACTCATCATGACATTAAGGTCATTAATAATTATTAAAGGAGAATAAAGAAATTTAAAAAAAGGAAAATGATGAATGACAATAATAATGATAAATATCTGATAAATGGGAAAAAATTCTAATATGCTCCATTAATTTTAGGATGCCTCCAAAAACTCGCAACTCAAAGGCCACCGAGGAATCGTCCTCTAAGAAGAGAAAAGTGCCTGAAACCTCCAAAGTACCTGATCCCGTTGCCACGTCCAAGGAAAGGTGGGAGGAACAGAAGAAAATCCTTCTAGACTTTATGGAAACTCTCTCCACAAAAGAAACCCCTGAACCTAGCTCCTCTAGGAAAAAGGAAGTGATGGTGATAGACTTCATTTAGCTCAACCCCGACAGCTTTTGAGGGGAAGACCAACCCAATGTCATAGACAAGGCTGAGGCCTGAGTCCTTTCCATAGAGAATGCCTTCCGTACCCGAGGAAAAGAAGGTCAAATTCACCACCCATCTACTTAAGGGAGGGGCAAAGATCTGGTGGGAGAACTATGGTGGTAACTGGGGAGAGGAAGTAGACAACTTGGGGTGGGAAGCCTTCAAGACCCTCTTCACCGACCGTTTCATGCCCATAGCTGAGAGGAAGAGGAAAGAGAAGATGAACATGGAGCTTAGACATGGCAATCTATCAATGGCCGATTATACCTGGAAGTTTAGTCTTCTGGAACGCTATGCCCCTATCCGAATTGAGGACCGCCTCACTGATCATTATGTAGATTGCCTCTCCACACACTTGAAAACCCTAGTTATAGCCTCCCATCCCCGAAACATTGATGAAGCCCTAGACATGGCCCTTAAGCAGGAAAGGGAGCAGGGATTGCAGAAGCCTTCTAGTATGGGATATTTAGGCTTGACCACCACTGAGGAAGAGAAGTTCAAGATTTTTCACCCTGGCCATAATAAAGGATCAGGAAAAGAAGGAGGTTCAGGGAAGAAAGGATAGAAGAAAAACAAGCTGATGGATTACCGTAACAAATGCAAGACTTGTGGATGAGGACATGATGGACCTTGTCGCTACACCAAGCCGGTCTTCTATAAGTGCAAGAAGGAGGGACATTTCATTGCCAAGTGCCCCAATGCGTCTATCCTCGGCAAACCTCCAGCGGGTGCTCCACCCCCTCAGGGACACCGCAATGCTAGGGTGTTTACACTAATAGCAGAAGAGGCTAGGGCAAATCCGAACCATCTTATCGAAGGTAACCTTAAATATTTTTCATATATCTAATATCTCGTTCAATGCCTTCAATTATTTAAAATATAATTATCCTGTGTAGGCGTTGTTTTCTTGAATGGACATCCTATTAAAGTATTGTTTGACTATGGATCCACAAATACATTTATCTCTCGAAATATGGCATCAATGTTGCTCTTACATGTAATGGCCTTGGGTTATATTCTAGATGTGTCAACTCCTAGTGGTAAAATATTCATTACATTATAGAAAACTGATGTCCTCCCTCTAAAATTTGAAAATCATGACTTGCCCTTTGAATTCATCCTCTTATCTATGGAAGACTTTGATATTATACTTGGTATGGATTGGCTATACAAGTATCATGCTCATATTGAATGTAGAAACAAGATGGTAGTTCTCTCTCAGCCTCATTCTTGTCCCATGGTGATTCCTAGGGGAAGAAGATTATGGAATAATGTAATAATTTCCTATCTTAAAGCTAAAAAGCTCATATCTAAAAGTTGTAAAGTCTTCCTCGCATTTGTCTCAGAGACCAGTCCTAACAAAGGGCATGTAGAAAGACTGGAGGTGGTACGTGAATTCCTTGACGTATTTCTGGAGGAGCTTCCTGGGATGCCTCCAAACAGAGACATTGAGTTCTCCATAGACCTTCTTCCTGGAACCACTCCGATTTCTAGGGCACCGTATAGGATGGCACCTACTGAGCTTATGGATTTGAAGAAACAATTACAATAACTTCTTGATAAGGGTTTTATCTACCCTAGTGTTTCCCCTTTGGGTGCACCTGTCCTTTTTGTTAAAAAGAAAGATGGTTCAATGCGAATGTGTATTGACTATCTCATGTTGAACCACACATTTGCATTGAACCAAGCTACCATTAAAAACAAATATCCTCTCCCTCATATTGATGACCTCTTTGATCAACTTCGTACTTCTAAAGTCTCCTCAAAAATTGATCTGTGTTTTGGCTACCATCAACTTAAGGTCAAGGATTCAGATATATCTAAGACTGCTTTTCGAACTCGTTACAGGCACTATGAATTTCTGGTGATGTCGTTCGGGTTGACCAACACAACTGCATATTCATGAACTTGATGAACAAAGTCTTCCAACCTTATCTTGATGAGTTTGTGGTCATCTTCATTGATGATATCCTGATCTATTTTGATTCTATGGAGAAACATCGAGATAATTTGAAGTCTGTCCTTAAGATTCTTCGAGCCCAACAATTCTATGGTAAGCTTTCTAAATGTGAATTCTGGATTGAAAAAGTCATGTTTCTTGGTCATGTCATCTCTGGGGGTAATATATTTGTTGATCCCGCTAAAGTCTCTGATGTACTTGATTGGCAATCTCCCCATAATCCTTCTGAAATCTGGAGTTTCTTGGGTCTGGACAGATATTATCGCCATTTTATCCCAAACTTTTCCAAAGTCACCCTTCCTCTAACCAAGATGATTCAGAAGGACGAGCATTTCATCTGGTCAGTTGCTTGTGAGTCTAGCTTCCAAGAGTTCAAGTAGAAGTTGATTTCAACACCTGTCCTTGTTCTACCATCTGGGAATGAAGGATTTGTGATATTCATCGATGCTTCCAAACATGGTCTAGGGTGTGTCCTACAGTAGAACGGGAAAGTAGTGGCCTTCCCTTCCAGACAACTGAAACCCAATAAGTTGAATTATCCTACACATGATTTGGAGTTAGCTGCTATCATCCATGCTCTCAAAATATGGAGGCACTACTTGTATGGGGAAATGTTTGATTTCTTCACCGACCACAAAAGCCTCAAGTACATTCTGACACAAAAGGATCTGAATCTGCGACAACGATGGTGGATCGAGTACCTGAAGGACTACGACTTCACCATTGGCTACCATCCAGGCAAGGCCAATGTAGTTGCAGATGCTCTTAGTAGGAAACGAGCTATAAGTGCATCTCTGTCTGTACCCTAATGGAGGAACATGGAGGACCTAGCAAGCTGGAGACCACAATTCTTTCCTGATCATATGCATGTCAATTACATCTCTATCACATCCAACCTATATTTTGAACTTATGGAGGCATAGAAAGCTAGTCCTGAGCTTTTAGAGCTCTCCTCTCTCTTGGAAAAACCTCATACACATCTGTCTATGGGTCTTGAAAGTGGTCTTCAATATAAGAGCTGTATATGGGTCCCTGAACAGTTAGCTAAAAAGACAAAGATTCTTTCTAAGGCACACGGGTCCAAGTACACCGTTCATCCCGGCACAATGAAGATGTACAAGGACCTACAACGTAAGTTTTGGTGGAGAGGCGTGAAGCGTGATATCTCTGATTTTGTGTCCATATGTCTGACATGTCAGAGAATCAAGGCTGAGCATCAAAGACCAAGCGGTCTACTACAACCCCTCAAGATCCTAGAATGGAAATGGGAACACATCACCATGGACTTTGTGGTAGGATTACCCAGGACCAAAAAAGGATACAAAGTTGCATGGGTCATAGTGGATCGTCTCACCAAGTCAGCTCATTTCCTCCCTGTGAAAACCACTGTGAAAGTGTCTGAGCTGGCCGACCTCTACATATGGGAGATTGTAATTCTACATGGAGTTCCAGCATCCATTATCTCAGACCGGGACCTAAAGTTCACTTCAAAGCTGTAGAAATAGGTTCAAGAAGAATTGGGCACCATGTTGAACTTCAGTACAACTTATCATCTGCAGACAAATGGACAGTCAGAATGAATAGTGAAGATTCTGGAGGATCCTCTACGAGCTTGTGTGCTTGACTGGGAAGGATCGTGGGACCATTACCTGCCTTTAGCTGAGTTTTCCTATAATAATAGCTATCAAGCGAGTATTGGGATGCCACCATATGAAGATCTCTATGGCCGACCGTGCAAATCTCCATTACATTAGGACGACATTGGAGAACACACCTTGATGAAATTTGAGGAGATGCAGTTGTAGATAAAGTTGTATTATTTAGGTAGAGAATAAAGCAGGCACATGATAGGCAGAAATCATATGTAGATGCTCACTAACAGGAACGTCAGTTCAAGGAAGGTGATTTGAGCTTTGGCCAAGAATAGGGGAAAACTTAGTCCTCATTATGTGGGACCCTTCAAGATCCTTGAAAGGGTTGGAGAATGTGTTTATCGTCTTGCTTTGCCACCTCAGTATAGTGCCATGCATAATGACTTTCATGTATCTAATCTGAAACCTTATGTTAAAGACCCCAATCACATTCTGAATGATGAGCCTCTCGAGTTGAAGGATGATCTGTCATATGCTGAGTCCCCAGTCAAAATTATCGACTTTAAGTCAAAGGAGCTTCACAATAATCGACGTATAGAAATGGTGAAAGTTCTGTGGAGCCACCATGATGAGACTGATGCCACATGGGAGCTAAAGACCGAGGTTGAGAAGAAATATCCACATCTCTTTCAGGCTGCTTGAATTTTGGGGACAAAATTCTTAAAAGGAGGGGAGAATGTGACAGAGTGAGTTTTTCCATATATATTTTTCTATCCTATAATTTTGATTATTCCAATTGTGCCCTCAACCATCTCCCTCACTAATTTGATTAAATGGCCTATCAATTCCACATATTACAAAACCCTAAATGTCACATAAAGGTGAATTTCAGAAGTTAATACACTTAATGAATAGCTATGTTGACCCTTCGAATTTCAATTCAAAATTTACACCATATCTACATTATAACATTATAGAGCTATGACAAAAATCTCATTAAAATTGGATTTACCGATTAAGAGTTATTCACATTTGAAAAATAATGTGTATAATGCCATCTAGTAACTCTAAGACCTAAGTTTTGGATTTAATTCGATAAATATATGTCACGTGACCCCTTTAGTTACTTGGGAGAAGACCACTTAACTGGGGTTCGACCCCAGCCGTCTGATTAAAGGGACATGGATTCACTCAGGGATCCAAGGGTCAAGACCTCGTCTTCTACCTTCCGCCTTCTTCGTCCTCGAACCCAACAGTGCGCCGACCCCAAAGCTACCTCACGCTCCTATCTCCCACAATGATCGTGCGATATTTTTGGAGGACAAATTCTACTACCTAAACCGAACCTAACGAGCCCACACTCGACGTACCTTGCGCTCGGATATGGGAGAATGAACTCCCACTTCCTCGCACTTATCCTGGTGGCGGTGACCGATTTTAGGGCTTCATTGCCCTCATCCTCAAATGCCTATATAAGGCCTCCAACAGCTCTGTCTGACCTCCCTTAGGCTCCCACGAAACCCAATTCAAAGCATCTGACCTCTGAGCACCGTCACCTATTTCACCTCCCCTCTATCGCTACATCACCTCGGTGGCACCTCCACAGACCTCACCCCACCAATTACCCTTCACCATCAAGTCCACCCCAACCCAGGGGTGCTTCGCGGACAACCCCCGACATCTCAAACACCCTACACATCTAAAGCCTCCAGTACGCCGATGACCTCCACCCTCGCGGAGGAAGGGGACTCTAGGGGGAGACTGAGGGTGGGACATTGACACCTAGACGCGGCGAGGTCCATCAAAGTTGATCGCACCCACAGTTCTTCACTATCTCCTTGCTCCACGAGTCAGGCCCTCACAGGAGCTTGATCCAGCTGCTTGGGCTAGCAGCGAGCAAGGAGAAACAGAGTAAGAGGGGAGAGGCTGAGTTGGACCAGTAAACTTTTGCCACATAAGCTAGAGGAGTCATGGGACAACACTCCAACTCAACGATCCACGTGCTACCTTGCAAATCCTTGGATCAACGAGAGCCATGGATCCAGTCGGATCCAACCGTTGATCAAGGTACTTTTCTTTTCCCTTTTTCTTTACCTTAAAAAGAAAATAGATTTTCCTAGAAAAATCCTAGAAAATGCTAGGAATATCAGAATATATCGAACCTATATACTATTTTCATTCGAAAAATATTTTTTATCCAAATAAAATATGATCAGGACCTAGATCCGTTTCCTATTTCAAAAGTAGTTGCCTAGAGCCTAAATAACCTTTTTGATTATAATTAATTATTAATAATGGTTTTCCTTGATGATATCTGACTTTCTAAAATATATTTTACCCTAGATGAAACCATATTTTCTCAATAACTCGAAACACTAGTCTAAGTTGATAAATGATGAAATGATTAGAAGAAACCTTAAATCTAGCCTTCTCTCTCTACATGCAATTAAAGGTACATCTTTATATCAAATCAAATATTATTATATGATGATTAATGATCATGAATGGTCTTGAACTCTGATTTGAACCCTGATCTTATGAAATCATTAATATCCTAAGGGTTGCTTTGCTTTTTATCCGACCATCCTAGAAACCCTAGAATATGAAAATCTTCTATTTGATTAAATTAAATACTATATTTAATCAAACTATTTTATGATGGATCAGATCTGATAATATCTTAAAACCCAATTAAAATATGGAAAAATCCCTAATCTAAATAAGATAACATGAAAGGAATAGTAACTAAGAACATATCTTAGTCTTGGTCACATGGACCAATAGTAATGTTGTATCCTTGCTTTCCTTGCAGGGTGACTTATTTCTTGATTGATTCTAAATCTTAGGATATTTGATCTAAACAAGTAGGTACATGGTCTTATAAGTATAAGACTAGATTTCTTGGTTGCCTATGATATGTAGTATCTTGAATGCTCATATTTGGATATGATTGCTTGGTTGAACTAGTATGAGTTATTCTTCGCCAAAATCTAATATAACATAAATGATTATGATGGGTTGCAGCTACTAGAACACAGAGCCTAGTGTGTATTTTTGTTTCCTAACATGGATGTATGATTCTTGGGCCCATGTTGGATGTATGATGATATTATATTTCCCACACTAGATGTAAGTCAAGTGCAAATATGTGTAGTACAACCACATCAAAATCAATGTAATAAAAAGGATGTTTACCTGATTTTTGCCTTAAGAAATGGTTTTATCTCTCTTTTCTTATTTTTCAAATATTTTCCTTTATGCAACCTTATTAGTGTAACTTTTATCATGTACCAACTTTTTTGATGTTTTTGTTTCTCGTATTTTCTAGGTGCAAGGAACAATTGACAAACAAAGTGAAATGCATGCTCAAAGTACATGAAGGCATAAATTAATAAGCATGGAGGATATATTAGATAGACCTATTTCTCTTATATCATTCTAGATAGATGTTAGTTTATTTTTTTCCTAGTTGATGTTGAGGATGACTGAGATCCTATACAATAATGTTATCTTTCTCTAGAATAATATTTTCTCTCCTTATGAAATGACTTTATTTTATCCATATGAATGAATGTTTGTGTGTCACTATGGAAAGTATATAGAAATTGGGGTAATCACAGTTGGTATTAGAGCCAATGTTCACACATCAAGTCACATGAACTTCATTCACCCTATTTTGAGTCTAGGGTAGTCCTTGAGTTAGGGATGTGAAGGGTGGAGGTGTCTAGGATAGCATCTGCCATGGGACAGACTAAAGTCTCTGAGCCACTTAGCTTGACAATCACGAGGCTACCTTTATGGCAGTATAACTCTACCTGGATGATACCCTAAATGTCCCCTATTCTTGGGAATACCTTAATTTAGGAACCTTCAGATCTACAGATTTTCCCTCTCATCTCTTCTATAGGAAAAAATTTCCCTCTCATCTATGTTATAAAATAAATTTTCCCTCTTACCTCTATTATAAAGTTAAGAAGGTGTCACTCTATTTAGAAAGTCCTAAGGATCAACTGATAAGGATTTAGGGTATCCTCCACTCATCATCACATTAAGGTCATTAATAATTAATGAAGGAGAATAATGAAATTTAAAAAATGATGAATGACAATGATAATGATAAATATATGTTAAATGAGAAAAAATCTAATATGCTACATTAATTTCAGGATGCCCCCAAAAACTCACAACTCAAAGGTCTTGGAGGAATCGTCCTTTAAGAAGAGAAAAAATACTGAAAACCTCTAAAGTACCTAATCCTGATGCCACGACTAAGGAAAGGTAGGAGGAACAGAAGAAAATCCTTCTAGACTTTATGAAAACGTTCACCACAAAGGGAACCTTTGAACCTATCTGCTCTAGGAAAAAGGAAGTGACAGTGATAGACTTCATTAAGCTCAACCTCGAAAGATTTTGGGGGGAAGACCAACCTCAAGTCATGGACAAGGTTGAGGCCTTGGTCCTTTCTGTAGAGAATGCCTTTCGTACCCTAGAAGTACCTGAGGAAAAAAGGTCAAATTCGCCACCCATATGCTTAAGGGAGTGGCAAAGATCTGGTGGGCGAACTATGGTGGGAACTGGGGAGAGGAAGTAGACAACTTGGGGTGGGAAGCCTTCAAGACCCTCTTCACTGACCGTTTCATGCCCATAGCTGAGAGGAAGAGGAAAGAGAAGATGTATATGGAGCTTAGACAAGGCAGTCTCTCAGTGGCCAATTATACCTGAAAGTTTAGGCTTCTGGAACGCTATGCCCCTATCTAGACTGAGGACTGCATCACTGAGCATTATGTAGACTGCCTCTCCGCACACTTGAAAACCCTAGTTATAGCCTCCCATCCCTGAAACATTGATGAAGCCCTAGACATGGCCCTTAAGAAGGAAAGGGAGCAAGGATTGCAGAAGCCTTCTAGTATGGGATATTTAGGGTTGATCACCACTGAGGAAGAAAAGTTCAAGAAGTTCCACCCCAGCCATAATAAAGGATCGGGAAAAGGAGGAGGTTCAGGGAAGAAAGGACAGAAGAACAACAAGCTGATGGATTACCGTAACAAATGCAAGACTTGTGGATGAGGACATGATGGACCTTGTCGCTACACCAATCCGGTCTGCTACAACTGCAAGGAGGGACATTTCCTTGCCAAGTGCCGCAATGCGTCTATCCTTAGCAAACCTCCAGCAGGTGCTCCACCCCCTCATGGACACCGCAATGCTAGGGTGTTCACAGTAATAGCAGAAGAGGCTAGGGCAAATCCAAACTAGCTTTTCGAAGGTAACCTTAAATCCTTTTCATATATCTAATATCTCGTTCAATGCCTTCAATTATTTAAAATATAATTATCCTATGTAGGCATTATTTTTTGGAATGGACATCCTGTTAAAGCATTGTTTGGCTCTGGATCCACAAATACATTTATCTCTCAAAATATGGCCTCAATGTTGCACTTACATATAAGGGACTTGGGTTATATTCTGGATGTGTTAACTCCTAGTGGAAAAATATTCACTACATTACATCAAACTGATGTCCTCCCTCTAAAATTTGAAAATCATGACATGCCCTTTGAATTCATCCTCTTATCAATGGAAGACATTAATATTATACTTGGTATGGATTGGATATACAAGTATCATGCTCAGATTAACTGTAGAAATAAGATGGTAGTTCTCTCTCACACTCATTCTTGTCCTGTGGTGATTCCTAGGGGAAGCAGATTCTATAATAATGTAATAATATCCTCTCTTAAAGCTAAAAAGCTCATATCTAAAGGATGTAAATTCTTCATCGCATTCGTCTCAGAGACCAATCCTGACAACGGGCCTGTAGAAAGACTATAGGTGGTACGTGAATTCCTTGACGTATTTTCGGAGGAGCTTCCTGGGCTGCCTCCAAACAGATACATTGAGTTCTCCATAGACCTTCTTCCTAGAACCACTCTAATTTCTAGGGCACCGTATAGGATGGCACCTGCTCAGCTTATGGAGTTGAATAAAAAATTACAAGAACTTCTTGATAAGGGTTTTATCTGCCCTAGCATTTCCCCTTGGGGTGCACCTGTCCTTTTTGTTGAAAGGAAAGATGGTTCAATGTGAATGTGCATTGACTGTCACATGTTGAACCAAGCTACCATTAAAAACAAGTATCCTCTCCCTCGTATTGATGACCTCTTTGATCAACTTCGTACTGCTAAAGTCTTCTAAAAAATTGATCATTGTTTTGGCTACCATCAACTTAAGGTCAAGGATTCAGATATATCTAAGACTACTTTTCGAACTCGTTACGGGCACTATGAATTTCTGGTGATGTCGTTCGGGTTGACCAACACACCTGGCGTATTCAAGAAGTTGATGAACAAAGTCTTCCAACCTTATCTTGATGATTTTGTGGTCGTCTTCATTGATGATATTCTGATCTATTTTGATTCTATGGAGAAACATCGAGAGCATTTGAAGTCTATCCTTGAGATTCTTCGAGCCCAAAAATTCTATGGTAAGCTTTCTAAATGTGAATTCTGGATTGACAAAGTCATGTTTCTTGGTCATGTCATCTTTGGGGGTAATATATATGTCAATCTCGCCAAAGTATCTGCTGTACTTGATTGGCAACCTCCCCGGAATCCTTCTAAAATCTGGAGTTTCTTGGGTCTGGTATGATATTATCACCGTTTTATCCCAAACTTCTCCAAAGTAGCACTTCCTCTGACCAAGCTGACTCAGAAGGATGAGCATTTCATCTGGTTAGCTGCTTATGAGTCTACCTTCCAAGAGCTCAAGCAGAAGTTGATGTCAGCACCTGTCCTTATTCTACCATCTGGAAATGAAGGATTTGTGATATTCATCGATGCTTCTCAACATGGTCTAGGGTGTGTCCTACAACAGAACGGGAAAGTAGTCGCCTTCGCTTCTAGACAGCTGAAACCCAATGAGCTAAATTATCCTACACATGATTTGGAGTTAGCTTCTATCATCCATTCTCTCAAAATATGGAGGCACTACTTGTACAGGGCAACGTTTGGTATCTTCACTGACCACAAAAGCCTCAAGTACATTTTGACGCAAACAGATCTGAATCTGCACAACGACTGTAACATCCCTGACCTGGGTTATGTGTAAACCCTAGATGTTTTGCGTAATGAGGTTGATTTTATGCTTGCTCATATCTTTTGAAAAGTAATTAAGGCTCAAGAGGAACTTATATTTCAGTTTTAGTCCTTTTTGAATAATGTTGAAACAATGTCTTACTTGTTTTAGACTAAAATGCAAATTACCCAAGTTGAAGGGTTAAATTGCAAATGTTACATGGTAAAATGTTCCTCAGATGTTGAAGCATCATAGGAATGAGTATGATGCAGTGGTATGGCTTCCACAAGCTTGAGCACCAAGATAGAGCTTGCTGAGCAATCTTTGTGCAATCAAACCTAGTTTTGGTGTAATATGCAATTTACCCAAAACCAAAGGTTCAATATGCAAAATACCACCTATAGAGGGTCTCTCATGATTCTTTCCATAATTTAAAGAAAATAATTTGAGAGGGGAGCCTGATTTGCATCATTTTGGAAGAGAGAATCTTGACATTAAAATAATCAATATTTAAGCATAATTGAAACCTTAATTCAATTTAATGCAAAAATAAATATGTTAATTGAAGTGCCTTCAACCAAAAATGAGATGGTTGAAATTAGAAAAGTGTGGACGTCCTTATGTCTTGCAAAAGCCGTAAAAATATCTAAGTGAGTGGAGAGCCAACTCACGTTAGTTAATTAAAAGTAATATCCACTAAAAATGGGATATTAATATTATATGAATTACGGTGCTTAATTGCTTTTATTTTAATTCAAGGATAATGAAGAAGAATTGAAGGAAAAGGAGGATGCATTCGTATGCAAGGAAGAGAGGGTGATAAGTGGCATCAAGTTGGGGAGTTGAAGGATTATTATAAAACTTTCTCTCTCCTTGAAATTCCTTTATATACACTTCATTTCCCACTCAACCAAGGACTCTTTTTCGGATTTTCATCCACCCTTTGTTTGAAAAACGACCAAGGGATCTTAGGAGCAATATGAGGATGACCCCCAACCTGTATGTAAGCTCCATGATCTCCTTTCACCTTGATTTCATGGTGAAAATCACAAATCAATGCTTGGTTTCTTCTTTTCTCCATGCAATCTTCAATCCTAGCCAATCCGTTTCACTCAAAGAGTTAAGCACGATCTTGGGATAGTTGAGAAAGCTTCTTCCACCATTAAAGATGTGGAGTTGGAGCTTTGAATCATTCTTTGAAGGCGGGTTATATAACTTCAACCCAATTACATCATTATTCAATTCCAATTTTACAAGTTATGTTGATTTCTTCTTCTTCTTGAATAATTGCTTGTTGTAATGGATGATTCTATGAAATTAGTAATAATGTGAACTTTATAAATGAAGGTAGATGATGATGACATCATCTTGGACACTTTTCCCAAAACTGCAACTCCAATCGGTTTCCAATAAAATTGGTCAATCGGTTTCACCAAACCGTTTGGTGACCAAACGGTTTGCAAACCGTTTGGCGTTTGAGGGATTGGGTTCAAAACCGTTTGGGATAGTTGACCATTTGGTTTGATTTGACCGTTTAGATTTATTTGACCGTTTGGATTTGAGTTGACCGTTTGGATTTGAGTTGACCGTTTGGAAAGAAATGAATTCTAAATCGTTTGATGATTAGCGATCTTCAAGATCGTATGGTGTTTAGGGTTTCCAAAACTGATTGAATGGAAATGGTTTTCAAAACCATTTGAGGTTGAGACCAAGACCGTTTGAGGTCAGGTCATGCCAAGGTTAAATGGTGATTCAATGGTTCAATTGAAGAGTGATTCAAAGGTTCAATTGATGGGTGGTTCAATGATTGAAACCCTGAATCGATTTGGTTGATGGAAACCCTACTTGGTCTATTCGGTTTTGAGAAGGTTTGGACCAAACAGTCTCAAGACCATTTGAGTCCAAATGGTCTCAATACTATTTGGGATCAAACGGTCTCAAGACTGTTTGAGATCAAATGGTCTCAAACCATTTAGAGATCCAAGTGGTTTCAAGAGTGATTTGTTCATACGGTTTCAATGTACTTTTGCTTAAACGGTTTCAAGGGCTAGTAGCCCAAACGGTTTCAAACCGTTTGAGATCCAATTTCTTCAAGACCGTTGGAAGATTGAGGTGCTTCAAGACCGTTTGAAGGTCAAGGCACTTCAAGACCCCTTGAAGGTTTAATTGACTCAAACCATGTAAGTACAATTAACCCCATGATTGTTGATGATGTTTATTAAAGGTAATTACAATGGTTGTACCTCAAGATACTTAAGTAGTTAGTACCTTTTGAATGGTTAACCTTTGATTCTTATGGAAGCAATGAATCGATACAATATGTAATTAGGGTATGATCCTTGATAAAGAGATCATGAAACCCTAATTGAGAAGGGTGATGAACCCTAACCCCAATCTAGGGCAATGTTAAGTATAACCCTAATCTAGGGCAATGCGAAGTATAACCCTAATGTGGGTAATGGGATGATTATTCCTTATTGACATGGATTGAGAAACCCTAACCCTAAAAAGGGTATAAGTGGTGTTACTTTGTATAGCATGGTGCTAAAATGTAATTGATATAACTGTTATCAAGTGTACTAACCATGCAGGTATCATGAGATGATGGGCATAGCCAGGTATGAGCTATGATGTTTCATTTATTGTTGTTATTGGGCCTTGTGAGCCATAATATGCTTTGTTACCTAGTGAGAGGTAACAAGAGATTAAATGGGCTTTGAGAGCCATGTGAGATGCTTGTGTAACAAGTATCATGTTTACCTTGGTCAGATGACCTGAAGGTGTTTAGATACCTGATAAGTGGTAACAAATGTTCTTTGATGAACTGAGGGTTTGAATACCCATATTCCATAATCATAATGATGAGATTGTTAAGAAATGAGAAAGCACCTGATGAGATGAGAGATTAAGATCCCAATACTTCAATGAGATTTGAATAGTACTTGATGAAAGTATTACACATTCTTTGTAGGAATTATCATAGTAATTGATGTTTGGAAACTTGCTTGATGCTAAAAGAATATGGCAATACATCTAATTAATCAAGTGATATTATATAATGTAGTTGCCCTGACCACAGATCCATCAGCGTCAGAATTTGCTGAATGGTGAAACGAGTTAAAATTGGAATGCATATTTTTGAATATGTGGGGGTAATTGGGAAATTATATCTGCATGCCCCATAGGAATGGCTATAGGCTATATCCTAGTATGGATCATACCCCAATATGAGTATGGCTACGGGCCATGAATCCATGACATAATACCAGACATTGGCTATGGTCCATAACCCTGAAGAGAGTATATGTTGTGGGCTATCACTCTATAGTGAAGATGCCAATATACCATGGCAAGCTAATTGCAGTTTGACACATGATGTCTCTGCCATATAATCTCGCACTGACCAAGAAAGATGAGGTCTTGGAGTCCGGGTCTTCCATTAACCTTGTGTGGTACTGATGCTTAACGTAATTATGGTCGGTTGGAGTATGAACGATATACTTCATCTCTTCAGGGCATCAAGTATGATTGTAAAATGTAATCAGCCATGTAACGTATTTGCACAAGGTTGAAATACGAGAATCATTGGTTGATGTTACCCTGCTTAGCATATCCTAGAAGGATAGATGTTGTACTTGTGCTTTAATTCCTTATTGGATAAATGATATGTTGTTCTATCAAGTTATAGCTGAAATGCTTTGAATAAGAATACTACTCTAATCTATTTAGACATTAATCTATCTGCTATTAAATATATAATTCCTCTGCACAGTTTTATTCAATTAAACTGCAATAATAATGTTTTGGCGGAGAGTTATATCTCTCACTGGGGCAATTTACAATTGTCTCACCCCCGTGGGATCCAACCTTTTAGGTGGACGTGGGTGAGGGAGTAGAAACCCTAGAGCAGGGGAAGAGCAGCAACAACAACAACAGGAACAATAGTGATTTTCTCAGGTGGAGACACTGGATGTAAAGTCTTGTATATGTGTAAATAGATTCCTATGTGTCGTCTCTGTACTCTCAGGTCCTTGGAGTCAGTAGTTAGTTTAATGAAACGATCTGAGATTTTGGCTTGATGCCTCAATGTTTTTATTCTGCCTGTATATAGTTTTAACCGGGCAATTGATGCTTGTAACCTTGAGAAGGAATGGTACAAGAGATGTACTTGTGAACCAAAATGTAATTGAATTACCTTGGTTCTTTTTTAAAGTGTTTTCCAATGTATGGATCTCTTTGTAAAAAGTTTTAATTTTTAGTGATTTTTAGTAAATCTGCTGCTAACAAACGCTTCTGTTTAGTTAATGGTGTTTTCGTGAGTTGGATGCCACAAGTTTAGTGGTATCATAGCTCTAGGTTCGCTGAGTCTACAGAGACATAGGATTAAGGTTGTTGAGTCTATTCTAAGTGTCTTCCAGGTGTACCTCCGCCCTGAGAGATTGATTTTGAGATTAATATAATCCCGGGCATGCAACCCATAGCACAAACACCTTATAGAATGGCACCTGTTGAGATGGAAGAGCTTAAGAAATAGCTGTAGGAGTTCCTTGAGAAGGGTTTTATCTGACCGAGTACTTCACCATGGGGTGCTATGGTTCTCTTTGTTAAAAATAACGATGGGTCGATGTGGTTATGCATTGACTACAGACAGTTGAATAAAGTAACTATAAAGAACAAGTATCCTTTGCCAAGGATAGATGACCTATTTGATCAGTTGTGTGGTGCAACTATCTTCTCTAAGATAGATCTGAGATCAGGATACCATCAGTTGCGTATTAAGGAGGGTGACATACATAAGTCTTCATTTAGGACAAGGTATGGTCACTATGAGTTCATAGTTATGTCGTTAGGACTAACTAATGCACCAACTGCATTCATGGAACTCATGAATAGAATATTTTTACCTTTTCTTGATCAGTTCATAGTAGTCTTCATAGATGATATCTTGGTTTACAGTAGAGATGCTCAACAACATGAGCAGCATCTTCGTTAAGCTTTAACTTTGCTAAGAGAGCATAAGTTGTATGCTAAGTTTAGCAAATGTGAGTTTTGGTTACCGGAAGTTTTTTTTCTAGGACATGTAATATCTACCTCAGGTATCTATTTTGATCCTAAGAAGGTAGAATCTGTCCTGCAATGGGAGCAGCCAAAGACACCAATGGAGATACGCAGTTTCCTAGGAGTGGAAAGCTATTACAGGAGATTCATTACGAACTTTAGTTCAATAGCTTTACCCCTAACCAAGTTGACCAGGAAAGAGGTTCCTTTTTTCTGGAATGACAAGTGTCAACATTCCTTCCAACTGTTGAAACATAGGTTAACAAGTGCACCTGTGTTGGTGTTACCTGAGCAAGGAAAGGGGTACATAGTTTTCTATGATGCATCTAAGAATGGCCTAGGATGTGTGTTGATGTAGGATAATCAAGTAATTTCTTTTGCCTCTCAATAGCTTAAGAAACACGAGGAGAATTATTCGATGCATGATCTAGAACTAGCTATTGTGGTCCATGCTTTGAAGATCTGGAGGCATTATCTCTATGGAGAAACATTCCAGATTTTCACAGAACATAAGAATCTAAAATATATCTTCTCACAACATGAGTTGAATATGAGACAATGTCGCTGGATGGAGTTAATCAAGGACTACGATTGTACAATTGATTATCATTGATGGAAGGCTAATGTAGTGGCTAATGCACTAAGTAGGAAATGATCATCACCAGCCCTAGATAAAGCACATATGAACTCCTTAGTGTGCTCTAAGAGAGATATGCTTATCTCCTTGAGGCAAAACAATGTACATCTTAAAGTATCATTGTTAGTTGGGTTGTTAGTTGAGATGCACATAAAACCTACTCTGAGACAGCAGATTAAAGAAGCACAAAAAGTTGATATTGTGGTTCAGCAGATTAGGTCAAAGTATGGTAGTGAGAAATGGGATGGCTTCCATGAGTCATAGGATCAAGTAGTTTGTTACCATGGTAGGATGGTAGTACTTGATGCCAATGACTAAAGGAAGTTAGTCTTGGAGGAGGCTCATTCTTCGATGTATGCAATTCATCCAGGGAGCACCAAAATGTATCGTAACTTGAAGGATATGTATTGGTGGCCAGGATTGAAGAAGGATGTAGCTGAGTTTGTTATGCGGTGTCCGGTTTGTCAGTAGGTCAAAGATGAACATCAAAAGCTTGCAGGAACAATGCAACCTTTTCCTATACCACAGTGGAAGTTGGATCATGTGACCATGGACTTTTTGGTTGGTTTGCCTAGAACAACCAAAGGTCATGATTCCATATGGGTGATAGTTGATAGGTTGACTAAGACGACACATTTCCTACCTGTCAAAACAACCTACACTGCTGAGAAGCTTACACATATATATGTAGATGAGATAGTGTGGTTGCACGGGGTACCAGCTTCTATTATTTCTGATAGAGGTCCCCAGTTCACGAGTCATTTTTGGGAATGACTACATAAAGCTTTGGGTACACAATTAAGGTTTAGTACTGGTGCGCTCCCGCTAGTGGCTTACAACGAGTGCAATCCACAAGGTCGGGAGGCACGGGATGAGATGGGATCTTTAGCTTTCGAAATTTGTAAGGTCCCGGGCTAACTACCTACTTCTACTAAGACAATATACCCGCAAGCGCACGGGGTCTTGTCGTAGTACAGGTAAGGCGGTAAGTACGGGGTCGAACCTCGGAGATAGAGGGGGCACTAGAGTTAGAGAGGGTGAGCTATGTTCCTAGTGCGGAGAGTAGGGTTTTTAGGGTTTGAAGGTTTGTTTGGTTGATTATGCTAAGTGAGCGAGTAAGGAAAGACAAAATGACACTAAGTTATCAAACAACTAAATTAGCAATTTAAGTTAACAAACTATCTAAACAAGAGCAGGAACGAACTACGCTAGACTAAACAAGCAACTGGCAATTAAGAAACTACACTAAGCACTAATAAGAGCAAAGGCCTGGATTAACACTAGCGAGCAAAACTAGGCAAAAGACTACACTAACTAAAGCAATTGAACTAAGCTAGCATTAACAAGCAAAGCAGGTAATTGGGGTTTTAAACAATTAGATGAGGGAGGTGGGCCATTTGGGAATGTGACCTTAACATTAGTTGGGGGAGGTCACCATAATAAGCAATTAGCATATCTCATTCTAGATTACCAAACCAAACAACGAGGTAGGTGCTATGAGAATTTACCCTAAGCTACTAATTGGAGAACTAGGGCTAGGTGTAATTCTCATAGGACATACCAAGTCTAGGTCTCTAGGATAAGTGGTATTAGTCAATTGAGGACCAAGGGTGAGGATGGGAGTAGAGATGAGGATATTTGACCTCATGCCACTAGCCACCTCAGCCTTTAGGAAATCCTAGGCAATTGAGCTAATCACACTTATACTAGTCACTTAGAACTCACATTTGTATGTAGGAAGGAGGTGATTATGTAGGAAGATAGGGGGCTAGCTAGGGATCCAAATTAAGGACCAAGGAGCCAATCCTACGATAGCTACATAGAAACCAAAACATCCTAGGGACAAATGTTTTCAAACACCACAAGGCAAGCAATTAAAGTAATTAAACAACAACCACAAGCACAAGTAATGGGAAATGAGATAAAAGCAAAGGCAATCATCATAGAAATGAAATATGTTCATTACAAATTATATCCCCCCAACATGGTATCAAAGTCACATTTTTGTCCCAAACAGCCCACCCAAGGGGGGCTTAGCTACACATAATCAAACTAAGAACAAAAGAAAGGGGTAGAAGAAGGGAAAATGCCATGAAGCTCGATGTAGTTGACTCCTTCTTCACCTCCAAGCAGCTGCAGCCGTCCTCACTCCTCCAATGATGCAAAGGTGCATGAAAAAGGCGGGGATTATGGATAGAAACCTAGAGAAACTAGGTTTCTATGGTGGAAATGAGTGGAAAGTGGATGGAAAAGGGGTAGATTGCAAGGAGATGGATGGATTGGAGCAATGGAGGCAAAGGAACTGCTAGGGTGCGGCTAGGGGTGCTCTAGAGGTGCTAGCCTCGAGCCCTAGAAGCATCTATTGCTTATATAGGAGCTAGGGTTAAGTGGGGGTAGAATGGGAAAAGCAGTGGAAAAATGCATAGGGTAGGTGGTCACCACGGTCGTGGTGAATGTGCCATGGCCGTGGTGGGGGTAGTGGTGGATGACCGTGGGGTGGTGAACACGGTCGTGGGGTGAAGATGGTGGTGAAAAAGCAAAGTAGGGTGGTGGCCACGGCCGTGGCGGAGTGCCACGGTCGTGGTGGGTTAGGGTGCACCACGGCCGTGTTGGGTTACACGGCCGTTTTGGAGGAGTCAGGCTGACCGTGGGGAGGGACCACGGGCGTTTTGCTCGTCATTGGCCACGGTCGTGGCCGGGTGGCCACGGTCGTGGGCGAACTCTAAATTCTCCTGTTGCGACCTGTTGAACTTTGGCAATAAAGCCACGACCGTGGCCTTGGGGCCACGGCCGTGTTCTCTTCTCTTGACCACGACCGTGCTGATGGCCACGGTCGTGTTGCCTTCATTGGCCACGGTCGTGGCTGGGTGGCCACGGTTGTGGGCGAACTTTAAATTCTCCTGTTGCGACCTGTTGAGCTTTGGCAATAAAGCCACGGCCGTGGCCTTGGGGCCACGACCGTGGTGAGGCTTGACTTCTTTAATTCTCTTCTAACTTTGTCAATTTCGGATGTCTTTGCTCGGGGATGAGTCTTGGCTACTGGAGATAGGTTGAGGGAGACTTTGGGGTCTTCTTTGGGTCCCTCTCTCCCCCTCGTCCATCTAAGAAAGGTCCAAGTACCTGAAAAACAGTGCAAAGAACATCCATAAGCGTATTTGCAATGATAATCATATTGGGGAGAATAACATGTAATTCTAATGCATTTGAATGTGATAAAGGTACGAAATGACACAAGATACAACCCTAGAATAGGGTTGGATCACCACCCCAAACTTGAAACATACTTGTCCTCAAGTATGCTCCAACTCAATCTCTTTTCCATTTTCCATAATCAAAGATATGACAAATACAATATGATAGGCGACAAATGCTAAATGGGATCAAAGGTGACTAGGTACATGCAAATCACTTTCCTCCTCTTCTACTTTCACAAACCAACCATGAAGGGAGCACAGAGCACAAGAACTTCACATATAATGCATGGATTGCACAAGTTATCAATATCTCATCCATAAGGTTCCGGGTAGACCGTTTCATGATGATGTTAATCGCTGATGACTAGGAGTGTCGTTTCACCTTCATGCCTTCAACCTTATGCTTCAAGTTATGCCAAATAACCCACATGGCTGCGGAAAAGGGATAAAGTGAGCTAGGTTTAATGTTTCCTAGCTTCATGGGTATGAAAAGTGAAGAAAGGGTTGCGGTAAGGTTTGGAGTGTTTTTACACACTCATCTTTTCTTTATTTGAATGCTCTTAAACAGGAGCATCCTTTTATTTTCTTTTTGTTTTTCTTTTTCTTTTTCTTTGCCCTTGGTGTAGGTAGGGCACAGGGTGGATAGAGTGAAGCGGGGAGATAGAGATGTGGTCACCCCAAACTTTTGGAGGTGGCCACGGCTAATGTGTGCACTTTTGGCATCCTTTTATGAGGCGGAGAGGTATGAAGATGATGAAAGAGTGGTCGGGTCAAAAGGGGGGTCACTTGGCATAATCTTCCACATAAGGTCTCCTGCATGAAAACTAGTCCGACACTTCACCATAGATATCACATCACATGAATGAACCAAATGAAATCCATATATCAATCAAGTAACTCCACAAACATTAAACGTTCTATACTTGCTCGGATCACAGTTCAATCACACCAACACATTCCCAAGGGAGGCGACGAGCATGTAAGAAGTCGCTCATTGATACCACATAGCACTTCATCATAGCATATCATCTTGTATTTGTCAAAGATAAGCAATTTCATTCAATATGGTAAAGATTGAGTCAAAACATGCTTTTTGGACAAGAAACATCAAATATGGGCAAAATTGGTCAAAAAGGTGTCAAATTGCACTAGATCACATTCAAACACAATTTTAGGTAAAAAGCAAGTAAATCCTAGCTAAAGCATACAAAAATTAGCAAAAAAAACTACATGAGATGCAATGCATGATATGGGAAAGCAAGGCAAGCAAAATTTTGAAAAATTACTCAAAAATGCATGAAATTAAACTACATGACAGGCAACACAGCAATGAACAAAACAAAAACAGCAATCTAAAACAAAATAGCCAGGTGAAACAAAATGACAGAATGAGGGAAAGGGTGGTGCATACCGCCCTACCCACCCCAAACTTTAGAATCATGTTGTCCTCAGCATGAAACTACAGCTTAGGGTAGATAGGGGAAGAATCAAGGCTGTGGTGGCTGGTCCGGCATCTGAGGAGGATCTGGAGGAGGAGCTGAGTCTGGAGCCGAGCTGGACGGAGGATGCTGATAGTAGTGCCCCCAGTAGTCGTCCTGGGGTGGAGGATATGCCTGTGGATGTCCAGCTATACCACCCCAAAAGTCTGCACCCCATTCGGGATTTCGTGCTGCTTGGGCGTGTTGGTATTGGTACAATGGGCCCTGGTTGTTGCGGCCACCAAAGGAATGTAAAGTGTTAACTTCTTCGTCTACAGTGTCCACTGCCATTGCGGGCTGGCTTGAAGAGCCACCCACTTGATTCTTCATCATTCTCATCATGTCGGCCATCATTTGCATCATTTCGGGGTCGGCAGCATTGCGTACGGGTGCCACGGAGGAGGGTGGAGGAGTGTAGTTCCGCCCACAATGCCCCCCTTTCGTAGAAACTCGATGGCGAGAGTTCTCGGCGAGATGCTCGAACAGTGGCCATGACTCCTCGGGCGGCTTTGCCATGAATGTGCCCCCGCAGGAAGAATCGACGTTGTTTTGACTCTGCTCCTCGAGCCCAGTGTAAAAGGCCTGCACTAGCTGCCAGAGAGGGACCTCATGATGAGGGCAGTCACGAAGTAGCTTCTGGAACCGCTCCCATGCCTCATGGAAGGGTTCGTTCTCTTTCTGGGCGAACGACGTGATGCACCTCCTCATGTAGGACAGCTTGGCTATGGGGAAGAACTTCTTGAGAAACTCGTTCTTCACCTCATTCCAAGTGACGAGCTCTGGCCTCGAGACGTACCATTCCTTGGCTTTCTCCTTGAGGGAGAAAGGGAAGAGAGTCCTCCGGATTGAGTCGTCCGTGGCAGCAGGAGTGCGGAAGGTAGAGCATGTCTCCAAGAATGCATCTATATGGTGATATGGGTTCTCGTTCTCCAACCCGTAGTACGTGGGGAGAAGCCCCAAGAGTGCCGGTGGGATGGAAAACTGCTGCCCGGGCATCTGATCAACTAGCGTGGTGATGGGGGAATTGTAGTTCCCCGGCGTGAAATACTCATGAAGAGGGCGGTGCGGTGGCGGAGGTGGAACATCTGGTGGTGGGTTGTTCTCGGCCATCTCGGCTTCTCGATGTAAGTTGCGGCGAGCTTGACGCCTTCTCCTCCCAATCTCGGGGTCATAAACCACCAAGTCGGTGCAGGTCGAGCGCATGCTACGCATGCACAGCTGTCACATGCGCAAAGCACAAACAAACAACAAGGAACCAAGTTAGCACACCAATATGCAAAAGTAAGACAAAGAATAAACAATAGCAATGGTGAGGGCAAAAGGAAAGGCTAAGCTACACTATCTAACTAGGCCGAGCGCCTCTGTCCCCGGTAACGGCGCCAGAAAGCTCGGTGCGCTCCCGCTAGTGGCTTACAACGAGTGCAATCCATGAGGTCGAGAGGCACGGGATGAGATGGGATCTTTAGCTTTCGAAATTTGTAAGGTCCCGGGCTAACTACCTACTTCTACTAAGACAATATACCCGCAAGCGCATGGGGTCTTGTCGTAGTACAGGTAAGATGGTAAGTACGGGGTCGAACCTCGGAGATAGAGGGGGCACTAGAGTTAGAGAGGGTGAGCTATGTTCCTAGTGCGGAGAGTAGGGTTTTTAGGGTTTGAAGGTTTGTTTGGTTGATTATGCTAAGTGAGCGAGTAAGGAAAGACAAAATGACACTAAGTTATCAAACAACTAAATTAGCAATTTAAGTTAACAAACTATCTAAACAAGAGCAGGAACGAACTACGCTAGACTAAACAAGCAACTGGATATTAAGAAACTACACTAAGCACTAATAAGAGCAAAGGCCTGGATTAACACTAGCGAGCAAAACTAGGCAAAAGACTACACTAACTAAAGCAATTGAACTAAGCTAGCATTAACAAGCAAAGCAGGTAATTGGGGTTTTAAACAATTAGATGAGGGAGGTGGGCCGTTTGGGAATGTGACCTTAACATTAGTTGGGGGAGGTCACCATAATAAGCAATTATCATATCTCATTCTAGATTACCAAACCAAACAACGAGGTAGGTGCTATGAGAATTTACCCTAAGCTACTAATTGGAGAACTAGGGCTAGGTGTAATTCTCATAGGACATACCAAGTCTAGGTCTCTAGGATAAGTGGTATTAGTCAATTGAGGACCAAGGGTGAGGATGGGAGTAGAGATGAGGATATTTGACCTCATGCCACTAGCCACCTCAGCCTTTAGGAAATCCTAGGCAATTGAGCTAATCACACTTATACTAGTCACTTAGAACTCACATTTGTATGTAGGAAGGAGGTGATTATGTAGGAAGATAGGGGGCTAGCTAGGGATCCGAATTAAGGACCAAGGAGCCAATCCTATGATAGCTACATAGAAACCAAAACATCCTAGGGACAAATGTTTTCAAACACCACAAGGCAAGCAATTAAAGTAATTAAACAACAACCACAAGCACAAGTAATGGGAAATGAGATAAAAGCAAAGGCAATCATCATAGAAATGAAATATGTTCATTACAAATTATATCCCCCCAACATGGTATCAAAGTCACATTTTTGTCCCAAACAGCCCACCCAAGGGGGGCTTAGCTACACATAATCAAACTAAGAACAAAAGAAAGGGGTAGAAGAAGGGAAAACGCCATGAAGCTCGATGTAGTTGACTCCTTCTTCACCTCCAAGCAGCTGCAGCCATCCTCACTCCTCCAATGATGCAAAGGTGCATGAAAAAGGCGGGGATTATGGATAGAAACCTAGAGAAACTAGGTTTCTATGGTGGAAATGAGTGGAAAGTGGATGGAAAAGGGGTAGATTGCAAGGAGATGGATGGATTGGAGCAATGGAGGCAAAGGAACTGCTAGGGTGCGGCTAGGGGTGCTCTAGAGGTGCTAGCCTCGATCCCTAGAAGCATCTATTGCTTATATAGGAGCTAGGGTTAAGTGGGGGTAGAATGGGAAAAGCAGTGGAAAAATGCATAGGGTAGGTGGTCACCACGGTCGTGGTGAATGTGCCACGGCCGTGGTGGGGGTAGTGGTGGACGACCGTGGGGTGGTGAACACAGTCGTGGGGTGAAGGTGGTGGTGAAAAAGCAAAGTAGGGTGGTGGCCACGGCCGTGGCGGAGTGCCACGGTCGTGGTGGGTTAGGGTGCACCACGGCCGTGTTGGGTAACACGGCCGTTTTGGAGGAGTCAGGCTGACCGTGGGGAGGGACCACGGGCGTTTTGCTCGTCATTGGCCACGGTCGTGGCCGGGTGGCCACGGTCGTGGGCGAACGCTAAATTCTCCTGTTGCGACCTGTTGAACTTTGGCAATAAAGCCACGACTGTGGCCTTGGGGCCACGGCCGTGTTCTCTTCTCTTGACCACGACCGTGCTGATGGCCACGGTCGTATTGCCTTCATTGGCCACGGTTGTGGCTGGGTGGCCACGGTCGTGGGCGAACTTTAAATTCTCCTATTGCGACCTGTTGAGCTTTGGCAATAAAGCCACGGCCGTGGCCTTGGGGTCACGACTGTGGTGAGGCTTGACTTCTTTAATTCTCTTCTAACTTTGTCAATTTCGGATGTCTTTGCTCGGGGATGAGTCTTGGCTACTGGAGATAGGTTGAGGGAGACTTTGGGGCCTTCTTTGGGTCCCTCTCTCCCCCTCGTCCATCTAAGAAAGGTCCAAGTACCTGAAAAACAGTGCAAAGAACATCCATAAGCGTATTTGCAATGATAATCATATTGGGGAGAATAACATGTAATTCTTATGCATTTGAATGTGATAAAGGTACGAAATGACACAAGATACAGCCCTAGAATAGGGTTGGATCAAGTACTGCCTTTCACCCTCAGACAGATGGACAGTCTAAAAGAACCATACAAACTTTGGAGGATTTTCTTAGGGCATGTGTCCTTCAGTTTGTAGGAAGTTGGGATCTACACCTGAGCTTGATATAATTTTCTTATAATAATAGCTATCAGCATAGTATTGACATGGAACCATATGAAGCTTTATATGGTAGACGTTGTAGGTCTCCTTTATGTTGGTATGAAACTGGAGAATATCAACTTTTGGGTCCTAAGCTTGTGCAACAGACAACTGAGAAGATTAAAGTAATACAACAACAGTTAAAGACTATACAGGATAGACATAAATCATACACCGACAAATGATGAAGACCTTTAGAATTCCAAGTTGGAGACAGAGTATATCTCAAGGTCTCACTTTGGAAAGGCGTTCTTAGATTTGGAAGGAAGGGGAAGTTATCTCCTAGATTTATGGGGCCTAATCCAATCATTGAACAGATTAGAAAGATAGCCTATAAGTTGGAGTTACCACCTGAGTTGCATAATTAGCATCCAATGTTCCATATCTCCATGTTGAGAAAGTGTCATCCTGACACAGAGCTAGTTTTGCAACCTGTGGAGGTAGAATTAAATGATGATGTATCATATGTTGAAGGACATGTGATGATCCTTGATAAAAGAATTAAAAAGCTGAAACAGAAAGACATATGTCTTGTAAAAGTTCTCTGGCATCATTTTGGCATTGAAGAAGCTATGTGGGAACTAGAGGAAGAGATGAGGATGAAGTACCCTTATCTTTTCTCTTAATGTTTTCGTGATGATTTCGGGGAGGAAATCCATGTTAGGGTGGATAGTTTGTAACATCCCTGACTTGGGTTATGTGTTAACCCTAGATGTTTTGCTTATTGAGGTTGATTGTATGCTTTTTCATATATTTTGAAAAGTAATTAAGGCTCAAGAGGAACTTATATTTCAATTTTAGTCCTTTTTGAATAATGTTGAAACAATGTTTTACTTGTTTTGGACTAAAATGCAAATTACCCAAGTTGAGGGGTTAAATTGCAAATGTTACATGGTAAAATGTTCCTTAGATGTTGAAGCATCATAGGAATGAGTATTATGCAGTGGTATGGCTTCCAAAAGCTTGAGCACCAAGATAGAGCTTGCTGAGCAATCTTTATGCATTAAAACCTAGTTTTGGTGTAATATGCAATTTACCCAAAACCTAGGGTTCAATATGCAAAATACCACCTATAGAGGGTCTCTCATGATTCTTGGCATCATTTAAAGAAAATAATTTGATAGGGGCGCCTCATTTGCATCATTTTGGAAGAGAGAATCTTGACATTAAAATAATCAAGATTTAAGCATAATTGAAACCTTAATTCAATTTAATGCAAAAATAAATATGTTAATTGGAGTTCCTTCAACCAAAAATGAGATGGTTGAAATTAGAAAATTGTGGACTTCCTTATGCCTTGCAAAGGCCACGAAAATATCTAAGTGAGTGGAGAGCCCACTCACGTTAGTTAATTAAAAGTAATATCCACTAAAAATGGGATATTAATATTATATGAATTCAGGTGCTTAATTGCTTTTACTTTAATTCAAGGATAATGAAGAATAATTGAAGGAAAAGGAGGATTCCTTCGTATGGAAGGAAGAGAGGGTGATAAGTGGCATCAAGTTGGGGAGTTGAAGGTTTATTATAAAACTTTCTCTCTCCTTGAAATTCCTTTATATACACTTCATTTCCCACTCAACCAAGGACTCTTTTTTAGATTTTCTTCCACCCTTTGTTTGCAAAACGACCAAGGGAGCTTAGGAACAACAGGAGGACGACCCCCAACCTGTAGGTAAGCTCCATGATCTCCTTTCACCTTGATTTCATGGTCAAAATCACAAATCAATGCTTGATTTCTTCTTTTCTCCATCCAATCTTCAATCCTAGCCAATCCTTTTCACTCAAAGAGTTGAGCACGAGCTTGGGATAGTTGAGAAATCTTCTTCCACCATTAAAGACATAGAGTTGGAGATTTGAAGCATTCTTTGAAGGCGGGTTATATAACTTCAACCCAATTACATCATTATTCAATTCCAATTTTACAAGTTATGTGGATTTCTTCTTCTTCTTGAATAATTGCTTGTTGTAATGGATGATTCTATGAAATTAGAAATAATGTGAACCTTAGAAACAAAGGTAGATGATGATGACATCATCTTGGAAACTTTTCCCAAAATTGCAATTGCAATCGGTTTCCAATAAAATTGGTCAATCGGTTTCACCAAACCATTTAGTGACCAAACAACTTGCAAACCGTTTGAGGAATTGGGTTCAAAACCATTTAGGAAAGTTGACCATTTGGTTTGAGTTGACTGTTTGGATTGAGTCGACCATTTGGATTTGAGTTGTCTGTTTGGAAAGAAACGGTTTCTAAACCATTTGATGATTAACGATCTTCAAGATCGTTTGGTGTTTAGGGTTTCCAAAACCGATTGAATGGAAATGGTTTTCAAAACCGTTTGAGGTTGAGACCAAGACTATTTGAGGTCAGGTCATGCTAAGCTTAAATGGTGATTCAATGGTTCAATTGAAGAGTGATTCAAAGGTTCAATTGATGGGTGGTTCAATGATTAAAACCCTGAATTGATTTGGTTGATGGAAACCCTAATTGGTCTATTCGGTTTTGAGAAGGTTTGGACCAAACGGTCTCAAGACCGTTTGAGTCCAAATGGTCTCAAGACCGTTTGGGATCAAATGGTCTCAAGACTATTTGAGATCAAATGGTCTCAAACTGTTTGGAGATCCAAGTGGTTTCAAGAGTGATTTGTTCATACAGTTTCAATGTACTTTTTCTTAAATGGTTTCAAGGGCTAGTTGCCCAAATGGTTTCAAACCATTTGAGATCCAATTTCTTTAAGACCGTTTGAAGATTGAGGTGCTTCAAGACCATTTCAAGGTCAAGGCACTTCAAGACCCCTTGCAGGTGTAATTGACTCAAACCATGTAAGTGCAATTAACCCCATGATTGTTGATGATGTTTATCAAAGGTAATTACAATGGTTGTACCTTCAAGATACTTAAGTAGTTAGTGTTGGGTTTTGTGGAGAAAACATGTGCGGCGGAAGCAACAAAATCCACACAAACCGAAACAGGATCTCATCGACAACAACGTATTTGGAAGGAGTGTTTGCGGGATATACCTTATTGCGGAGCAAGTCCGGCGATGTCCCACTGCACGACGGTATGCAACGACGCTTGTCTACACGGACGGAACTTCTCTCCCGTTCATTGTGGTAGGAAGATCCGGCGGTGCTCCTTTCATGTGATGATGTGCGCCGCTGGTAACGCGCACGGATGGTCGTTGATGCCCTCTAAACACAGGCATCTCAGCGTCTACGTCTCTACTTCGTCCATGCGGATGGACTAGAACTCCACATCACGCTTCCTAATCCAGCGAGAAAGAGTCATGTCTGTGCGGCGGCGTGCTAGCGACGCGTTGCTCTCCCTCCTCTCCTAAGGATGGTGATGGCTTGGATTTACGTACGTGAGCGTAAATCGAAAAGCCTCTCTCAATATCTTATATAGATATCAGCCGTCAATCCTCCTTTAAATAGAACACGAAGGGAAGTAGGGTTTCCTAAACCCATCGGTAAACAAAAACAATGTGTTAATTAAAATGCTCATGGATTAATTAGAATATTCTGGAATTCATTAATTAACCAAATAATCACATTAATTGATTAATTAATATCCGACTCCATGAAATCGCTTGGGATGGGTCTATGGGCATATATACCAATAGACTCCCACTTGCACTTAGAGCCAGTCACTCCAATATTATTCTAATCCATTACATAAACACTTTAGTAATCAATGTGATTCGGAGCAATTCCAATCAAATCCACAATTATACTCCTATTCCAACACATCCTATGTGTGTGACCCGGTAGGCTCCAAGTTATGTTGGCAGTGATATCCATAATCATATTATGATTCCACAAGCAATGATTGGTATCTAGCAAGACTTCATTGCCACCCAAGTAATTGGAGAAGTTGGAGAACAACTTAACCTATCAAACATGATTGGTGTTACAGTGATTGTATAGTTCCTTTGTCGCTGATATCCAGATTGAACTCGAGTCATGGAATTGTTATCCTCTTCAACATTCAATCCATGTTCCTTGAACTAGAGCAGACTGCCTGAGATATATCTAAGCTCAATATCACATATTGACTCACATCAGCATCACCATGCATTTCTCAGTCTCGCTTATCAAGTGGCCAAAATATCAAACTCCCGTAGGAAGGACAAATTCCATCTACATCACTCACAGTCATCCTCATGTGTCACAGTGCACCCAAGCACCATCTTTATGGCAATCCTTATTCGGGACCATGGTGGATGATGTCAAAGTACACCGAACGGCATGTGATAAGTGTAGTGACTTCAGGTCTAAGAATCACAATCACCACCATCATTATGAGATGTGACTCTAACTACCAATCATGGTATCCATATGTCACTATCAAGGTGGGTCTATCCGATACACTGTTCTCTAACAAGTATCTATGTATTTGGTTTGATATCTCCATATCATGGATAATGAGATTCTTCCATCAACCAACTTACATTCTAATCTTATGTGTTATTGATGTCTATGGATATTTTCACAATAACAACCAATTAGGGATAAAAGAAGAATACATACTCTTAGCATACATATGATCTCACTATTCAGGTCATCAACCCAAAGACATATGTCATTGAGTATATTATTCTATAGACATCTATAAGTTTTATGGTCATCTCACAATATAAAACACAAACATATAGATTGGAAACGTGCCTTTATTGATATGATCAATGTAGTATTACAAATCATTTACATAGTATCCCATTACAATCATTGAATGATAGTATCTATGGGCATACATACCAACAGATTCCCACTTGAAATTATACCCAATCACTCATGAATCTCAATCCAAGTGATCGAACATGTCTGTCATGTTTCTGCTGTGAAAGTGCTTTTGTGAGCGGGTCAGCCACATTGCTTTCTGTAGGTACTCTACAAATCTTCACATCTCCTCATTGTACGATCTCTCGTATGAGATGGAACCGCCATAGAATATGTTTGGAACATTGGTGTGATCTTGGTTCTTTACATTGTGCAATTGCTCCATTGTTTTCGCAAAACAACTCAATTGCATCACCAACGCTTGGATCCACTCCAAGTTCAGAAATGAACTTCTTGATCCACACAGCTTCCTTTGCAGCATTAGATGTGGCAATATATTCAGCCTCTATTGTAGAATCTGGAACCGTCTCTTGCTTGGAACTCTTCCAGTTCACAACTCCGTTGTTCAAGAAAAACACAAATCCAGATTGCGATTTGTAGTCATCTTTGACAGTTTGGAAGCTAGCATCGGTGTAACCCTTTACCACGAGCTCTTCCTCACTACCGTATACCAAGAATTGATCCTTAGTCCTTCTCAAGTACTTTAGGATGTTCTTTACGGCTGTCCAATGACATTTGCCTGGATCTGACTGATACCGGCTCGTCATGCTCAAAGCATACGACACATCAGGTCGAGTACATAACATCGCGTACATGACAGATCCTATTGTTGATGCATATGGAATCTTACTCATGCGTGCCCGTTCATCACATGAACTAGGACATTGGGCTTTAGAGATTGTAGCCCCATGGGACATGGGCAAGTTACCTCTCTTATAACCCTCCATGCTAAACCTCTTTAGCACCTTGTGAATGTATGTGCTATGGCTTAGGCCTAGAAGCCTTCTAGATCTATCTCTATAGATCTTGATCCCTAGTATATAGGATGCTTCGTCTAAATCCTTCATAGAGAAGGTCTTCCCTAGCCAACCTTTTACTGTCTGAAGAGTAGGGATGTCATTTCCCATCAATAGTATGTCATCCACATACAATATGAGAAATACGACTATGCTCCCACTAACCCTTTTTTAAACACAAGGTTCATCTTCATTTTGAGTAAAGCCAAACTTTTTGACTACTTCATCAAAACGTAGATTCCAGCTCTGAGATGCTTACTTCAATCCATAGATTAACCTTTGTAGCTTACAGACTTTATTGGCTTCCTTTGGATCAATAAAACCCTCAGGTTGTGTCATGTACACATCCTCGAGTAAATTCCCATTAAGGAATGTTGTTTTAACATCCATCTGCCAAATCTCATAGTCATGATAAGCTGCAATGGCAAGCATGATCATGATGGATTTAACCATGGCAACTGGTGAGAAGGTCTCATCATAATCAACACCTTGAATTTGATGGAATCCTTTAACAACCAATCTACCTTTATAGGTTTGAACATTTCCATCCATGTCAGTCTTCTTCTTAAAGACCCACTTGCACCCTATGGGTCTTACCCCTTCGGGTGGATCCACCAAGGTCCATACCTTGTTGGTGTACATGGATTCCATCTCAGATCTCATGGCTTCGAGCCATTTCTCAAATTTTGGTCCCTTAGTAGCTTCTAGATAAGAAGTTGTCTCATCTACTATTCCCAATTCGTCACTATCTTGAGTCATGAGAAATCCAAATCTCTCAGGCTCAAGTCGTGTCCTACTAGACCTACGAGGTTCCTGTATTACATTTGGAACTTGAAATTCCACAACAACTTGTGAGTCTTCATGTTCCTTATGTACCTCCTCAGGTTCTCTGCTTTCTTGTTGGTCTCAAACTTCTTCGAGCTCTACATTCCTCCCACTAATTCCTTTGGAAATAAATTCCTTTTCAAGAAATACAGCAGTCCTAGCAACAAACACTTTGTTTTCAGTTGGTGTGTAGAAGTAGTATCCCCGAGTATCCTTAGGGTATCCAACAAAATAGTATTTTTCCTATTTGGGTCCAAGCTTTTTAGGAAATTGTTTCCTAACATAAGCTTCACATCCCCAAATCTTTAACATAGACAAATTGGGATGATTCCCAATCCATATCTCATATGGTGTCTTTTGAACCGATTTGGAAGGTACACAGTTAAGTGTAAACACTACAGTTTTAAGAGCATATCCCCAGAACGATATTGGAAGTTTGGCTGAACTCATCATTGATCGTACCATGTCTAATAAAGTACGATTCCTTCTTTCTAACACACCATTATGTTGTGGTGTACCAGGTGGAGTCCATTGTGATACAATACCATAGTCTCTCAGAAGGTCCTCAAACTCTTAGCTTAAGTATTCGCCACCTTGATCTGAACGGAGTGCTTTAATACTCTTACAAAGTTACTTCTCTACTTCATTCATGAAAGTCTTGAACATTTCAAGAGTTTCTGACTTGTGTTTCATAAGATATATATAGCCATACCTACTGAGGTCATCAATGAAAATAATGAAGTATTGATAGCCTCCTCTAGCATTTGATCTAAAAGGTCCACATACATCAGTATGTATGAGCCCTAGCAGATCACTGGCTCTCTCACTGTGTCTAGTGAAAGGAGTCTTGGTCATATTCCCTAATAAACATGTCTGACATGTCTCCAATGATTCAAAATCAAAAGAGTCTAGATAACCATCCTTGTGGAGTCTAGATATGCACTTCTCGTTTATGTGCCCAAGACGACAATGCCATAAGAATGTTTTGTTTGAGTTGTCAAGTTTTAACCTTTTAGTATTTACATTGTATATGCTAGTCTCAAGTTCTAACAAGTAGATACCATAAGACATATGGGCATTGCTATAAAAGATCTCATCTTTAGAAATAGAAATAATTCTATTCTTAATGTGAAATTCAAATCCACTCTTGTCCATACAAGATACATAAATAATATTTCTATTAATGGAAGGTACATAATAGCAATTCTATAATTCTATTACAAGGCTTGTAGGCAAAGATAAACTAATAACTCCAACTGCAGTGGCAGCAACTCTTGCTCCATTAGCAACCCGCAGCTCGACTTGGCCCTTTCATAAAGGTTTACTTCTTATCAGATCCTGCATATTAGAACATATGTGAGATCCACATCCGGTATCCAATACCCATGATGAAGAAGTATTTAAGTTTATCTCAATAATATATATACCTGAAGTGGAGATCTCTATCCCCTGCTTCTTCTTCCTCAGTTCCTCCAGGTAGAGACGACAATTTCTTTTCCAATGTCCAGACTGGTGACAATGGTGACAACTTCCTTCTTTGGAGATCCCACCTTTAGATTTGAGCACAGATGACTTTGGCTTCTGCTCGGTTTTAGAACCTTTCTTAGCCTTGCCTTTGCCTTTTGACTTTCCCTTTGCCTTGCTGATCACCATCACAAACTTGGGCTTGTCTTTCTTCATCTGTGCTTCAGCTGTCCTCAACATGCCCAACAATTCTGACAATGGCTTGTCAAAATTATTCATGTTGTAGTTCATGACAAAATGATTATATGATTCAGGAAACGATTGTAGAATCACATCATTGGCCAACTCTTGACCTAGGGGAAATCCCAGCTTGGATAGGCTTTCCACGTACCTAATTAAAGTGAGTATATGGGTTCCAACTGAGTCTCCCTCTTTCATCTTGCTCCTGAACAAAGCCTTTGAGACATCATATCTCTCCTGTATTGATTGATGTTGATACATGTTCTTGAGATGTGTTACCTTCTCCATGACATTCATGTTCTCATGCTACTCTTGCAACTCATAGTTCATTGAGAACAACATCAGGCACTTGACATCCCCGACATCATCAAGGTGCTTCTTGTAAGCATCCTTTTCAGCCTTGGGCGCATTTACGGTGGGTTTCGCTGGCTCTGGTGTTTCAAGGACATAGAGCTTACGCTCATATGTGAGAACAATTCTCAACATCCTAAACCCATTTTGAAATTTGGTTCTGATAAGTTTGTCCTTCTCAAGGATCGATCGCAATGAGAAAGTGTGAGTGTTGTTTGCCATTTGATTGCTACAAAAGAAAAATTTGCATTTAGTGCAAAACATTTTGATTTGCAAATATTTGATAAACGAGATTAATTAGGCCTTTAATTAATTATGCTCCCACTATTTTATTCAAATTGATATCCCTCACTATCAACTTGGAAGATTGCAATGCACAACCTTCTAGTGAGCCAAGACCCAAAATAATTGGATCAATGCCCAGCCAACGCCGGCGTCAAAGACCAAAAACTAAGGTAGGCAACTTTTTCCAATTGCATCATATGCAACTCTTGGATAGATGATCACGCATAACTACTTGTGATAATGCATCTTTGTGCCTCTAGGTACTTGATCCTATCAAGCTTCCCTAGTTCAGTCCAACCCATAAGCCAACACGATGAGTGTGCACCCTGCGGAGGCAGACCCACACACCCACCATCACACTTCCATGAGATAGATAGTGTACCACGCGGTGGCGTGCCCACACATAGTCGATCAATCTTTTCATGTGTGTTGCTATAGGGAAGGAAACTAAAACTTAATATTATTAATTGAGGGGTTTTATTAATACATATACATATCCAAACACCACATAATTATAGTATGTATCATATACTACTATATCTACAACCACAAATGATAGACATGCAATCACAAACATAAATACATTAGTTGTGGCCATGCTATTGTAATCCTTTGGAGAAATAAAGGATTACGGTCCACCTATGGTCTTATGCATCTCATGCAACACCTGTGAATCAACCTGTAAGCCTGTAATGATCAACATTACAATGAACAACTTCATGGATGCTTCGTGAGGTTGGAACTTCAAGTTTCTTCTTGGAATTGGATCTTCTTGTTGCTTCTCCATGGACGCTCCTTGGAGTTGGATCTTCAGGTTGCTTCTTAGAATTAGATCTTCATGGTGCCTCTCCATGGACACTTCTTGGAGTTGGATCTTCAAGTGGCCTCCTTACATCAAGTTTACAAAAACTAAAACTAATCCTATCTCTATTACATCATATGAGTACAAATATAAAAGGAAAGAATTAATTACACTTTGAAATAAGAGATGAGGCTCGGCATGCAAGCCGAATACTTTATACAAAGGATCCATATGTAACCATTATACATCCAAAGAATTCACAAACAAACATATCCATAAGATTGACATCCACATTCATCCACAACATTCACAAAAGGGGATACAAGGCCATAATCGTGCATGCATTCACCACATAAAATAGATTTTAAAGGCGAGGTGTATGTTATCATAGGTATATCTACATATACGTATATACATATTAAAATTGTAGTATTTGAAATGCGGGATATTCCCCATTAAATAAATTTTTGACTCCCACACAAAAAATGAGGGGTACACAGGGGAAGCGCCCCTGTGCGGGAGAAAACATGTGCGGCGGAAGCAACAAAATCCTTGCAACCCGAAATAGGATCTCATCGACAACAACGTATTTGGAAGGAGTGTTTGCGGGATATACCTTATCGCGGAGCAAGTCCGGCAATGTCCCGCTGCACGACGGTATGCAACGATGCTTGTCTACACTGATGGAACTTCTCTCCCGTTCGTTGTGGCAGGAAGATCCGGCGGTGCTCGTTTCGTGCGATGATGTGCACCGCTCGTAACATGCACAGATGGTCATTGATGCCCTCCGAACGCAAGCGTCTCAGCTTTTGCGTCTCTACTTCATCCATGAGAATGGACTGGAACTCCACGTCACACTTCCTAATCTGGTGAGAAGGAGTCATGTCTGTGCGGCGACATGCTAGTGGCGCGTTGCTCTCCTTCCTCTCCTAAGGACGATGACAGCTAGGGTTTACGTATGTGAGCGTAAATCAAAAAGCCTATCTCGATATCTTATATAGATATCGGCCATCAATCCTCCTTTAAATAGGATATGAAGGGAAGTAGGGTTTCCCAAACCTATCGGTAAACAGAAACGATGTGTTAATTAAAATTCTTGTGGATTAATTAGAATATTCTAGAATTCATTAATTAACCAAATAATCACATTAATTGATTAATTAATATCTGACTCCATGCAATCGCTTGGGATGGCTCTATAGGCATATATACCAATAGTTAGTACCTTTTGAATGGTTAACCTTTGATGCTTATGGAAGCAATTACTCGATACAATATGTAATTAGGTTAGGATCCTTGATAAAGAGATGATGAAACCCTAATTGAGAAGGGTGATGAACCCTAACCCCAATCTAGGGCAATGTTAAGTATAACCCTAATCTAGGGCAATGTCAAGTATAACCCTAATGTGGGTAATGGGATGATTATTCCTTATTGACATGGATTGAGAAACCCTAACCCTAAAAGTGTATAAGTGGTGTTACTTTGTATAGCATGGTGCTAAAATGTAATTGATATAACTGTTATCAAGTGTACTAACCATGCGGGTATCATGAGATGATGGGCATAGCCAGGTATGAGCTATGATGTTTCATTTATTGTTGTTATTGGGCCTTGTGAGACATAATATGCTTTGTTACCTAGTGAGAGGTAACAAGAGATTAAATGGGCTTTGAGAGCCATGTGAGATTCTTATGTAACAAGTATCATGTTTACCTTGGTCAGATGACCTGAAGGTGTTCAGATACCTGATAAGTGGTAACAAATGTTCTTTGTTGAACTGAGGGTTTGAATACCCATATTCCATAATCATAATGATGAGATTGCTAAGAAATGAGAAAGCACCTGATGATATGAGGGATTAAGATCCCAATACTTCAATGAGATTTGAATAGTACTTGATGAAGGTATTACACATTCTTTGTAGAAATTATCATAGTAATTGATGTTTGGAAACTTGCTTGATGCTAAAAGAATATGATAATACATCTAATTAATCAAGTGATATTATATAATGTAGTTTCCCTGACCACAGATCCATCAACGTCAGAATTTGCTGAATGGTGAAACGAGTTAAACTCGGAATGCATATTTTTGAATATGTGGGGGTAATTGGGCAATTCTATCCTCATGCCCCATAGGAATGGCTACGGGCTATATCCTATGAATGGGATTGGTTACGAACCATACCCCAATATGAGTATGGCTACGGGCCATGACTCCATGGCATAATACCAGGCATTGGCTACGGGCCATAACCCTGAAGAGAGTATATGCTGCGGGCTATCACTCTATAGCAAAGATGCCAATATACCCTGGCAAGCTAATTGTAGTTTGACACATGATGTCTCTACCATATAATCTCGCACTGACCAAGAAAGATGAGGTCTTGGAGTCTGGCTCTTCCATTAACCTTGTATGGTATCGATGCTTAATGTAATCATGCTCGGTTGGAGTATGAATGATATACTTCATCTCTTCAGTGCATTAAGTATGATTGTAAAATGTAATCAGCCGTGTAACATATTTGCACAAGGTCAAAATACGAAAATAATTTGTTGATGTTACCCTACTTAGCATATCCTAGAAGGATAGATGTTGTACATGTGCTTTAATTCCTTATTGGATAAATGATATGTTGTTTTATCAAGTTATAGATGAAATGATTTGAATAAGAATACTGCTCTAATCTATTTAGACATTAATCTATCTGCTGTTAAATATATAATTCCTCTACATAGTTTTATTCAATTAAACTACAATAATAATGTTTTGGCGAAGAGTTATATCTCTCCCTGGGGAAATTTACAATTGTCTCACCCCTGTGGGATCCAACTTTTTAGGTGGACGCAGAGGAGGGAGCAGAAACCCTAGAGCAGGGGAAGAGCAGCAACAACAACAATAGGAACAGTAGTGATTTTCTCAGGTGGAGAAACTAGCTGTCAAGTCTTGTATATGTGTAAATAGAGACCTATGTGTCGTCTCTGTACTCTAAGGTCCTTGGAGTCAGTAGTTAGTTTAATGAAACGATCTGATATTTTGGCTTGATGCCTCAATGTTTATATACTGCATGTATATAGTTTTAACAGGGCAGTTGATGTTTGTAATCTCGAGAAGGAATGGTACAAGAGATGTACTTGTGAACCAGAATGTAATTGAATTACCTTCATTCTTTTTGAAATATTTTTCCAATGTATGGATCACTTTGTAAAAAGTTTTTATTTTTAGTGATTTTCAGTAATTCCGCTGCTAACAAATGCTTCCGCTTAGTTAATGGTGTTTTCGTGAGTTGGATGCCACAACGACAATGGATTGAGTACCTGAAGGACAACGACTTCACCATTGTCTACCATCCAGGAAAGGCCAATGTAGTTGCAGATGCTCTTAGTAGGAAAAGATCTCTGCGTGCATCTCTATCTGTACCTGAATGGAGGAACATGGAGGACCTAGCAAGCTGGAGACCATGATTCCTAGCTGATCGTACGCATGTCAATAACATCACTATCACATCCAACCTGCATTCTGAACTTCTGGAGGCACAGAAAGCTAGTCCCAAGCTTGTAGAGCTCTCCTCTCTCCTGGCTAAACCTCATACACATCTGTTTGTGGGTCTTGATAGTGGTCTTTGATATAAGAACTGTATATGGGTCCCTGAACATTCAGTTGAAAAGATGAAGATTCTTTCTGAGGTACATGGGACCAAGTACAATGTTCATCCCAACACAATAAAGATGTACAAGGACCTACAACATCAGTTCTGGTGGAGAGGCATGAAGCGTGATATCACCGATTTTGTGTCTAGATGTCTCACATGCCAGAGAATCAAGGCCGAGTATCAAAGACCAGGCGGTCTACTGCAACCCCTCGAGATCCCAGAATGGAAATGGGAACACATCACCATGGACTTTGTGGTAGGATTACCTAGGACCAGGAAAGGATACGACACTGCATGGGTCATAGTAGATCGTCTCACCAAGTCAGCTCATTTCCTCCCTGTGAAAACCACTGCAAAAGTGTCTGAGCTGGCCGACCTCTACATACGGGAGATTGTACGTCTGCATGGAGTTCCAACATACATTGTCTCGGACTGGGACCCAAAGTTCACTTCAAAGCTATGGAAACAGGTTCAAGAATAATTGGGCGTCAAGTTGAACTTCAGTACAACTTATCATTCGCAGACAGATGGACAGTCAGAATGAATAGTGTAGATTTTGGAGGATCTTCTACGAGCTTGTGTTCTTGATTGGGAAGGCTCGTGGGACCATTACCTGCCTTTAACTGAGTTTGTCTATAATAATAGCTATCATGTGAGTATTGGGATGCCACCATATGAAGCTCTCTATGGCCGACCGTGTAGATCTCCATTACATTGGGACGACGTTGGAGAACACACCTTGATGAAATATTAGGAAATGCAGTTGTATGCAGATAAAGTTGCACTGATTAGGTAGAGAATAAAGTGGGCACAGGATGGGTAGAAATCATATGCAGATGCTCACCGACAGGAATGTCAGTTCAAGGAAGGTGATCATGTCTTTCTAAAGATCCGACCTATTCAAGCTTTGGCCAAGAATAGGGGAATGCTCAGTCCTCGTTATGTGGGACCCTTTGAGATCCTTGAAAGGGTTGGAGAATGTGCCTATCATCTAGCTTTGCCACCTCAGTATAGTGACATGCATAATGTCTTTCATGTATCAAATCTGAAATATTATGTTAAAGACCGCAATCACATTTTGAATCATGAGCCTCTCGAGTTGAAGGATGATCTGTCATATGCTGAGTCCCCAGTCAGAATTCTTGACTTTAAGTCAAAGAAGCTTCACAATAATCAACGTATAGAAATGGTGAAAGTTTTGTGGAGCCACCATGATGAGACTGATGCCACCTAGGAGCTAAAGACCGAGGTCGAGAAGAAATATGGACATCTCTTTCAGGCTGCTTGAATTTTGGGGACAAAATTCTTAAAAGGAGGGGAGAATGTGACAGAGCAATTTTTTCCATATATATTTTTCTCTCCCCTATAATTTTGATTATTCCAATTGTTCCCTCAACCATCTCCCTCACTAATTTGATTAAATGGCCTATCAATTCCACATATTAAAAAACCCTAAATGTCACATAAAGGTGAATTTTAGGAGTTAATACACTTAATCAATAGCTATGTTGACCCTTCGAATTTCAATTCAAATTTTGCACCATAGATACATCATAACATTATAGAGATATGCCAAAAATCACAATACAATCAGATTTATCAATTAAGAGTTATTCAAATTTGAAAAATAATGTGTATAATGCCATCTAGTAACTCTAGGACCTAAGTTTTGGATTTAATTCGATAAATATATGTCACGCGGCCCCTTTAGTTACTTGGGAGCAGACCACTTAACTGGGGTTCGACCCCAACCATCCAATTAAAGGGACATGGATCCGCTCAGGGATCCAAGAGTTAAAACCTCATCTTCTAACTTCCGCCTTCTTCGGCCTCGACCCCAACAATGCACTGACCCCAAAGCTACCTTGTGCTCCCAACTCCCACAACAATCGCCTGAGATTTTTGGAGGACAAATTCTACTCCCTAAACCGAACCTAACGAGCCCACACTTGATGCCCCTTTGCGCTCAGATATGGAAGAATAAACTCATGCTTCCTCACACTTCTCTGGGCGGTGACGAATGATTTTAGGGCTTCATTGCCCTCATCCTAAATTCCTATATAAGGCCGCCAATAGCTCCACCTGACCTCCCTTAGGCTCCCACGAAACCCAATTCAAAGCATCTGACCTCCGAGCACCGTCACCTATGTCACCTCCCCTCCATCGCTGCATCGCCTCAGTGGAACCTCTGCAAACCTCACCCCACCAATTACCCTTCGCCATCAAGTCCACCCCAACCCAAGGGTGCTTCGTGGCCAACCCCCGACATCTCAAACACCCTACACATATAAAGCCTCCAGTACGCCGACGACCTTCACCACCCTCATGGCGGAAGGGGAGTCCAGGGGGAGACTGAGGGTGGGACCATGACACCTAGACACGACGAGGTCCATCAAAGTTGATCACACCCACACTTCTTCACTATCTCCTTGTTCCACGAGTCAGGCCCTCACCGAAGCTTGATCCAGTTGCTTGGGCTAGCAGCGAGCAAGGAGAAACAGAGCAAGAGGGGAGAGGCTGAGTTGGACTAGTAAACTTTTGCCACATAAGCTAGAGGAGTCGTGGGCCAACACTCCAACTCAACGATCCGCAAGCTACCTTGAAAATCCTTGGATCAACGAGAGCCATCGATCCAGTCGGATCCAACCATTGATCGAGGTACTTTTCTTTTCCCTTTTTCTTTACCTTAAATAGAAAATTGATTTTCCTAGAAAAATCCTAGAAAATGCTAGGAATATCAAAATATATCGAACCTATATACTATTTTCATCAGAAAAATATTCTCTATCTAAATAAAATATGATCAAGACCTATATCCATTTCCTATTTCAAAAGTAGTTTCCTAGAGCCTAAATAACCTTTTTGATTATAATTAATTATTAATAATGGTTTTCCTTGATGATATCTGACTTTCTAAAATATATTTAACCCTAGATGAAACCCTATTTTCTAAATTACTTGAAACACTAGTCTAAGTTGATAAATGATGAAATGATTAGAAGAAACCCTAAATCTAGCCTTCTCTCTCTACATGCAATTAAAGGTACATCTTTATATCAAATAAAATATTATTAGATGATGATTAGTGATCATGAATGGTCCTGAACTCTGATTTGAACCCTGATCTTATGAAATCATTAATATCCTAAGGGTTTCTTTCCTTTTTATTCCACCATCCTAGAAACCCTAGATTATGAAAATATTCTATTTGATTAAATTAAATACTATATGTTAATCAAACTATTTTATGATGGATCAGATCTGATAATATCTTAAAACCCAATTAAAATATGGAAAAATCCTTGATCTGAATAAAATAACATGAAAGGAATAATAACTAAGAACATATCTTAGTCTTGGTCACATGGACCAATAGTAATGTTGTACCCTTGCTTTCCTTGCAGGGTGACTTATTTCTTGATTGATTCTAAATCTTCGGATATCTGATCTAAATAAGCAGGTACATCGTCTTATAAGTATAAGACTAGATTTCTTGGTTGCCTATGATATTTAGTATTTTGAATGCACATATTTGGATATGATTGCTTGGTTGAACTAGTATGAGTTATTATTCACCAAAATCTAATATAACATAAATGATTATGATGGGTTGTAGCTACTATAGCACATAGCCTAGTGTGGATGTATGTTGCCTAACATGGATGCATGATTCTTCGGCCCATGTTATATGTATGATGATATTATATTGCCCACACTAGATGTAAGTCAAGTGCAAATATGTGTAGTACAACCGCATCAAAGTCAATGTAATAAAAAGGATGTTTACCTGATTTTCTCCTTAAGAAATGGTTTTATCTCTCTTTTCTTGTTTTTCAAATATTTTCCTTTATGCAACCTTATTAGTGTAACTTTTACCGCGTACCAACTTTGTTGATGTTTTTGTTTCTCATATTTTCTAAGTGCAAGGAACAATTGACAAACAAAGTGAAATGCATGCTCAAAGTATGTGAAGGCATAAATTAATAAGCATGGAGGATATATTAGATAAACCTATTTCTCTTATCTCGTTCTTGCTAGATGTTAATTTATTTTTTTCCTAGTTGATGTTGAGGATGATTGAGATCCTATGTAATAATGTTATCTTTCTCTAGAACAATATTTTCTCTCCTTATGATATGACTTTATTTTATGCATATGAATGAATGGTTGTGTGGCCATATGAGATGATGTGGACTTTGATCTTGGATTAATCTCTAATTTTAGTTTATTACCTTAATCTCTTATATTTTCCCTTTTAACATATATAGATATGAGTGTACACATATCTATGAATGTCACTATGGAAAGTATATAGAAATTGGGGTCATCACAATTTCAATCGTGTTAGCTTTTGGGTCAAGCTTAATTGAGTGTCCTTATGAGATTAAGCACCAAAAGCATGCAAATAACTATGGAAAGGAGTTTTACATATCATCTATCCAAGAATTGTATAAGATGCAATTGACAAAAGTTGCCTACCTTAATAATTGGTTATGGACATTGGTTTTGGTCAATTAATAATTGAATTATTTTGGATCTTGGCTCATTAGTGCTCAATGAAATATGAGTTGCAAAGACAGATGAGAACATGGATGTTATTGGGATGGTCGCACATATTAAGAACATGTTCTAAAATCATACAAGACGGGAGAGATTTGATGTCTCTAAGTTTTTGATCAAATGTAACTTGGTAGAATGAGATATAATAGGTCCTCATGTGCTAAGGATCATTGGGTATGTGGATAATCTTTCTAGGCTGGGATTCCCCTTGGGTCAAGAGTTGGCTACTTATGTGATTATGTAGTCTCTATCAGAGTCATACAGTTAATTTGTCATGAACTACAACATGAACGACTTTGACAAGCCATTGACAGAGTTACTTGGACAAATGAAGAAAGACAATCCTAATTTTGTGATGATGATCAGCAAGACAAAGGAAAATTCTAAAGGCAAAGGCAAAGCTAAGAAGACTTCTAAAGTTGGCCAGAAGCCCTACTCTTCAACACTCAAAGCAAAGGGAGTAGTAAAGAAGGGAGGTAATTGTCACCACTGTCACCAGCCTGGACATTGAAAAAGGAATTTCCCTCTCTTCTTAGAGGAATTATAAAAGAAGAAGAAGGAAGGGGTAGAGACTTGTACTTCAGGTATAAACTTTATAAGATAAATCCAATTACTTCTTCATCTTGGTTATGTAATACCAGATGCAGATCTGACATACGTTGATGTACATGATCTGATAAGAAGTAAAGCCTTTACAAAATGGCAAGGATGGACTATGATGAAGCAAGAGTACCTACAACTTCACTCTAAATTTAGAATTTATCTTATCCTAATGGTTATGTAATAGAGTTAGAAGAATTGCTATTTCATTATGCCAATAATACAAACAATGTTACTTTATGAATCATGTATGGACAATGATGACTATAAATAAGAGTTGTGAATGGTTCTTTTTTAAATATATGATCTTGTATGGCAATGTCCCAAATGTCTTGTGAAATTTTTATGAAAGGATCAAAAGATGCATGTTTATAACGTAAATAACTAAAGGATTACAATTGATAACTCAAGCAGCAATATCTATAGCATTATCATCTAGAGCACACATATGAGAAATGCATTTCTAGAATCCATATTGATGTTTATCTAGACTCTTTTGGTTGTTGAACGAATAAGAAATATGCAAGTCTTATATATGAGAAACATGACAAACCACCTCCCACTAGGAGTAGTGGGAGAATATACATTCTATAATGAGATGTACATGATGATGTACAAAGACCCTCAGAATAAATGTTACAGATAGTTTCTTGTACCTCATTACATTTATTGATGATATCATGATATGTGTTTAGTAAAATAAAAATCTCTTGAAGTGTTCAAGTAGATTACATGTATCAAGTACACAACATCCTTTAAGTATTAAGATAGTTTCATACGATCAAATGTTGATATTCATTACAAGATTAGTTTGACGTCCTTCACGAGAGATTGTGATAGTGTAATACAATCAACTCCACCTGAAACATGATGTTGTATCAGAAAGAAGGAATCACAACATGAAGAGTCAGGATGTGGTTATCATTTAATCTAATCTTCTAATATACTTAGTACTAAAACAAATTACCATCTAAATGGTTTAGTGGACAACATATGAGATATGTACTAAGGATTAAAACTTATGCAAGAAAATAGTTTTTTGAAAACATTTAATCACATAAATGTTGGTTTGACACTACTTATCTCAATCCAATAACAAAAGTATTTTGTTGCTACGATGGATGAATACTGAAGGAATCAGTGGGAGTAAAGTACAACTCAAAAAGTTTGAGATCAACAAGAAAACATGGAACCAAAAGAGGTACAATAGGAACAAAGAGAATCACAAATTGTTGTGGAATCTCAAGTTCTTTCTATAACACAAAACTCATAGTTATAATAGAAAACATCTGAGATTAAAATATCATGAATCCTATAAGTCAGATAAGTTATGAGTTGGTCATAAGATGATGATCCAATGATCAACTAAGACTATTGAGGGACCAGAGTCTGAGAAATGGATTGAGGCAATTATATCAAGAATATGATCCATGTACACAAACAAGGTATGACCTTGATGGTACCAACTAAAGGGGTAATGCCCATAAGGTGCAATTGGGTTTTCATAAGGAAGACCAACATGGATGACATAAAAGGACAAATTATTTGCAAAGGTTTTTCAAATGAATTCAAGCTGTTGAATATGATGAAATCCCTTCACCAATTGACATGCTTATTTTGTAGCTTATTAAGACAATGGGATTTGGCATATGGAGATTAAAACTACATTCCTTAATTGGTATAATTGAGAGAATGTGTATGTGACATTGCCAGAAGGTTTTAAAACTTGGTTAATGCAAATAAAGTCTATAAGCTACAACATTCAATCTAGAGGTTGAAATAAGCATCTCAGGACTGAAATCTTTTATTTGACAAGATAGTCAAAGAGTTTGACTTGAGTAAAGATAAAAGATGAAATCTATTATAATAAAAGATTTAGTGGGAGCATATAAATATTCCACATATTGATGAGTAATGAAATATCAATACCAAATATTGAAACTTGGCATGGAAATTGCCTTCAACAAGAAGGATTGAGTGAAACATTCTATGTGATAGGAATTGAGATCTATAGAGACAATTTTGGAAAGTTTCTTAACCTAAATATGAGCACATATATTGGAAAAATACTGAAAGCATTCAGAATGAAGGATTCAGTAAGAGAGAATCTATCCATGTAGATAGGATTTTTTTTTCAAGAATCCAATATTCCAATTCTTGTGAAGAATGGAAGAGATGCCATATGCATTTGCATTTGGATCTATCTATAGTATAGTGTAGTCATCCCATTATATTGTATGTATGGGACACGACAAGATGATTTTAGTTAGATACCAATAAGGGTCATTGGAATATCATAGAGAACAACCATTAGTACTTGAGGAGCACTAAAAGATCAATTGTTTCACTATGGTAATAAAAGAAGAGTTGGATGTAAAGGGTTACATTGATGCAAGCTTATGAAATGACATAGAATGATCACAACATAAAATTATGTTTGATATTAAAACAAGAATAGTAAGTTGGAAATAGTTCCAAAGTAATGACCATTATTCTACAATAGAAGTTGTGTGTCCTGGTGTTGTGAATACAGGAGTGAGTATGGTATGGATCTAGAAGTTTATATAGATGAATTTGTGAAATGTTCTAATCATTAGTGACACAATAAAAATACTATGACAACAATCGAGATACTAGTTATGCAAGGAATATCAGATAGTATACTATGGAAATTCCATTTCATACGAAATATCATACATCAAAGAGATGTGAAACATGCAATATACCGACTAAAGGTAGTATGTTGCTAACCCGCTGGATTATCACTTGCACAACAGAAACATAATGGACATGTTTATATCACTAAGAATAAAATTTGTGGGTGATTGGAGCTAAGTGCAAGTGGAAGTCTTTCGGTATGCATTCCCAAAGAGTCATTCATATGATGATTGCCATGGAATATTATAAAGGATTGGATTAATAATAATAATGGCAAACTTTCGATTCATTTTGTCTCACTCAATTATGAGATAGTGAGAAAAATATAATCAATGTATAAAGAATAACATTACTCAATGACGTATGTCTTCAAGTGCATGACTTGAGCAAAGAGATCATACAGATGTCAAGAGTATGCACATTCTTGATATGGCCCTAGTCCGATGTTATTGTGGAAGGCATATAAACAACAACAACACATAAGACTAGAGGTTTGGGTTGGTTGATGACATAATTCCATTAGTCATGATAGGTGATATCAAACCAAGCACATAGATACTTGTTAGAGAATAGTTTATCAGGCATAATCACCTTGAGAGTGATACATGTAAACCATACTTGGTGGTCATAATCATCTCTCATAGTGAAGGTGGTGATTGTGGTTCTTAGACCTAAAATCACTAAACTCATCACATGTCGTTTGGTGTGTCTTGACACCATCCACCATGATCCTGAATAAGGGTTGCCATAAAGGTGATGATCTGATGTACTGTGACACATGGGGATGATTGTAAGTGATGTAGATGGGATTTGTCCCTCCATAGGTGTTTGATATCATGGACAATTGATAAGAAAGAATGAGAAAATCATGTGCATGTACATGTGAATCAATATATGATAATGAGGTCACACATATCTCAGGCAGTCTGCTCTAGTTCAAGGAACATGGATTTAACATTGAAAGGATGACGATTACATGCCTCAAGTTCAATCCAAATATCAGACACAAAGGAATTATACAATCATGGTAATACCTACCACATATTTTAGGTTGAAGTTGTTCTCCAACTTTCCATTTACTTAGGTAGCAATGATGTGTGACTAGGCACCATTATTTTCTTGTGATTTCATAAATGAGTTATGGACATTCATTGCTAACATAATGAACCTATATGGTCACACACATAGGAATTCACTTGGAATAGGATTTTAATCATGAATGATAATTAAATTGACTGCTATAGTGTTTAGGTAATTCAATTTGAGAAACAATTTAACTAACTAGACTCCCAACCTATCAGTTTAAGTGTTGAAACAACTATTTTGAGTGTCAGGTTGATTAGCAAATGCATTGGCTGAATTTTGGATGAACTAGGGTGTAAAATGACTTGTTCAGTTAGTGAAGTGATCAGTTCTATATCACAAGATGACTGTCTCATGAAGTGATACGCTCAGTTTGTGGTTCAATTTGATTGAATCAAGGATTAGTGTTGATGTCATGTTGTGCATTAATTGGATTAGAATTGCCAATACAATTGTGATTGGGAAATATAAAGAAATGACAAGTTCATTGGGTGAACCAATTGGCTCACATGCCAATTGATCGGTTCACCCATGAAACAATCATTTCTCCACTCGTAGGTTGTGAAATTTTGTAAAATTTTGGTCCCTTCTTCTCCCACTTAGACTGGGAACCCTGACCCTAACCCTCCTATAAATGGAGGGGGTATTGGGGGCTTCTCAGATACAATTTGATTGCCTCTAACAATTATTTTTCTACTCTAATTTTGCTAACTGAGAGAACTTGAGCAAGTCCTACCCGCTAAAGGGAGTGATAACAAGGGAGAACAATTGTGGGAGAGAAAGTTGGTGACTAGTTTTCTAACATGAGGAGACAATTCTTTTTATCCATTCTTCTAGAATGACAAGAGTTCCTGGTGGTCCGTGTGGACTACTCTAGAGGTGTGGATACTTTTTCTGCTAGGACGACATTGTCAACCCGCTATTTGTGGTGATTAACCATGAAGTCGATGCAGACGTTGTTCGAGTGTGATTTTAGGAAAGAGAGCACAACCACAATGAGGAATTTTTCATTGAATTTGCTCCAGGACTAGGTATATCCTCTAAACTATCCTTCCCATTACATATTTGTTGACGTGATTCACTGGTTAAAAAGGAATATGGACATAATTTTTTTCCCAATGACTACTTTGATGCCATATTTTCCTTCAAATATAACGTTAGGAACAAAGACACTTGCAAAATTCTTCTCAGGCAAATAACTCCAAGAAGATACACAGGAAGATAGTAGGTTCTTTAAGATAAAAAAAATGACTTCTAGAGTATCACATTAGCAAAAAAAACAAACTTCAAGATGTATAAATAGTAACAATGGAAAATACTCCTCATAAACCCATGAAGAAAAAAGAAGTAGAAGAAGTCCACAAGTTTCCAAGATGTACACATAATAAAATGATTCTCAGTTAATAGTAGAAAAGTCCACATTTATAAACAATAGGAAGACCATTATCACATCAGAATAGAGGAATGATTCAAATAAAAGCAGCTTTCTATAGAATATATAGTAGTAGGAATATGTGAAAATGAAAAAAATAAATAACTTATTCCTCTCTTAGTTCTTAATATCCTCTCTTCCTTTTATTTTCATTCTCCTACTCATAGTTCTCCTTTATTATCCCCCTCATTCCAACCACAAACACAATCTAGAGTGTTGTTGGGGTAGAGAGCAATCTATCATCGTAGATGAAATGATATAAAGTCAATTATGTGTAAAGGGATAATCAGTAATTTGAGTTAACTTACAACATGAACCTATTACATATTGTTATTCTTTTAAATTCCAAAACTCTCTTTTTTATGCCTTTTGGGGTCACACCATTTATGTAGTTAAATATCCCATCAATTAACATTTTCTTTTTTTTTAATTTTAAATTGTCTTTTGAACTGATATTTTGTGTTGTTTGGAGTCATTGTAAGCGCACAAAAAACAATATTTATATCCTTTCTTATCTACCAAATAAAGCAGACAGTTAAGACAATGTCTAATACGTACATTGGCCTTTGTAGAAGACCTACCATTGTGACATGTAATGTATAGGTTGTTACTCTAGAGCGCATCTAGGACAATCCTTCTCCTTAAAAAAGAATCACTCATTCTCATTTCAAAATATACAGAAATAATCAATTACTTATGCTTTCTTTCTTCCACTACAACTACTTTTTCTCTCACTTTGTGACTATTTTTCTTACATCAACAACACTCCAACTCTCTTTCCTTCTGTGACTACTAGCTCAATGTACGAGTTCAACACGGACCTCTCACTTTCATAGAGTGTCTATACTAGAGTTGAGGAATTGAATCTTTGGGAAAGACCACCCAAAAAGCTCATGCTAGTAGTGGTGCTATCCATCTTTAAGACAATGCTTGCATGCCTTCCCTTCAAGCTATGAGTTTTCCTCCTTAAATTAAATCATCCATTTTCTTGAATTCTATTTATTACTATTGTTATTTTTGGGGGGTTTCTTTCCTAAATCTAATGAACTGTTTTCTAATTTCTAATAATTTCAAGGCATATTTTATACACGTGTTTGTTAGGTTAATCCTTATACTTCTTGTTTTCTTAATATGTATTTAAAAACTATACTTGATCTTGATAAGGTTCTATATCTTTGGCATGATCTATTTTCTAGTTTGCACTTTAACCATTGGAAATAGAAAATATATCTTTGGAGGACCTCTCTTAGTCTTATTTGTATCATATTACCGTGGAAGAACCTATTATTTTTGTTCCAGATTCACAACCCCATAACCTTCTTGTTCAACTTGAAAATCTACCACCTCTTGAACCTAACCTACCGTACCCATTCCTGTCTAAAAAAGAGAACTAACTATGTCAAGGCAAGATCCTTCTATCCTTTTCAACGAACTTTATGGTATCTACCGTAAAATCATAGATGCTTTTGAACTTTGGAATACTTTTACCTCGAGTTTAGTCTAAAAGATAATGGTCTTGAGTATTGTTTATTTATAGAATGGCCTAACTCAAGTACGATTGATGATAACCTATTTTGATTTAAGTTCTATAATATCAAAATCTTTTATCTAAATCCATGGCACGAGATTATGACCTTGACGAAAATGTTCAAGTAGTGGAACTCATTGAGAATCATCTTTGAAGGTTCACACCAAGACTCTTAGACATAGACAAGGGAATATCCATGGTGTCCCATATCCTTACAAAGTGAGGATGTGCCTAGAGAACAAGATAAGCAGTGTTACATAGTTGTTAATCTGGTGTTAGGGTATAAATCCAAGAAGAAGCCCACCCACTCAAATTTTAAGAAGAAATTCCAAACAATCTTTTAAGGTCCCTAGGCACCATAATAAAAATTATAATTATAGTAATCAAGGAGAAAAATATGCTTACTTTGTATGTTACTCACTAGGACATTTAGAAAATTTGAGCAAATGCCAAAGAAAGTAGAACGATGAGTCTCATAAATTTTTTGAAGTTAATATGATCATTGTTGGGATGGTTCCTTTATCTTCTATATACATGTTAGAAAACTTGACAATCCTATATTCTCATTCATATTTTGATTGATACATGGACTCTGGTGCCACTTGCCATACATGCTTTGACCAATCCCTCTTTTCAACCTACCAACCTGAGTCTAAAAGAGCGATCAAGTGGGGAGATCATTCAAACATCATATTGATTGTAGTTTTTGAATGATTTGATATAAAGTTCACATCTGGAAATGTCTTTAAACTATATGACGTTCAATATGTTCTTTCTTCCTATAGAAATTTGCTTGGTCATGTTGTACTTCAACATTCTGGTTATACCTTATTGTGTCATGCCAATAGTTTCTAAGAAGGGTTCCTATATTGGTCCAAGGTACACCTATGGCAGTCCTAAAAAATTATCTTTTATTTCATGTAACACATCCTCTTTGAATGAAATATCATCCACTATTTTAATTTATGAAACTACATGTTTGGCATGTACGTCTTGACACGTGAATAAAAATATGATGAAAAGCATGATTAAATTATAAATTACTCCCAACACTCAAACATATCTTTTAGATATATGCCACATTTTTATTTAATCTAAACTTCCTAATAAGCCATTGAAATCAGTAGATCAGAATTATTCACTTCTTATATTAATTTATATTGATGTTTCTAATTTAAATTATTGTCATTACTCATGAGGTATGAGATACTTTGCTACTATTTATAGATGAATTTCTTAAATTTCATATTGTTTATCTATTGAAAAATTAAGAGAAACATTTTAAAAATTCAAAATCAATAAAATCAAGTACAAAAATAATTACAAAAGAATATTAAGAGAGTGAGTTATGATAGAGGTTACGAGTGCACTTATATTAAACTTAATACATTTTGTGAGGACCAAGGACATATACATGAAGCCAGTATCCCATATACTCCTCAATCTAATGAAGTATGTGAGAGGAAAATTAGTATATTGATTTACATGGTCAAATCGATGTTATCTCAGTCTAGACATAGCCATAGATCTGGGTAGAGTCTCTTCAAACTGCCAACTATATTCTAAATCTTATACCATTTAGACATGTTGATAAACCGCTCTATGCAATTTAGATTAACTATAAACCTTATTTGAATTATCTCAAAGTATTTTGGTGTTTGAAAAAAATAAGTAAAAATCCATGATAATAAGAAAAAAAAACTAGGACATAAAACTATTTATATTGTGTTTCTTCGATGTGTAGAAAACAATAATGTTAAAATAACTAAATCAAGAATCTCTGACATCTAAACCAACTCTATTATTGAGATTATACATGTATATGTTGTCCAGTATGAAGCCATATTTCCTAAGGAAAAGGTTCCTAGACATGTTAGTGAAGCTCCTTCTTCCTCTACTCCTCAAGAACCTTTTTGAAATTCAACTTGATATAAAATAGAACAAAAACTCGTTATTGATGATCCTCCTAGTGATCTAGGTAGGGGTAAATAGTAGAACCTTTTTGAAATTCAACTTGATATAAAATAGAACATAAACTCGTTATTGATGATCCTCCTAGTGATCTAGGTAGGGGTAAAAGTATTAAAGTTAATAAGAAATATGGTCTTGACTTATACACCTTCCTTGTAGAAGAAGACCCTCATACCTATGAATATGCCATGAAGTCCATAGATTCTAGATTTTGTTGAAAATAAAATTGAATCCATCATTAGCAATCATTCTTGGATCCCTACTAAGCTTCCACCAGGATGTACAAATTTTGTATGTAAGTAGGTCTTTAGGAAAAGAAGATGGAAGATGGTCTCTCTTGTAAGTTTATGGCTATACTAGTAGCCAAACTCTTTAGTCAAAAGGATGGAATTGGTTACCTTGACACCCACCCATGTTATTAAATTTTTTCATCCTAGTTTCTCTATCTACAATCCATAAGATTGAAGCCCACAAAATGTATGTGAAGATTGACTTTTTAAATGGATATCTTGAAGAAAAAAAATTATATGGATCATCCAAAAGGTTTTTTCACCCAAACAAGAGTATAAAGTTTGTAAGTTGGTCAAGTCCTTGTATGGACTTAAAATACCACCTAAAAAATTGAATGATAAGTTTTGTAAAAAAAATTGTCTTCTAGATTTATTGGAAACAAAACTGATCATTGTATCTATTCCAAAACTGATGTAACGCTTACATAATTGTGTGTTTGTATGTTGAATATATTTTTCTAGATCCAGTGCTGAAATTATTAATGAAACTAGGGTTGGTAGTATGTCTTGAGAACCAATCATATGATGATTGCAATGTCACAATTTTTAATTGATTTGAATATTAGAAAGCTAATTCCAATTATTATGTATTCTTCAATATTGAAATAATGAACAAATATAATAATGTCCTAATGATTTCTTGGCTCAATGACATATGGTATTGGTTTAGGACCTAAATATGAGATCATATGTATACATAAGAGTGCACATTCTTGTTATGTCCTTACTCAATTATTATTGTGGATGTTAGAGGACAACAATATTGCCTAAGACTAATATGTGTGATGAGTGATGACTATATCTCTTTTGTCATGATATTAGATATCAACTCAAATACATCAATACTTGTCAGAGAACAAGTTGTATTGAAAATACCTACTTTGAGAATGATACATGGAAGCCAAGAGAGTAGTCAGAATCATATCTCTATGTGATAATGGTAATTTTTATCCCTAGACTTAAAGTCACTATGATGATGACATGTTGTTCGGTATAATTTAACACTAGCCAATGTGACCTTGCGTAAGGGTTGTCATACCAGCAGTGCTTGGGTATGTTGTGACACATGTGGATTATTGTCAGTGATGGAATTTGTCCCTAATATTGAGTGATATACCTAACCACTTGATGATTCATATTATAAATGCACACAACCATACTCATGTGAGTCAACATGTGATTTTCAGCTCATATGCATCTCAAATATTCTACTTTGGATCAAGAAACAAAGATGAAACTTTGGCAGAATGAAAGTTCCATGCCTCCTATTGAATCTAGATATGGAGACAAAAGGATTATACGATCATGATAACAATGGTCACAATGCTATGTTGAAGTTGTTCTCCAATTTATCCAATTACTTGGGTTTCAATGAAGTTTTGCTAGTTACCACTCATTATCTTTGATGTCAGAATATTATGTACATCATTGACAATGTAATTTGATGCCTCTAGGATCACACACATAGGATGCAAAGAAAAGAGGAGCATAATAATGGACATATGTTTAATTGGTTACTTTAAGGTTTGAGTAATCAATTGTCATTGATGAACTTACTAGAAGCTCAATCAGCCGACTGGACTTCTTCTAGTCACCCAAATGGATTCGACTATTTCCAGTCATCCGACTGGTCTGTCTCTAGTCACCCATATCTTGAATGGACTAGATCCATTCATTCAACTATCTATGGACGAGGTTCTAAAAAGTAGTCGATGACTTTTCATTTTCAAGGGTTTATTAGAAACCTTACTTTCCAACCATTCCTATATATAGGGGCATGATGGCTAGGGATTTGGTTACAAGTTTTGTGTGACAAAAGGAGACACCTTTGTAGAGGTCATTAACAAGCCATCATTGCCCAAAATGAAATAGGTTTAGAGGAGAGGTTGTCCAATGCTATCATATTTTCATGGAAAGGTTAATCCTTCCATGATGGCTTATGGAGCGCAACATGGAGTTTTGGATCATCCTCATGGATGATATAGAGATGTGGCTGCATTTATGGGTACGTTGGTAGATTTTCTTAGATATTGTCTTCCTCCTCTGTTCTTGTGAGATCCTTCTCCATATCTACTCCATGGTAAAAGTATAATCTCACAAACCTTCTTTTCCACTATATCATTGTTGACGAGATCTTCTCATGGATATGTCGATATAAATTTTTGGTGTTTATTGCTTCCACTTAGCATACCACTTTCTATGAAAAGATTCCTATAGTGGTATGAGAGCCAAATCAATCTATGATATATCAGGATTTACAATTGATATAATCGAATCTGATATATACAATTTGTGTTGCTAGATGTGATGTGACCAATTTATTATTAATATGGACATCCTATTTATCCCACATCATTGCAATATGAATTTTATGCTCAGAAGTAAGGCTCAGAATATCTGTGTATAGATGTCAAAAATGTTTCACCGGTATTGTCCACTGTGAAAAAAATACAATCTTTACTATATATATATATATATATATATATATATATATATATATATATATATATATATATGTGTGTGTGTGTGTGTGTATGTATATATATATATATCTGTGTGTGTGTGTGTCTCTATGTGTGTGTGTGTGTAAGATAAAAAATATCTATAAATCATATACTTCTTGTCAAAAATATCTTGTGTGGTTGATGTGTGCATGGTTATAACCAAAGACCCCGTTTGTGTATGCATGAAGTGGATGTGGATGGATCCCTCCTATGACAAGTAGTCAGCTTGAATGTCAAGCTTCTTTGTTTTTATTACATGTGAAATAGTTTCTATTACTTCTTACTCCTCTTGAATGTAAGAGATACACATATCACGTAATAGAGATAGGAATAGAATTCGTTTTGAAGGACTTTGCATGATGAGGAAACCAACAAGATCAAAGGAGCATACATGGATTCATTGATCGTTGTGTTACACAAATGTAGGTTCACATATTGATTATTCATTTGGTGCAATAGACATTAGGTGTTTAGTAATCCTTTGTGGCTCCAAAGGATCACATTAGTGTGGCCATAACCAATATTATATGATTGTGAATTGTATATATGGATTGTTGACAGAATGTGTATGATACGTATTTTAAGTATGGTGTGTTTAGATATGTATATGAATAATTATACCAAAAAGAGGAAAGAGAAAATACCAAAATTGCAAAATAAGAGTATAATATGATACATTATTAATGGTTTTTGTAGCTTTTTTAAAGAAGAGGTATTTTCTACTTAAGGAAAACATAATTTCGTGATTAATGGATTAAAAAGCAAGTCAAAAGAGAATAAGCGAGAATATTTTTGTATTTCTAAAAATCCAATGAATATGTTGTTTTTAAGAAGATGATAATGAGAGATAAACTTGCTTAGTATTAAAGGAAGCACTTTCCTATTTGGAATAGGGCTTGATTGATTCGAGGGCAAGCTTAATGGGGCGTGGATACTCACCCTATAAAAGGGGTAAATCCCTGGTCGAGATCTAGAGAAGTTTCACGCTCTACCACCCCTTCTCCTTCTTCTTTCTATTCTAACCCTAACAAAGAGGGTATAACCTTATCCCTAGAGCTGAGGGGCCGTGGAGAGGCTACAATAGGATCGTGCTACTCCGACAAACTCGAAGGAAAAGCTCAATAGTCATCCCTCCTCCCGGGTCGTGTGCAGCAGTAGCAGCACAGCTGCAAGAGCAGCCACGCTTTGCTGGCTTTGTGCATGGATAACTGGCCACCTTAGACAAAGTTTGGGGGTGCCTTGTGTGTGCCTGAGAGGGGCGGAGATAGGGTAGATTTCCCAGTGAAGATCGCGGCCCAAGGAGAGGGAGAGAGCCCGCGCATGGGCTATAAAACGACGCCTAGGGCGTTCGCGTCGCACCTGCTGAAGGTGGAAGACGACCAAAAGGAGTCTGGAAGGAAATGCCCCACTTGAACGTGAAGAGGTGATCCGCGACCCGGGGGTATACTTGACTTTTCGTTATATTTTCCAAAGCGAGCTCTTTGCATGGGAGTTGGTGACGTGGAGCAATCTGATTGGATGAGGTAAGTGATTTCTTGCAAAAACTGTATCTCCATATTGGTAACTCCGAATAGGACAAGTAATATATGAATTTTGATCAAGAGAACGAGAGGAATCCAATAAAAATTACATTAAAGATTGATTCCGTTCATAATTGAAAAAGTACAATAAGTTGATGAAAAGTGCATTAAAGTTAAGTTAAAAACCCTATTTGTGAGTAAATGTTGAATCTAGTATGCTTAATGGGTTAATTGAAGTATTAATAACCTATTGAATGATAATGTTAGATTATAACATGATCTAGATGTAAAATTGCATGATTTAGGGTTTTTACCCCATAAGAGAATGATTAAGTATTTATAAACCCTAATTTAGGGTCAAAGAGGATAAGATCATATTTAATTTGAAAACTGTGAAAATATGTTGTTATATGATGGTTCTAATCTATTTCGAGTATTAAAGTTCCTAATTATGGATAAAAATCCTAAATGTAGTAATTAGGATTTTCTCATGAATAAAAGGTAGAATTATGACGAATCGAGTTCATATGTGATTAAACCATAATGAACTTTGAATTGATGATAGATGCACATAATGATCTTGTCATGGATTAAAAGGATAAAAATAGTAGCTTTAATGTAAAAGAAGCTTAATGAAATTAATTAATGGTTAATGGTACCTTTAAATCCAAAAATAGGGTTATATGTTGTTAAGATAACCTTAATATTGAAGAATAGATGAGATAATTAGGGTTTATGAGTAATGGCATAAAATTAGGGTTTAATATAGTAAAAGATGAAGGGAAACCCTAATTGCAAAAAGAAACCCTAAAATGGATACGGAAACCCTAGAAAGTGAATCCAAGTCAATAAAGTAGATTATTGATAAAGTGTGTAATAAATAGAGTACATATTCTTTTCAGGAATTATGTGATTGTTGAATTGCTTGCTTGGATTGCTTTCTTGGTTGCATTTTCTTAATGCTTGTGAAATCATCAAATCATGTATGTGGTTACGCTAATGAGTAATCGCTTTAGTTTCACAGCGATTTTTGAACGTGTTTATCGGTAGCTTGAAATTAATTGTTGGATGCCTTTTATTTCATGCAACTATATAGAGTGACTATGACTATCAGTATGGACATATATATAACTGGCTAGATTCGGGTCCACCTCTATGGCTTGTGAAGGCGAAAAGGGGTAACCTAGAGTACTGTCTAGGTTATTGTGGGTTAGAAATTGGGCTACCAAGTGTAGCGCCATGAGACCCTTTAGCATGTCATGAGTTAAGGAGTGGGCTACTAACGGGTAGTGCCATGTGACTCAAACCTAGAAACTAGTTCACCTATGGGTGGGACCATGAGGGGTTTAATGGGGATCTACTATAAGGAAAGTAGCATCCAGGTCCACTGTAGGGACAGCGCAGAGGATATGGAATGTATGGATCGCGCAATTATATTTAAAACGTAAAATTGTCTATTTAATGGTAATTGTCTGCAATACATTGTTATACATAATTGCATGATTATTGTTTCCCCCACATACCATCTTCGGCTGACCGACATTTTGTTTGTCAGTGTTTTAGGTACAAGCCAAAAGGACAAATAGAAAATTGTCATATTGTGAAATACATGAAGTAAAATACAAGGAGGATTAGTTAGAGTAGAATCCATAAGTGGATAGAAGTTTAGAGATCCAATTTTCAAAAAGGTATGCAAAAGTTTATTTTCTTACAGCTTTCCTATTTAATCTGTTAAAATTTAATAATTGTTCTTGGTTAATTGTCAAACCTTTGATCTGGAAATTATGGATGAGGCTTCGACCTCTTGGTCTCCCTTAATTGGGGGTTATCAGGAGGTGGGGTCGTAACATTTGGTATCAGAGCATAGGTTCCTCACTTAACCATTAATAATTATTAGATTTTACGAACTCCATAGAACCCAAGGGAGTTGTTAGAGGATTATCTGAAAGATGGAGGTGTCTAGAAAAGGATCACGACCGGGGGATGGCAATATTTTCCTCCGCACCACTAGTTAGAATATGAGGACTCCCAGATTTGTGCGACTGCCTGGCCAAAGTCTTAGGGTATGAATCAAAATAAGATACCTTTAGGACTTTCCCATCTTGATTCATCCCTTCTCAACTCAAATTCTGTTCAGGACCTTAAGGATTAGGGTTTTCTCACTTCTCCCCACCCTCTTGAAGTATGGGTAAGGTTAATAAGGTCTAAGGAATCCTCCACCAAATTAATGAAAAGCATGTAAATAAGATGTCATGGACATAAGCTTAATAGATTAAGCGTAAACTAAAGGATAGATACATGCTTAGGTCGTATGACATAAGTTGTCATGCCCTCAGAAGAGACCTGAGGCTAGGCCTTCTTATCAGGAGGATAAATAAGGAGAGTTAGTCTTGGAGATAGAGGTCTCCATTGCAAGTAGAGACCTGGCACATCCTCTGAGGATGATGTTAACCCTAACCCTAAGTGAAGGAGAGATTTCATGATGAGTTAAACCAGGTGTTTGGATGGACATGCCTTGGATGACATATGAGCCATGAGAGGTTGGATGACCTAGTACCTTTGGCGACCCAACCCTGGGAAGGGTCGTGCATGTTAGAATGAAGGCTAACTCCTTCATTAATGAGGTAAGAGAAAAACCTATATAACCCTATGGACTTGTGCAAGTAGGGTATAGCTTGCACCTAGGGCACGTCAGTAGTGCTGACAGTAGGATGAAACCCTAGTTAAGGAATCATGATGGATGGCTTATGAAATAAGCATAAAGGGCTATGGATGATCTTGAGCAAACATAAGTTCGAGCCTAGGCTTCACCCATGTAGAGGATGCTTTTGAGGTTGATCCTTCATGAAGAGAGGACCTCTAATGGTAAGGTTGGTTGTAGTGTTATCTCTAGAGAGAGAAGAGAAAACCAAGCAAGAAGGTTGGAATCCTAGACTCTGAGATATGAGGAAAAGTAGGGAGTTGAGGATGATGTGACCTAAGTGGGTGATAGTGGTCACTAGATGATTGATCCCTAGAGGTTTCTGATGTCTTGCAATGAGAGGAACGAAACCCTAGAGAGAGGATGAGTCTGTTGATACCTCTGTGCCTTTGGTATAGGTGTTACCCTTCTGAGATAGGGAGAAGAGTTCCTTAGACCTGGAGAGGTTTAGTAACAGGTTGTGAGGCCTTGTACCTTGTTGGTTGTCCTTAAGGAGGACTCGACTCTAAAGTGTTGCTCGAGTAGATGGATGACAGGAAGTGTGTGTCATACTTTATACATGCCTGATTCGTGGTTAAGAGACTAAGCATGCAGTTAGTCATCAAAAAGTAAACCTAGGGTTCCTAGGCCTAAGAGGGGAAGTAGTATACCTAATGCTCATGACGAGAATTAAGTTGCTATAGTTTTGAGCATGGTACTCTTCATGTATAGAGGACAAGGGAAGCCCCTTAATTTTAAGGAATGTTTGATGAACCCCTCATAACTAAGTTGAAGACATGGGAAGGTATAATCTTGACCCAATGTTGAGGATGAGAATAAGTGTAACCTATCATGGTTTGGAAGGTAGTCTGCTTGTGCCTTAATGGCTTTCTAGGGTCAAGCATGGTCATGTAAATATAAACCCTAAGGACGTTTGTGACCTTTGTTATCAAGGTGAAGTTTTCCTCCCATCCTGGGAGAGGGACCCTTTGGTAGAGTGTATACCAGTTTTGTTGGTTTAAGTTAACCTAAAGAGGTCTCATAGGATCTTGAGAAGCTAAGTGAAAAGTACATGGTATGAGGATGAACCTATAGACCCATAGATAACCATCTCTAAGTGCTTACAGATGTGTTACCATGGAGGTAACTGGTATGGGGCTTGACCAAGGTAGGTAGGTTACCATGATCCCTACAAAGGGATGAAAGTCGGCCCATGAATGTCGGAAAGAGAGATGATGAAGGCTTGGGTAAGGTTCTAAGTTGGACATGTACTATAATAGAATCCTCAGTCTATCCTAGGGTCAGGTAGGGATAAGACGGATGGAAGTAGGAGTTGCCTAATTCCCTAGTTGCACATGACCATAGGGTCAGGAGGCAACAGCTATCATTGTCTGAGGGCCATGGGTTAGGAGATTGATAAACTTCATGAACTCATGGGACCCAAAGGGCATATGAGTAGGGCACTCTCTAGATGCATAAGGGAAGAGGGATGACCCCAAAAGTGTCGGCACCCTATAGACCTAGAGGAAATGACCAAGGATTGTGTGGTGACCCAAGTAGGTTCGAAACCAGTTTTCCATGGAGGTAACTTTGATATCGAGATGATTGTGATGTAGAGACATAAGTTGTGTGTTTCAACTTAGATTTGAAGGTGTACTGGCAATGTGGGATGTACCATCTCTACTCATGGAACATGTAGAACTTTGTATTTGGACGGCTACCAAATGCTTATTTCCTCTTGTTATGGGAGTGAGAGATAGGACAGTACGCATGCCATACACCAAGGATAAAAGATGGATATGAGTTGGAATGTTGCTATGAGGTAAGAGGACAGAGATGATAACATATCCTTGTGAAGTGAATAATACATGAATGGTTTACAAATAGTAAGAGTACTAAGGTAATCATCTTGTGAGGATGTTTTAAACATGAGCTATGTGGAATTTGCAAGTGACACAAGGTTGAATTCAAAAACCCAGAGGATGAGCTCAGAGTTTTCTCAATGAAGATAGACTTAGATGAGATAATAAGTGTAATGCATGGAGGTGTATGTCATCAATATTACCTAATACCTAAGGATGTGAAGTGGTAATGGATGCTCTGGTTGAGATATAACTACCTAGTTTGGCTAGAAGAGGTTGTTAGGCTAATCCTAAGTTTGGAAAGGAGATATGGTTGGCTAATACTCAATGTAACAAGATCTGTTGAACAAGTTAATGGTGGATTGGTTGGCCATCCTAGGCCTTGATGCAATGAAAGGATGGTTGTAGAACCTCAAATACACTTCTTGGAAAGGAAGGTGATGAAATACCGATTAGAGTGGTTTAGGATTTCTGAGGTATCGATCTTGAGAAATCATGACATACAGGAAATCATGATTTTAAGATCACCATACACCATGGATAATAAGTGACAGTAGTACTTTAGATGACTAAGATAAAGTTGCATGTGGTATATGGCCATGCAAGCCGAGGGTGAAGGACGAACACCAAGAACCCAGTGCATTGATATAAAGGATAAAGAGTCCCCGAAAGAGAAAGGGAGTTCATCACTATGGGTGTTGTAAGTCTCCCCTGGATTAAGGAAGGTCGATATGGAATATGGGTTATGGTAGATCACCTTACCTAGATGACATGAGAAAGAAAGAGTACTGTCAAGGGACAGATCGGGTTGAACTACATATGAGAGAGATGGTTCAACTACACCATGAGGTGAGTACAAAAGTTCTTGAGTTGGACCTAAAGGTTCCCTTCCAAAAGGTGGAAGTTGGTAAATGAAGAACTAGATGTTAGTACAGTTTATCACCCCTAACTAATGGTTAGTATGATCCAGACTAAAGGGTCTGATGAGGGCATATGTGCTCATTCAGGGTGATAGCTAGAGACAGTTCTAGTCCTATGAAAGATGTGAAGATAACCACCATAGCCAGTATTGGGATTTAAAGAAGCTCTGTAAGGGAGGTTGTGTTAGTCACCACTTCAGTAAGGTGATGTTGGTGAAAGGACCACATGATGGTTAGAAAAGGGCCACAATGCATGTAGATTAAGTCTCTTTGATCGTACAATGGCTGAAAGGAGCCTAGAGATGACAAAAGTCATGAACAAATGCAAAGTAGACTGACATGCAGTTCACTGTGAGAGAATATGGGACATGAAAATCCGACCCCTCTGAGCTATAGCTAAGAAGGTTGAGTCCCCGATACATGGGTCCATTTGATATGGATTGGTGGAGAAGGTTATGTTTGACCTTACCCCTCAGGATAAAGAAATGTGTTTTAAGTTCCAGGTGTCCAATTTAGAGCACTATGTGAGGTAACCAGACCATGTGTTGAACAATGAACCTAGTGAGCCCCAAGGGAGGTTGAAATGGCCTGAGTCACCTGCGCAGTTTATAGACACCAGGATGAAAGAACTCAGAGAAAAGAATATGTAATGATAAAGGTTCTTTGGGAGCGCCACGAGTGCGGTAAAGCCACATAGGGGCCAATGATGGACATGGAAAAGTCTTATCCTGAATTGTTTGTTTGCTTGATAGAATTTTGAGGACAAAATTCCTATAAGGGGGGAAGGATGTTACAACCCTGATTTTAGGTTCATTTGGTGAGAAATGTAATTTCTCATATTAAAGATATTTGAACAAATAATGATATAATTTGTTTTGAATACATGGATTTTGTTTACAATAGCCTTAATGTTTGTATTGTGGGCTTTATTGGCTATTGGGCCCAAATAACAAGAAAATTCAATTAGTGAATGAATAATTGAATATTTGAGAAAGGAAAATTGTGGAAACCTCTAGAAGGCAAATCCAAAGAGGGATTTCGTGCCTCTTGGGCTCCTTGGGTTCCAAGGAGTCCAAAGTTGTATAAAGAGTGCAATAAGAAAAGAAAAGATCAATTAAATATTTCTTTATTAAGAAAGAAATTGAAAACAATGGTAAAATGTGGAAAATAAGTAAAAAGAGATAAATTGAGTTATCCTTAGTGGAATTTTGTATCCCAAGGATTCCTAATGTTAAAAGGAATACCAATGAGGAAAATAAAAAAGAAATAAAGAGAAATCCTCAAAAAGAGATATTTTAATGAGAAATAAACAAGATAATGTAAAATAATGCATATTGATGCATTTAGAAGGATAATGAGTATTTCTTAAAAAGGAATTTCGAATTATTTGAGTTTATTGGGATCCAAGGAGTGCCAATGAAGAAAGAAGAAAGAGAAAATACCAAAATTGCAAAATAAGAGTATAATATGATACATTATTAATGGTTTTTGTAGCTTTGTTAAAGAAGAGGTATTTTCTACTTATGGAAAACATAATTTCGTGATTAATGGATTAAAAAGCAAGTCAAAATAGAATAAGGGAGAATATTTTCGTATTTCTAAAAATCCAATGAATATGTTGTTTTTAAGAAGATGATAATGAGAGAGAAACTTGCTTAGTATTAAAGGAAGCAATTTCCTATTTGGAAGAGGGCTTGATTGCTTCAAGGGCAAGCCTAATGGGGCGTGGATACTCACCCTATAAAAGGGGTAAAGTCCTAGTCGAGATCAAGAGAAGTTTCACGTTCTACCACCCCTTCTCCTTCTTCTTTCTGTTCTAACCCTAACGAAGATGGTATAACCCTATCCCTGGAGCGGAGGGGCCGTGGAGAGGCTACAATAGGACCGTGATACTCTGTCGAACTCAAAGGAAAAGCTCGGTAGTCATCCCTCCTCCCTGGCCGTGTGCAGCAGTAGCAGCACGGCTGTAAGAGCAGTCACGCTTTGCTGCCTTTGCGCACGGATAATTGGCCACCTTGGTCAAAGTTTAGGGGCGCCCTGTGTGTGCCTGAGAGGGGCAGAGATAGGGTAGATTTCCCGGTGAAGATCGCAGCCCAAGGAGAGGGAGAGAGCTCGCACATGGGCTGCAGAATGACGCCTAGGGCGTCCGCGTCGCGCCTACTGATGGTGGAAGACGACCAAAAGGAGTCTGGACGGAAATTCCCCTCGTGAACGTGAAGAGGCGATCCACGGCCCGGGGGTATACTTGACTTTTTTTATATTTTCCAAAGCGAGCTCTTTGCATGGGAGTCGGTGACGTGGCGCAATCTGATTAGCTGTGATAAGTGATTTCTTGTAAAAATCGTATCTCCATATTGGTAACTCCGATTAGGACAAGTAATATATGAATTTTGATCATGAGAATGAGAGGAATCCAATAAAAATGATATTAAATATTGATTCCGTTCATAATTGAAAAAGTACAATAAGTTGATGAAAAATGCATTAAAGTTAAGTTAAAAACCCTATTTGTGAGTAAAGGTTGAATCTAGTATGCTTAATGGGTTAATTGAAGTATTAATAACCTTTTGAATGATAATGTTAGATTCAAACCTGATCTAGATGTAAAATTGCATGATTTAGGGTTTTTACCCCATATGAGAATGATTAAGTATTTAGAAACCCTAATTTTGGGTCAAAGAGGATAAGATTATATTTAATTTGATAATTTTGAAAATATGTTGTTATATGATGGTTCTAATCTATTTCGAGCATTAAAGTTCCTACTTATGGATAAAAACCCTAAATGTAGTAATTAGGGTTTTCTCATGAATAAAAGGTAGAATTATGACGAATCGAGTTCATATGTGATTAAACCATAATGAACTTTGAATTGATGATAGATGCACATAATGATCTTGTCATGGATTAAAAGGATAAAAATAGTAGCTTTAATGTAAAAGAAGCTTAATGAAATTAATTAATGGTTAATGGTACCTTTAAATCCAAAAATAGGGTTATATGTTGTTAAGATAACCTTAATATTCGCTCTATTAGAGATATCAATTTTTCCTCTATCATTCATCATGCTTGGAATCTAGCAAGAAAAGCGGACTCTCTATGGATAAAGTGGGTTCACGAGAAGTATTTCAATAAAAATACTTACTGGACTATAAATGATAATGGCAGTTACTCCTGGCTTGTAAATAGAATTATCAAGGAAAGGGATTTCCTGAAATCACATATCAGTTTCAGAATTGGTGATGGTAATCATACTTTATTTTGGGGTGATCCTTGGCTCCCTAATGGTCGTTTTGTGCTGGATGTGTTAGGCAGGCAAAGTATTATCAAATTAGGTCTGCATCCTCTATGTAAAGTTTCTTGTTTGTTAGCAGATGGTATGTGGATTCTTAATGATTCCAGACTTCACAAGAATTTGTATGATCTTCTGGTTTCGCTTGATAAGCCTTTAACTGGTCCTGATATCATTACTTTTAATGGGATGTCCTCCATCAGATTTAAGGACATTTGGGAGGTTGTTCGTTCTAGGAGTGTGCCTAATGTCTTCTTCAAATGGCTTTGGCGGTTTAAAGCTCCTAGCAGATTTGCTATTCATGCTTGGAAAGTGGGGCATGATAAATTGCTCACTACTAATTATATTAGAAGAATGGGTATTTCTACTCCTTCCTATTGTTTCCTTTGCAAAATGAGTGAGGAAGATACGTCACATTGTATGTTCAAGTGCAGCTTTTCTTGCTTAATTTGGGATAAAGCTATGTCTTGCTTGAATTTTCCTGTTAAACCGATCTCCTGCAGTGATCTAGCTGGTTGCACCTCCAAGAGGAACCATCTTATTGCTCTTTGCATTTTGTATTGGATCTGGAAGGAAAGAAACTTCAGAGTCCATTCAAATAGAGAGAATGAGTGGTTTTCTATTTGGGAGCTAGTTCTGAAAGATGTCCGTTCTCTCGAAGGTTGAGCAGGTTTCTTTTCTGCTTTTTCTGTTGTTTGCTGCTGCAGTTTTCAGGTCTCTTGCCCTGTTTTGATAGCTCAGCTGCTCGGGTTCTCCAAACCTTTGTTGGGCTTTCATGTAGAGAGATTGAGTGGTTTTCTTTTTGGGAGCTAGTTCTGAAAGATGTTCGTTCTCTCGAAGGTTGAGCAGGGTTCTTTGCTGCTGTTTCTGTTGTTTGCTGCTGCAGATTTCTGGTCTCTTACCCTGTTTTGATGGCTCAGCTGTTCGGGTTCTCCATACCTTTGGTGGGCATCCATGGATGGTTCCCTTTTGTTCTTCTTTTTCTCCTGCTGGTGCCGGATATCAGTTCTTAGTGGTTCTGTTTTCCTTTTTTTGCTGTAAATAGCTTTTCCTGTCATATGGATAGCTATACTTGTATGTAACACCAAAAACACAAAAATAGTAATACAAGGAGCTCGGTTCACCAAAAAAAAGATAACCTTAATATTGAAGAATAGATGAGATAATTAGGGTTTATGAGTAATGGCATAAAATTAGGGTTCAATATGGTAAAAGATGAAGGGAAACCCTAATTGCAAAACGAAACCCTAAAATGGATACAGAAACCCTAGAAAGTGAATCCAAGTCAATAAAGTAGATTCTTGATAAAGTGTGTAATAAATAGAGTACATATTCTTTTTAGGAATAATGTGATTGTTGAATTGCTTGCTTGGATTGCTTTCTTGGTTGGATTTGCTTAATGCTTGTGAAATCTTCAAATCCGGTATGTGGTTATGCTTGTGAGTAATCTCTTTAGTTTCACGGCGATTTCCAAACATATTTATCGGTTGCTTGAAATTAACTGTTGGATGCCTTTTATTTCATGCAACTATATGGAGTGACTATGACTATCACTATGAACATATATATAACTACCTAGATCCAGGTCCACCTCTGTGGCTTGTAAAGTCTAAAAAGGGGTAACATAGAGTAAGGTCTAGGTTATCGTGGGTTAGAAATTAGGCTACCAAGTGTAGAGCCATGAGACCCTTTAGCATGCCATGAGTTAAGGAGTGGGATACTTACGGGTAGTGCCATGCGACTCAACCCTAGAAACTGGTTCACCTATGGGTGGGACCATGAGGGGTTTAATGGGGATCTACTATAAGGAAAGTAGCATCCAGGTCAACTGTAGGGACAGCGCAGAGGATATGGAATGCATGGATCGCACAGTTATATTTAAAACGTAAAATTGTTTATTTAATGGTAATTGGATGCAAGACATTGTTATAAATAATTGCACGATTATTGTTTCCCCCACATACCAGCTTCAGCTGACCGACGTTTTGTTTTTCGGCGTTTTAGGTACAAGCCAAAAGGACAAACAAAAAATCGTCATATTGTGAAATACATGAAGTTAAATACAAGGAGGATTAGTTAGAGTAGAATCCATAAGTGGATAGAAGTTTAGAGATCCAAGTTTTCAAAAAGGTATGCAAAAGTTTATTTTCTTACAACTTTCCTATTTAGTCTGTTAAAATTTAATAATTGTTATTGGTTAATTTCCGAACCTTTGATCTGGAAATTATGGGTGCGGCTTCGACCTCTCAGTCTCCCTTAACTGGAGGTTATCAGGAGGTGGGGTCGTAACACATATTTATGATAAGGATTATATCTAATAAAAAATACAATCAACCATCACATAATAACTTTTAGGATCCTAGAGACTAAAGTATTAGCATTACTTTTAACAAAAGTGGACCAAATTTTTTCCAGTGATGATCATTATTACACAGAGAGTTTCCATGACCACCAGTACCACATGCATAATGAGAATGCAAAAGATTATGTGTCATTTTTCTACCACTGGGAAAACTTTCTAAAGATACTAATTCTATTGTTTTCTGGATGTAAGAAAAGAGTCTTTAGTAGATGAAATATATAAATTATAGTACTTAAAAAAATGTTATATTCAAGGATAGGAAATTTATCAAGTAGTAAAATCTTTTATTGAACAATAACTGTATAAACTCCATCAGAACAAAATATAGGTTGTTTCTCCATATCATTTTCATTTTCTTGGTGAGCATAAACATGACATTGCTAAGAAGTATTAACAGCAACAAGCTCATCCATACTTTCCTTTTCAATAGAGTAGTGACATCAAGTCCACTAAGTTCAGCATTTAAGGATTAACAACTAAATCCAATTTCATTTTCATATTCTTATATTTTTATCATTTTCCCAAATTAAATTCAACTAGATATATATGTTCATTCTTAAATAAGTTGAAATTCTATATTTTCATATTAATCACTTTGAGGTTATACTTCAACTTCGTCATTTCAATATATTCTGCAATGAGAAAATCCATTACATAGTTAAATATCTCTTTTGTTCTTAATCTGATCTAGAGTTGGAATATGAATCCTAAGATGCATGATAAGGCTTCTTTTTGTTCTTAAAATTCTTGTTTTTCTTTTTCTTTGGTTCTAGAAAATCTCTTTCCAATGCCTCTCTTTCCCTACAATTAAGATATCTATTAGAGGAATGTATACACCTTTTTTTTAGAATTAGAGTTGATGCATCACTTAAATTTAGGGTGTTTATCTTCTACTTTACTCAAATCTTCACTAGAAGTTGAGGAGAATGATTTAAATCCCTTAATTTGAGTAGAATTCTATAGTTCTTCGCATTGTTTTTTTCCTCTTCTTACAACACAATCTTGGAGCTTTGCTTCATATATATCTAAGTTCAAAATAAGTTTTACAATCTATAAGATAAACAATATGATGATTCGTCTATATCAACAAATACTTTCGTGCTCGTGAGTTAGAATTTTTTGTTATGCTTACTTGAATATTTCAAGTCATTAATAAGAAAAATAAATATAGAGTATATTTTAAAATTTTGATTCGCATTTGTGCATAAAAATAACTCTACTATATGAGAAATCAAACATATTTTAGTTCCCTCATGAGATATAGGAAATTTTCCCCATATATCATAAGTCATCTCACATGAGGAATATTTATTAAATTCACTAGAGTAAAGGAATCTATAGTGTTATTGATGGACTTAACATTATAAGTAGACATCTAGCATTTGTGCATCCCAATTTTCAAGCTATGTTTTTGGCAGCATGTATGAACAGATGATAATCTATCAACAACCCTAGAAGAGGAACTACATACACTACATACAATATGTGAATTGGAAGACATCACAGATACATGGATAGTATATTTTCAATCCCATATGGTTGAATTGGTCAAGTAGATTCTCCAATATCTTCAAGAATCGTGGAAGCTTCATTAATATTTTATGATACCAAACAAAAGCACAATGGGGTAAGTATAGATTAATACAAAATATATGTAGTTTCAAACATGAATATTATTAGATGGAAATTTCTTATAATTATATAAAATATAATAGGTTAAGAAAGATATGAAGAAAGGCAACCACAAAAGACACAAGACATATATCAGTTATGGTATAAAAATTCACACATCTACCAGCTAGTAGTTTCCTACCATGGAATTTAATTTGTAATTTCATTATAATTTCATTCCTATTAAAATATAGATACCAAATTATAGATATATATCTCTTATGTGGATCATGACCAATCTCCATTTTAGCTAAAGGATAAGTTTTCTTGTTATTAGAATCAGTGAAGACCGCCCACTATCTCTTATTTATGAGTTATTGTAAAAGATAAGCGTAGATAGGATCACTTTATTTTACTTCAACCTCCAAGCACATCCATCTTGTTTGAAGTTGCTTTATGGATCTTGAACCAAATAGTGAACAAGATATAAGAAATACAATTACATCTTTCTCATTGAAGCTATACGTTTTCATCCTAATGAATCATTGATGGTGATAAACATTTAATACATTATGAAAGTATAGATGAGGTGGAGTAGGACTTTCAGAATGACTAGGCTTTAGATTGATTTGACTTAGATGGGAAAAGTGAATTAAGATTTTAGGCTCAATACAAGATCGTATGGAAGAAATGTTTAAGTGTCACTTTGGACATCCTAAGGTAATCTGTTATGTGGGAAATAATTAGTAATGGTGATAGGTATTGGGATAGATTAGAATGATCTAAGTTCTCAACTAGTTGTTGTAGTATAACTAATGGGATGAAAATTGTTAACTACTTATTAACTGATAAGTCCATATACTTAAGCTTCAAAGTGCATAACAACTAGAAAGATTCTCAGTCAAACTATGCATTGATGAAGATACATCTAGAACCAATGATTGGTTAGTGGCAATATTATAAATGAATAATAGCTCAACCAACATGATTTGTAGTTTAATTGTAGTTCTTTTGAAGTTCCATCTATCCTAAAAGGCCTTACATTTTGAAAATTGCATCACATGATATTTTTAATAAAATATGTTTATCGTATCAGTGTGTACAAGTGTAAAAATAGGTTAATTGATGGATGTTCATTACTATTTCTTCCATGAGATCAATAATATTTTACACTTGAGCTTGTGTAAGTCATGAAGATAGGTAAAACTTCATTTACAAGCATACAAACACTACAATCTTCCACTTTGGATCTTGTCTACTCTCTTATATTATATATAAAACTTGATACTCGTGTTAGGAACATAAATAAAAAAACAATTACCAAGATATAATGCATCAATATAAAAAATCCAACATATACATCTATCAAGTTTCATTCCAAGATATTCTATAGGATCTATAACTCTATTGTGTAAACATAGAACAATATTTACTTGTAGAGATTTTTTTTGACATTGAATTTCCGTGCCTTAAAGTGTATCCTTGACACTTTTTAGCAAAGATGCATGTCTATTATAAGTTTAGACAAGCTAAGTCTAAGATTTCTTTGTTACTCCCACAAATTTTTGAGGTTAAAGCTTTATTCTACATGGTTATAGTCTTCCATATTGTTGTCGAATAATGTCATCTAAGGACTCTCAAACTTTTTCATATAATTTTTCCTCAATTTATCTTTGGGTAGTCCTTCTCGTGTGATTCTTTATTTAGGCAAACTATTATTTGAACTATTCCTTTCTCTCTTGTGCATTATATCTTGGAAAAGCAAGAGAATATATCTCAACACAAAAATAATGTTTAGCATAGAACTTTCCTTTTATTCACATCGCAATAATATTTCTTGAGAATTCATCAAGAAAGGACTTTAAAGATTTAAAAGCAATGCCATTCTTATTTCTGAAATTCACCTCCACCTCTTATGGCTTTAGGTAATGAATCTTTACTATATATGTAAGCAAGTTTCCAATGAAATTTTCATCTTAAAGAATGAAGAGATTTTTGGATGATGTGGGAACCAAACCCGAGTAAGAGGAACTTCGATGACTCCACCCTGGCAATGTAAAACCCCAGTCACTTCTCAGCTACTAAGACACCATAAGAGGATTTCAATCACACTATTGTCTAGTTTGCATGATAAGGTAATTCATTCTGACACTTGGGTTTCCAACCTGGGTTCCTTCATTGAGGAGTTTGTTCCTTTACCACATGAGCTACTACCTTGTCAGCCAAATGAAATGAATTAAAAGATTTTTGCATTTTCTATATTGTTGATTTATTCCCAAACTTTGGTCTGATATATTTGAGTATTTTTTAAACATATTCATGGTTAATGAGATGCTTTTCTATGACCTATGAAAATTACAATGAATCAAGTAAAAGGACCTCATGGTAAATGGACAATCTCCTCCTTATCTCATAAATTGAGTGATAACATTAGATATTATTAATCTCACTAGAAAATAAAATTGTTTTCTATTGTGCTCATTATTTTTGCATTAAGAGTGGCCATATTAATGATGGTTTCATTTGAAGCTTCAATTTCAATGTTTGGATTTTGATATTTCCTTTAAGATAGGCTTATCCATTCAAATGGGGTTGGCAACTTCTTGCCTATTTATCTTCTTTTTCAGTATAATTAAACTTATGTATCCTTGAAACATCATTAATATATAAATATGTATCTGTAGCAATGAAATTAGATCTTTCTCCTTTGTATCAGGTGTTTCTCCCTCAAACAATGGTAGGTAGCTAAAGGTCTATGATTCAAATTTAAGAAGTATAGTTACTCTAAAATCCATCTTATGTATCACTGAGAGTGCTCATGATTAAACTCACTAACATGCTACTTATTTGTGTTACATGGGCTAAGTGTATAGAACACAATGAATTCTTAAGACAAGTCATTAAAGAAGAGTGTAAAATAATATAAAAATATATAAGTCAAAATCACACCTGACAAACAAAGTCAAATTGTGAAATCACATCTGACAAACAATGTCAAGTCATATTGGATCAAAATGGCCTATTCTTTACTACATATACCACTTTCCAGGCATTTTAGAGTAGTTTTTGTTAATTAACATAAAATATGCAATAATCTTTACCTTGTATTTATCATGGTTGAGTGAATTCCAAATCTTCTCAAATTAGCATTTGTATATTTCGATATCTACTTTTTTCAAGTTTCAAGGAGGTAACTTCCATAGTCTTCACCTCATTCACAAGCACCGCATACTTACATTTGATTGGATGAAAACTTCCTTTATTGATGTCGAAGAGGATCACTGAACAAAGAAGACCATTCCCTCCTTAAAGAGATTAAAATCAATATGGAAGTAAATTCACAAGGTAGAGGAATAGGAAGGAAGGGAAGGAAGAGTATTTTTAATTTCTCAAGAATATTTCATAAATCTTATTAAAGCTTAACTTTAGACGTCTAACAACCCAAAATCCATCATACCTTCCATATTGACATTCCATTGGTATATGTGAACTCATACCAACAAGGATGTCAACAGGGAAAATAAGAGGAGTTGTTGTTATCAACAATAATACAACATAATTTGGACTAGTCCACAACATCTTACAAAAGCCACACAAACAACCTCCATTCAGAAAAGATAAAGATAGAATTTACATTTATTTGGAATGAAGAAAATATAATTGTACATGAAAAGGAAAGCTCATGGGAATAGATTGCATCCTATACATCAACTATAGAAGGAAATGAATGATAAAATTATCTAAGTAGTAGATGACATGAACTATATAATATAAGGTAAATCCTCCACAATCCATTACTAGTACCTTATGGTACTTCACTCCAATTTTTAAGAGTTCCTTGCGCCTAGAAAGTACATCAAACATCAGATCAACACACAAGATGTTGTGTGTGTGGGTAAAAGATACATCTAATATTCTTGCATATGTCAATAATTTGAGAAAGAAAAGAAAAAGTAACAAAAATGACTATCCATTATTAGTATGAAGAATTGGATGGAGTCACTCATACTATATGTCTGGGAAAGAAAAAGTATTTCTCTTGTTCTGGGAAAGAATTCTCAACCATTGACTTTACAAGAACAACTTCATGCAGGGCTTGGGCCATTCCAGTGATGTTGAGTGGTAATTGCCTTCTCCCAACATTATTGTAGAGGTTCTTTCCCACCTCTTATGCAGGAAGAAAATAATTAGCCTTGATCATATTCTCATGCCCAATGGGTAGACTCATGAAGTCAATGTTGAGAAGAATAAGAAACAAGTTCCTCCCTCTGGGTGTCTCACTGTGTGCTCTCCAAAGAGTAACACTTCTCAAAATAGCAAAAGGTATTGAATAGGAATCCCATCCTATGGATTGTATTCTTGTGTTTCCATAGGATGCATCTACAAGAGAACCAAGAATAGGAAGCTCTCCCCCTTTTCCTACCCAACTCTTGGATTTTAAGAAAACTAGTTTTGGTTTTAAGAATGAAGTGCTCTTTGCTTTCTAGTTGGGAAGTGTCTCTGTCCTTTTCACTTCTTATTCATCTTTTCATTTACCTTTTGGTACATTTTAATACCAACTAATTCATTTAGGCAAGACATCTTATGATGTCATGATGTGTCCATTCCTATGGTCATTCCTTCAATAATCCTGGCTCTCAGGAGTCTCTTTGTCAGATATTTGGCCAAAGTGAGAGATGTCAGTCCAGAAAGTGGTGCCTTCTAATCCAACTAGCTCATCATGGTTATCTCCCTCCTTTGGTCCTATTCTTACTCACAATTAGTTCCTCTTGCACTCTGACAAGGATGTCAAGTAGTTTTTTTTGCTCTTAGCAAAGTGATACCTTGGTAAGCTTTGAGAGGTGCTCTTGAGTCTATGTGATGAACCCATAGGGTGCATCTCCCCTTGGAGCCCCTTCCCATCAAGGTGGAGGGAGAGATCACTAATGAGAGAAAGGTTAGGGAGGTAAGGGTGTAGTAGGAAAAGGGGGTTCCTTTGGCACTCACCCTCTCCCTCCCATGTGGGTTCCTTGGGTTCCAAGGAGTCCAAAGTTGTATAAAGAGTGCAATAAGAAAAGAAAAGATCAATTAAATATTTCTTTATTAAGAAAGAAATTGAAAACAATGGTAAAATGTGGAAAATAAGTAAAAAGAGATACAATTGAGTTATCCTTAGTGGAATTTTGTATCCCAAGGATTCCTAATGTTAAAAGGAATACCAATGAGGAAAATAAAAAAGAAATAAAGAGAAATCCTCAAAAAGAGATATTTTAATGAGAAATAAACAAGATAATGTAAAATAATGCATATTGATGCATTTAGAAGGATAATGAGTATTTCTTAAAAAGGAATTTCGAATTATTTGAGTTTATTGGGATCCAAGGAGTGCCAATGAAGAAAGAAGAAAGAGAAAATACCAAAATTGCAAAATAAGAGTATAATATGATACATTATTAATGGTTTTTGTAGCTTTGTTAAAGAAGAGGTATTTTCTACTTATGGAAAACATAATTTCGTGATTAATGGATTAAAAAGCAAGTCAAAATAGAATAAGGGAGAATATTTTCGTATTTCTAAAAATCCAATGAATATGTTGTTTTTAAGAAGATGATAATGAGAGAGAAACTTGCTTAGTATTAAAGGAAGCAATTTCCTATTTGGAAGAGGGCTTGATTGCTTCAAGGGCAAGCCTAATGGGGCGTGGATACTCACCCTATAAAAGGGGTAAAGTCCTAGTCGAGATCAAGAGAAGTTTCACGTTCTACCACCCCTTCTCCTTCTTCTTTCTGTTCTAACCCTAACGAAGATGGTATAACCCTATCCCTGGAGCGGAGGGCCGTGGAGAGGCTACAATAGGACCGTGATACTCTGTCGAACTCAAAGGAAAAGCTCGGTAGTCATCCCTCCTCCCTGGCCGTGTGCAGCAGTAGCAGCACGACTATAAGAGCAGTCACGCTTTGCTGCCTTTGCGCATGGATAATTGGCCACCTTGGTCAAAGTTTAGGGGCGCCCTGTGTGTGCCTGAGAGGGGCAGAGATAGGGTAGCTTTCCCGGTGAAGATCGCAGCCCAAGGAGAGGGAGAGAGCTCGCACATGGGCTGCAGAATGACGCCTAGGGCGTCCGCATCGCGCCTACTGATGGTGGAAGACGACCAAAAGGAGTCTGGACGGAAATTCCCCTCGTGAACGTGAAGAGGCGATCCACGGCCCGGGGGTATACTTGACTTTTTTTATATTTTCCAAAGCGAGCTCTTTGCATGGGAGTCGGTGACGTGGCGCAATCTGATTAGCTGTGATAAGTGATTTCTTGTAAAAATCGTATCTCCATATTGGTAACTCCGATTAGGACAAGTAATATATGAATTTTGATCATGAGAATGAGAGGAATCCAATAAAAATGATATTAAATATTGATTCCGTTCATAATTGAAAAAGTACAATAAGTTGATGAAAAATGCATTAAAGTTAAGTTAAAAACCCTATTTGTGAGTAAAGGTTGAATCTAGTATGCTTAATGGGTTAATTGAAGTATTAATAACCTTTTGAATGATAATGTTAGATTCAAACCTGATCTAGATGTAAAATTGCATGATTTAGGGTTTTTACCCCATATGAGAATGATTAAGTATTTAGAAACCCTAATTTTGGGTCAAAGAGGATAAGATTATATTTAATTTGATAATTTTGAAAATATGTTGTTATATGATGGTTCTAATCTATTTCGAGCATTAAAGTTCCTACTTATGGATAAAAACCCTAAATGTAGTAATTAGGGTTTTCTCATGAATAAAAGGTAGAATTATGACGAATCGAGTTCATATGTGATTAAACCATAATGAACTTTGAATTGATGATAGATGCACATAATGATCTTGTCATGGATTAAAAGGATAAAAATAGTAGCTTTAATGTAAAAGAAGCTTAATGAAATTAATTAATGGTTAATGGTACCTTTAAATCCAAAAATAGGGTTATATGTTGTTAAGATAACCTTAATATTGAAGAATAGATGAGATAATTAGGGTTTATGAGTAATGGCATAAAATTAGGGTTCAATATGGTAAAAGATGAAGGGAAACCCTAATTGCAAAACGAAACCCTAAAATGGATACAGAAACCCTAGAAAGTGAATCCAAGTCAATAAAGTAGATTCTTGATAAAGTGTGTAATAAATAGAGTACATATTCTTTTTAGGAATAATGTGATTGTTGAATTGCTTGCTTGGATTGCTTTCTTGGTTGGATTTGCTTAATGCTTGTGAAATCTTCAAATCCGGTATGTGGTTATGCTTGTGAGTAATCTCTTTAGTTTCACGGCGATTTCCAAACATATTTATCGGTTGCTTGAAATTAACTGTTGGATGCCTTTTATTTCATGCAACTATATGGAGTGACTATGACTATCACTATGAACATATATATAACTACCTAGATCCAGGTCCACCTCTGTGGCTTGTAAAGTCTAAAAAGGGGTAACATAGAGTAAGGTCTAGGTTATCGTGGGTTAGAAATTAGGCTACCAAGTGTAGAGCCATGAGACCCTTTAGCATGCCATGAGTTAAGGAGTGGGATACTTACGGGTAGTGCCATGCGACTCAACCCTAGAAACTGGTTCACCTATGGGTGGGACCATGAGGGGTTTAATGGGGATCTACTATAAGGAAAGTAGCATCCAGGTCAACTGTAGGGACAGCGCAGAGGATATGGAATGCATGGATCGCACAGTTATATTTAAAACGTAAAATTGTTTATTTAATGGTAATTGGATGCAAGACATTGTTATAAATAATTGCACGATTATTGTTTCCCCCACATACCAGCTTCAGCTGACCGACGTTTTGTTTTTCGGCGTTTTAGGTACAAGCCAAAAGGACAAACAAAAAATCGTCATATTGTGAAATACATGAAGTTAAATACAAGGAGGATTAGTTAGAGTAGAATCCATAAGTGGATAGAAGTTTAGAGATCCAAGTTTTCAAAAAGGTATGCAAAAGTTTATTTCTTACAACTTTCCTATTTAGTCTGTTAAAATTTAATAATTGTTATTGGTTAATTTCCGAACCTTTGATCTGGAAATTATGGGTGCGGCTTCGACCTCTCAGTCTCCCTTAACTGGAGGTTATCAGGAGGTGGGGTCGTAACACATATTTATGATAAGGATTATATCTAATAAAAAATACAATCAACCATCACATAATAACTTTTAGGATCCTAGAGACTAAAGTATTAGCATTACTTTTCACAAAAGTGGACCAAATTTTTTCCAGTGATGATCATTATTACACAGAGAGTTTCCATGACCACCAGTACCACATGCATAATGAGAATGCAAAAGATTATGTGTCATTTTTCTACCACTGGGAAAACTTTCTAAAGATACTAATTCTATTGTTTTCTGGATGTAAGAAAAGAGTCTTTAGTAGATGAAATATATAAATTATAGTACTTAAAAAAATGTTATATTCAAGGATAGGAAATTTATCAAGTAGTAAAATCTTTTATTGAACAATAACTGTATAAACTCCATCAGAACAAAATATAGGTTGTTTCTCCATATCATTTTCATTTTCTTGGTGAGCATAAACATGACATTGCTAAGAAGTATTAACAGCAACAAGCTCATCCATACTTTCCTTTTCAATAGAGTAGTGACATCAAGTCCACTAAGTTCAGCATTTAAGGATTAACAACTAAATCCAATTTCATTTTCATATTCTTATATTTTTATCATTTTCCCAAATTAAATTCAACTAGATATATATGTTCATTCTTAAATAAGTTGAAATTCTATATTTTCATATTAATCACTTTGAGGTTATACTTCAACTTCGTCATTTCAATATATTCTGCAATGAGAAAATCCATTACATAGTTAAATATCTCTTTTGTTCTTAATCTGATCTAGAGTTGGAATATGAATCCTAAGATGCATGATAAGGCTTCTTTTTGTTCTTAAAATTCTTGTTTTTCTTTTTCTTTGGTTCTAGAAAATCTCTTTCCAATGCCTCTCTTTCCCTACAATTAAGATATCTATTAGAGGAATGTATACACCTTTTTTTTAGAATTAGAGTTGATGCATCACTTAAATTTGGGGTGTTTATCTTCTACTTTACTCAAATCTTCACTAGAAGTTGAGGAGAATGATTTAAATCCCTTAATTTGAGTAGAATTCTATAGTTCTTCGCATTGTTTTTTTCCTCTTCTTACAACACAATCTTGGAGCTTTGCTTCATATATATCTAAGTTCAAAATAAGTTTTACAATCTATAAGATAAACAATATGATGATTCGTCTATATCAACAAATACTTTCGTGCTCGTGAGTTAGAATTTTTTGTTATGCTTACTTGAATATTTCAAGTCATTAATAAGAAAAATAAATATAGAGTATATTTTAAAATTTTGATTCGCATTTGTGCATAAAAATAACTCTACTATATGAGAAATCAAACATATTTTAGTTCCCTCATGAGATATAGGCAATTTTCCCCATATATCATAAGTCATCTCACATGAGGAATATTTATTAAATTCACTAGAGTAAAGGAATCTATAGTGTTATTGATGGACTTAACATTATAAGTAGACATCTAGCATTTGTGCATCCCAATTTTCAAGCTATGTTTTTGGCAGCATGTATGAACAGATGATAATCTATCAACAACCCTAGAAGAGGAACTACATACACTACATACAATATGTGAATTGGAAGACATCACAGATACATGGATAGTATATTTTCAATCCCATATGGTTGAATTGGTCAAGTAGATTCTCCAATATCTTCAAGAATCGTGGAAGCTTCATTAATATTTTATGATACCAAACAAAAGCACAATGGGGTAAGTATAGATTAATACAAAATATATGTAGTTTCAAACATGAATATTATTAGATGGAAATTTCTTATAATTATATAAAATATAATAGGTTAAGAAAGATATGAAGAAAGGCAACCACAAAAGACACAAGACATATATCAGTTATGGTATAAAAATTCACACATCTACCAGCTAGTAGTTTCCTACCATGGAATTTAATTTGTAATTTCATTATAATTTCATTCCTATTAAAATATAGATACCAAATTATAGATATATATCTCTTATGTGGATCATGACCAATCTCCATTTTAGCTAAAGGATAAGTTTTCTTGTTATTAGAATCAGTGAAGACCGCCCACTATCTCTTATTTATGAGTTATTGTAAAAGATAAGCGTAGATAGGATCACTTTATTTTACTTCAACCTCCAAGCACATCCATCTTGTTTGAAGTTGCTTTATGGATCTTGAACCAAATAGTGAACAAGATATAAGAAATACAATTACATCTTTCTCATTGAAGCTATACGTTTTCATCCTAATGAATCATTGATGGTGATAAACATTTAATACATTATGAAAGTATAGATGAGGTGGAGTAGGACTTTCAGAATGACTAGGCTTTAGATTGATTTGACTTAGATGGGAAAAGTGAATTAAGATTTTAGGCTCAATACAAGATCGTATGGAAGAAATGTTTAAGTGTCACTTTGGACATCCTAAGGTAATCTGTTATGTGGGAAATAATTAGTAATGGTGATAGGTATTGGGATAGATTAGAATGATCTAAGTTCTCAACTAGTTGTTGTAGTATAACTAATGGGATGAAAATTGTTAACTACTTATTAACTGATAAGTCCATATACTTAAGCTTCAAAGTGCATAACAACTAGAAAGATTCTCAGTCAAACTATGCATTGATGAAGATACATCTAGAACCAATGATTGGTTAGTGGCAATATTATAAATGAATAATAGCTCAACCAACATGATTTGTAGTTTAATTGTAGTTCTTTTGAAGTTCCATCTATCCTAAAAGGCCTTACATTTTGAAAATTGCATCACATGATATTTTTAATAAAATATGTTTATCGTATCAGTGTGTACAAGTGTAAAAATAGGTTAATTGATGGATGTTCATTACTATTTCTTCCATGAGATCAATAATATTTTACACTTGAGCTTGTGTAAGTCATGAAGATAGGTAAAACTTCATTTACAAGCATACAAACACTACAATCTTCCACTTTGGATCTTGTCTACTCTCTTATATTATATATAAAACTTGATACTCGTGTTAGGAACATAAATAAAAAAACAATTACCAAGATATAATGCATCAATATAAAAAATCCAACATATACATCTATCAAGTTTCATTCCAAGATATTCTATAGGATCTATAACTCTATTGTGTAAACATAGAACAATATTTACTTGTAGAGATTTTTTTTGACATTGAATTTCCGTGCCTTAAAGTGTATCCTTGACACTTTTTAGCAAAGATGCATGTCTATTATAAGTTTAGACAAGCTAAGTCTAAGATTTCTTTGTTACTCCCACAAATTTTTGAGGTTAAAGCTTTATTCTACATGGTTATAGTCTTCCATATTGTTGTCGAATAATGTCATCTAAGGACTCTCAAACTTTTTCATATAATTTTTCCTCAATTTATCTTTGGGTAGTCCTTCTCGTGTGATTCTTTATTTAGGCAAACTATTATTTGAACTATTCCTTTCTCTCTTGTGCATTATATCTTGGAAAAGCAAGAGAATATATCTCAACACAAAAATAATGTTTAGCATAGAACTTTCCTTTTATTCACATCGCAATAATATTTCTTGAGAATTCATCAAGAAAGGACTTTAAAGATTTAGAAGCAATGCCATTCTTATTTCTGAAATTCACCTCCACCTCTTATGGCTTTAGGTAATGAATCTTTACTATATATGTAAGCAAGTTTCCAATGAAATTTTCATCTTAAAGAATGAAGAGATTTTTGGATGATGTGGGAACCAAACCCGAGTAAGAGGAACTTCGATGACTCCACCCTGGCAATGTAAAACCCCAGTCACTTCTCAGCTACTAAGACACCATAAGAGGATTTCAATCACACTATTGTCTAGTTTGCATGATAAGGTAATTCATTCTGACACTTGGGTTTCCAACCTGGGTTCCTTCATTGAGGAGTTTGTTCCTTTACCACATGAGCTACTACCTTGTCAGCCAAATGAAATGAATTAAAAGATTTTTGCATTTTCTATATTGTTGATTTATTCCCAAACTTTGGTCTGATATATTTGAGTATTTTTTAAACATATTCATGGTTAATGAGATGCTTTTCTATGACCTATGAAAATTACAATGAATCAAGTAAAAGGACCTCATGGTAAATGGACAATCTCCTCCTTATCTCATAAATTGAGTGATAACATTAGATATTATTAATCTCACTAGAAAATAAAATTGTTTTCTATTGTGCTCATTATTTTTGCATTAAGAGTGGCCATATTAATGATGGTTTCATTTGAAGCTTCAATTTCAATGTTTGGATTTTGATATTTCCTTTAAGATAGGCTTATCCATTCAAATGGGGTTGGCAACTTCTTGCCTATTTATCTTCTTTTTCAGTATAATTAAACTTATGTATCCTTGAAACATCATTAATATATAAATATGTATCTGTAGCAATGAAATTAGATCTTTCTCCTTTGTATCAGGTGTTTCTCCCTCAAACAATGGTAGGTAGCTAAAGGTCTATGATTCAAATTTAAGAAGTATAGTTACTCTAAAATCCATCTTATGTATCACTGAGAGTGCTCATGATTAAACTCACTAACATGCTACTTATTTGTGTTACATGGGCTAAGTGTATAGAACACAATGAATTCTTAAGACAAGTCATTAAAGAAGAGTGTAAAATAATATAAAAATATATAAGTCAAAATCACACCTGACAAACAAAGTCAAATTGTGAAATCACATCTGACAAACAATGTCAAGTCATATTGGATCAAAATGGCCTATTCTTTACTACATATACCACTTTCCAGGCATTTTAGAGTAGTTTTTGTTAATTAACATAAAATATGCAATAATCTTTACCTTGTATTTATCATGGTTGAGTGAATTCCAAATCTTCTCAAATTAGCATTTGTATATTTCGATATCTACTTTTTTCAAGTTTCAAGGAGGTAACTTCCATAGTCTTCACCTCATTCACAAGCACCGCATACTTACATTTGATTGGATGAAAACTTCCTTTATTGATGTCGAAGAGGATCACTGAACAAAGAAGACCATTCCCTCCTTAAAGAGATTAAAATCAATATGGAAGTAAATTCACAAGGTAGAGGAATAGGAAGGAAGGGAAGGAAGAGTATTTTTAATTTCTCAAGAATATTTCATAAATCTTATTAAAGCTTAACTTTAGACGTCTAACAACCCAAAATCCATCATACCTTCCATATTGACATTCCATTGGTATATGTGAACTCATACCAACAAGGATGTCAACAGGGAAAATAAGAGGAGTTGTTGTTATCAACAATAATACAACATAATTTGGACTAGTCCACAACATCTTACAAAAGCCACACAAACAACCTCCATTCAGAAAAGATAAAGATAGAATTTACATTTATTTGGAATGAAGAAAATATAATTGTACATGAAAAGGAAAGCTCATGGGAATAGATTGCATCCTATACATCAACTATAGAAGGAAATGAATGATAAAATTATCTAAGTAGTAGATGACATGAACTATATAATATAAGGTAAATCCTCCACAATCCATTACTAGTACCTTATGGTACTTCACTCCAATTTTTAAGAGTTCCTTGCGCCTAGAAAGTACATCAAACATCAGATCAACACACAAGATGTTGTGTGTGTGGGTAAAAGATACATCTAATATTCTTGCATATGTCAATAATTTGAGAAAGAAAAGAAAAAGTAACAAAAATGACTATCCATTATTAGTATGAAGAATTGGATGGAGTCACTCATACTATATGTCTGGGAAAGAAAAAGTATTTCTCTTGTTCTGGGAAAGAATTCTCAACCATTGACTTTACAAGAACAACTTCATGCAGGGCTTGGGCCATTCCAGTGATGTTGAGTGGTAATTGCCTTCTCCCAACATTATTGTAGAGGTTCTGTCCCACCTCTTATGCAGGAAGAAAATAATTAGCCTTGATCATATTCTCATGCCCAATGGGTAGACTCATGAAGTCAATGTTGAGAAGAATAAGAAACAAGTTCCTCCCTCTGGGTGTCTCACTGTGTGCTCTCCAAAGAGTAACACTTCTCAAAATAGCAAAAGGAATTGAATAGGAATCCCATCCTATGGATTGTATTCTTGTGTTTCCATAGGATGCATCTACAAGAGAACCAAGAATAGGAAGCTCTCCCCCTTTTCCTACCCAACTCTTGGATTTTAAGAAAACTAGTTTTGGTTTTAAGAATGAAGTGCTCTTTGCTTTCTAGTTGGGAAGTGTCTCTGTCCTTTTCACTTCTTATTCATCTTTTCATTTACCTTTTGGTACATTTTAATACCAACTAATTCATTTAGGCAAGACATCTTATGATGTCATGATGTGTCCATTCCTATGGTCATTCCTTCAATAATCCTGGCTCTCAGGAGTCTCTTTGTCAGATATTTGGCCAAAGTGAGAGATGTCAGTCCAGAAAGTGGTGCCTTCTAATCCAACTAGCTCATCATGGTTATCTCCCTCCTTTGGTCCTATTCTTACTCACAATTAGTTCCTCTTGCACTCTGACAAGGATGTCAAGTAGTTTTTTTTGCTCTTAGCAAAGTGATACCTTGGTAAGCTTTGAGAGGTGCTCCTGAGTCTATGTGATGAACCCATAGGGTGCATCTCCCCTTGGAGCCCCTTCCCATCAAGGTGGAGGGAGAGATCACTAATGAGAGAAAGGTTAGGGAGGTAGGGGTGTGCAAACTTGAGAAATCTCCATGGAGCTCTATTGCTACTCCTTGAGGATGATGGGGTCAATGTCTCATTATGAAGAGGTACCCCTTAGTGTTGCCAAGATTGGGTGAAGGTGGAAGCCACTTCAGATAGGGGGGACTAGGACTTCTTGTGACAGTTCAAATCTTGGGGATTAATAAAGGAGGTATCCCAAAGATGATGGGGGCTTTAAATAGAATAATTGAGGTGAGAGCGAGGAAGCCCTAAAATTGTCTTGGTGCTAGGTAAGAGGTGTGAGGAATCCAAAGGTGGTTTCCTAATCTGAGGGTAAAGGAAGATGTGGATGGAGTTGTTGAGTTCGCTTTGATGAGAGGGAAAAGAATGTCCCTAAGGATTCACCGGGCAGAGGTTGGTATGGGCACAAGTGGTCAAGGTGGGTAGTTGGGTTGTTGTGAGTCAAGGATGAGTCTTGTAGGAGGTTGAAGATAAATTCATAGTCATGAGATCTGCAAGTAGTGACCAAGATTAAGAGGCCAAAAGAGTGCATGGGATCGGTCCCCCATGACACATAATATGTCACAAGGTATGGTTAAATGCCTAAACTTAGGTCTAACTCCTTAAATTATTGGAATATTATCCATAAAATCAAATTCTCGTAACTTGTAATTGGTGTGTGGAATGTTTATGAATTTTAGGTGGAGCTTATAATTTGGATATCTAACTATTATGCAATTTTTTTAGTAAAATTCGACTGTATGACCACTAGGGTTTCTATAGTTGAAAATTCCATGTGTCACCCTCATTAATTAGTGTGGGTATCAATTATCTCAGAAAGAGAGCATCAACTAGAGTCCAAATCTTAATTGTGAATAATTTAAAGTATTAAGAACTCAATTTTAGGGGCTTATAATAATATTGAAAATTTCTGGTGAGAGAAGGCATTTATAAAACCTCATTTTAACACATTCTCCTCTCTTTTTAGGATTTTTTCCCTCAAAAGTCAAGTAGATAGAAAGAGATGTGGATATTTCTTACCGATCTCATTCTTGATCTCCAAGGTAGCCTCAGTTTGATCATGGTGGCTCCAAAGAGCTTTCATTGTATCCATGTGTCAGTTACATCAAAGCTCCTTTGCCTTAGTATCAAGAATTTTGACTGGGGATTCAGCATAAGATAAATCATCTCTAGTTCTCACGGATCGTGGTTCATAATATGACTAGGATCATTGACATAATGCTTTAGATTAGATACATAAAGCACATTGTGCATTGCACTATACTGAGCTATAAGAGAAAGAAAGGAAGCACATTCACCAATCCTCTCCCAAATTTCAAAGGGTCCTACAACACAAGGGATGAACTTCCCTTTGTTCTCTCCAATTGACCTGATCTTTAGGAAAACATGGTTGCCTTCTTCGAACTGTAGTTCAAGTTGCCCTGTTCCTACTGCATTCTTTGCCTTTTAAATGCATCCTTGTTGGTATAGATTTGCATCTCCTCATATTTCATCAAGGTGTGTTTCGGGATGTCATCCTAGTGTAGAGGATATATGCATGGTCTACCATAGGTAGTTTGTATGGAGGCATCCCAATACTTTCCAAATAGCTATTATTATATATGAACTGAGCTAAAGGCAAATAATGGTCCCATGAGACTTCCCATTCAGCACACAAGATCATAGAAGATCCTATAGAATCTACATTGTACACTCTGACTACCCATTAATATATGGATGATATGTTGTATTGAAGTATAGTTTTGTATCCAATGCTTATCGAAACTATTTTCATAGCTTGGAGGTGAACTTTGGTCCCTGTCTGAGACAATGGACTCTACAACTCTGTGAAGACGTACAATCTCCCATATATAGAGGTCGACAAGATCAAAACATTTGTTATCGTGTTCATATGTAGGTGGTGAGCTGATTTTGTGAGATGATTCATTATCACCCACGCAACATTGTATCCCTTTCTGGTCCTATGTAACCCACCATGAAATCCATAGTGATGTGTTCCCATTTCTATTATGGGATTTCAAGGGGTAGTAGTAGACCACATGGTCTCTAGTGCTTTGACTTAATTCTCCAGCATGTGATACATCTGGATACAAAGTCAACCATTTCACACTTCATACTCCTCCACCAAAAGAGTTATTGTAGGTCCTTGTACATTTTTGTTGTGCCAGGATGAACTGTGTACTTTGACCTTTGTGCCTCACTGAAAATTTTAGTTTACATAGTTGACTTCTCAAGAACCCACATTCAATTTTTATAATAGAGACCGTCATCAAGACCCATAGACAAGTGTGTTTGAGGATTATACTAGAGAGAGGAGATTTCTTTGAGACCACGACTAGCCTTTTATGCTTTAACTAGCTCATAGATAAAGATGGGGATGATAGAAATATTATTGAAAGAACACAATCATGCATGGAATTTTGGTGTCTATGAATACATATTCATACACTTTTATTACATATTTTTATCACTCCTTAGGAACATTATATTGATATTTCCTAGTTTTAGGATTTGATTGCTTTAGTTTTGCTTTACTCTCCCAAAATTAGTGTATTTATTATATTTGCTCTTTTATTTGTAATAAATTATCTCGATTGTAATCAATTACTCCAAAGATCAAGAACCCCAAAAAATACTCATGTAATGAAAATTTGGTCAACTGTTTTTTAGTCGGTCAACTTGCACGTAGATATTCCCACATTCTGTGATATACCACACAGTAAAATGGTCATATCTTTTCATCCAAACTCAATATTTAATTTTTAAACATGTGTTAGAAATAAAATTTCATTATCTATAAGAAAAACATATTTTGGATTTTCTAATTGGTTGACTGGATTTGTCAATCGCTCAAAGTGCATGTAGATCTTCCAGTAGTGTCTGCATCAAAATGGCCTTATCTTTTACATACAACTTGGAATTCAATGTTTAATCATGAATTAGAAGGGGGATTTCATTATTCACAGCAAAAATATATATTTGAACCGCTTTAAAGATTATGATTCACTAAAATTTCTCAAAATTCCTATAAGGGAAATCTATAGAAAAGAGAGTCAAACAAGTTCATGAGCAATCAAAATAATTAAAAGGAGGCAATGTAATAATTTTCTCCATTATCTATTAGGAAGAGCAATTAAAATTGTCAAAGATTACTCCCTTAACTGGGCACAAAGGAAAGTAATTGTAGAACTTTTTTATGTTCAAAAAGTTTGTGCAAGCAATTAAAAGGCAAGTTGGCCAATAAAAGCAACAAGCCATGACCATTCTCCTTTGTATGGAAGACAAATGTAATTGAATATATTGACGGATACAATTAAGTGAGTGTCTCATCTCTATTTCTTCATACGCTCATGAGCCAAAAATCGAGCATATGACACTAATTGTAGTCATGAATATTGACAACTGAGATCAACAACAATGATCCTTCTCTCTCCATAACTACCTCTGCACTCAAAATCTCAAATAGTCACCCAATGATTGACTCTTCATGGAAATGAAATGGTTATTGTTGATTGGCATCATTCAATGATTGTTTCTCTCAATATTTCTCTGTATTGGCACCAGACTAACTAAAGGCTTCCCATATTTCTCTATTAATAGAAGCTTGCTGCCACTTTCATTTAAATCTCATACTCAGCCATCTCAGCCTCCCTTGGGTGCACAGAGCAAGGAAAGGAGATAAGTTGTCATTGTCATTCTCATGGAGGCTACTTAAATGTTGCTAGCCTTAGGAAACATGACTCTTCCTAATCACTATTTTTACTTTTGTATTTTCTTGAATGATGAGCGAGTAGAACATTCATATTGAGGCATGCGTGTATCCTCACAGCCTATATTTGTTGCATTTTTTTTACTCCAAGATTTCTACTGACTAGATGTGTTTCTCTAGATTTGTGCACTTGTTATATGGTTAGAAAAAATACATTTATGTTGTCATAATCTTGGATGATGAGATCTCGAATACTAAGACTAAAATGCTAAATGAACTGATAAAACTCTAGACAATGGCGCAGCTAGAAATTTTGATTAGAGAGGGCTTCGATAGAGCAATTATTCAAAATTATTTTTATATACTGAAACTTGATACGCACTAAATATGAGGTGAAGCTCCCAATAATCGGCATTCCCATACCCCACATGTTCATTGTATGAGCATGTATTTTATTTTTGTAAATGACGATTGATTATGCTATTACAAAAAGTAAAAAATCATAATAGATACCCGGAAGTTGTTCGTCACAACTATAATTTCTTAAAACAACATAAAATCACATTAATTTATTTCATAGATATTAAAATTGTCATTTGGCTGTTGAATATTTGGGTTTGTTTATCTTAAAATATTTCTATTATGTGACTTCAACAATAAAAATTCTTGTTTTAGGAGAATTTCTATATTCCACATGTTATGCATTGTATGCAAGCATCATGGAGTAGTAAATCTCAATCATGATTCATCATTGAATGAAGGGCATAGTTTAAACTATTTTATGTAGAAAATCATCACTCACATGTTGTATGTGTGGCAACATATTTAGGCCAAGTTCATAATCTTAGCCAAAATGATGATAATATATGTTGTGTATGTTGTACAAAAATATTAGAGGTTTAGGATGGTCTTGAATATTTCCCACACTTGGCAAGAACACAACAAAAATTCAAACAAGTGTGACCATACATTTAACTCTACAATTTGCACATTGCTCACTGCATTTTTTATAATCAAATGTCTTAAGTGTCGGCCATATATAAGTTTATCCCTACTCTAATTCTATCCAGAAAGGACTAGTGGCGCATCTTGTTGTCCGCTTGTCTTCGGTTTCAATGTAAATAAATTTCTTGCCAGGTGCAAAATATAGTATCCCAGAACTTCATTCTTATGCAAAGAAGGAAGCACAAGTAAATTTCATGTACCCTTTCTTCTCATTGAACCACTGTGCTTTCTCTTTCCCAAGTAGAAATGGCAGATTGATTCCTACCAGAAAGGTAAGATTTGTTGGTGACTTCTTATACACGAAAACACTAAGCATTACAGGACAAAAACATCAGCAAATGATTATAGGTCGTTCTTACTTTTTTGTTTATGAGAACAAAAATGGCATGCGTGAGGGCAATATGTATGGGGAACCGCACATGAGAAAGGGCAGGTTCTCACATACAGTAGAAGGAGATATAAGTGTGGATTATGCCACGGTGTGTGCGATAAGCAAAGAACCCCTGAACGTTTACCTAGTATGATCTGATATGAGATTGGCTGGACTCCTCAAGGCAACAAATGTGAAAGGCAGTCTGCCGAGTGACGATTTTATCGGAAAAGAAAAATGGCACTAAGCACTTGGTTTTATCAAACGACTGGTAAAGTAGGTAGGGCACGACCAGTAATTAAATGTCTGAGACCAACGCACATCAATTAACTACAGATTGACTTTGGGTTTTCGGAACGGCAATGGATAGGGCACTTGCCCACCCGTGCCGCCATGTTGCTACCCCACTTACTCCATATGAGATTATGGAAGGAGTTCTATAATTAATCTATCTATTTTTCTTATTAGTTATAACTTTTGGTGATGAGATCTTGGATTGTTGGTTTGGAACACCGGAAGAAACTCATAAAACTCCAAATGATATCTCGAATGGATTTTTATTGGACGGTTGAACAATCATCCACAAATGCCAAGAATGGGAAGTTTGGCCCTTGCTAGTTTCACATTCTGCAATGACACAAATTGACTTGGTCTTGATCTAACTAATTAAATTAAGGAGCTGAATCAATTAAAGAAAATGTAACTCAGCCCTCACCATGAAGCTGGGTTGGGATTTCTTAGAAGACAGGAAGGCACCTTGGGTGCAATTATTGTCTGCTAAATACCCCAAGAACTCTCCAGGCAACACAGTCGGGTCGCATATATGGCGAAGTATTAAATATGCTTTCCCATTTCTACTCTCTAACTCCAGGCTTACACCTCTATCAGGCACGCAGACTAATGTCTGGTCTGAGAAATGGGTGGGTGAGGGTCGGACACCGTCCCTACGAGCCGAACTCACAATCCCTGAAGATATATCAGATCTGAAGGTTTCCAGCCTTGTTCTAGAAAATGGAAATTGGGACGAAGATTTCTTGCGTGCCTGATTTACCCATGCTACTGTACGAGACATCACCAGTATGCCTACACCCTCCCCTGGTCTAGGGGCTGACCGCAGGGTTTGGCTCCACTCTTCTGACAGAGAGTACACTCCTAGTTCAGCTTATACTCTCCTCTCTCAGCCGCAGCATCACGCTCATCCTAGATGGTTTACTGTAATCTGGAACCTTCCCATTCAACCGCGCATGAAGACTACATTGTGACTTATTTACCATGACAGATTGTGTAACGACCCTGCCTCCCGGTAACCCCCAATTAAGGGAGACCCGAAGGTCAGAGCCGTTATTCAATTAACATGATCAAAAGTTTGACAAATAATCAATAATAATTATAAAATTCTACTAACTAACTGGAATTTGGTATAAAATTAAAACTTTACTTACCTTTAAAAACTTTAGAAATCTATCTATCCAGGTCTTGAATTATTCTATCTAATCCTCCTTGCACTTTATTTCTTATTTCTACAATGTGTCACTTTATTGTTTGTTCTTTCAATTGTTGTTCCTAAAACACTGACAAACAAAACGTCGGTTAGTATACCGAAATATACTGGTATGCGGGAATAATCAAAATCTTGCAAATAAGGATAACAATCTAATTATCACAATCAAGTTAATTAACAAGCCAATTTACACTTTTCAGTATGACATTCTCCACCGCTTTTGCCCTAACCCTGGCATACCCACCTTAGGGTTTCCTTTGTCAATGACTTAAGGCCACCTTCTCAATCCCGAGCTTGGTGCCTGGGGGTCACCACTCATGGTGCCCACTAGTCATGCAATATCATAGGCCACCTTCTCATTCCCGAGCTTGGTGCCTGGGGTCACCACTCAAGGTGTCCATTGGTCTACCCATCTGGGCCTGACCTTTGGCATCATCCATCAGGGTGGCATGTAGGTGCGAGAATACATACTTCTATTTTTAATGTGATAATCATAGTGACTTTATGATTTGCAAGTATGAACATCTAATAGATAATTTGCATTCAATGTGATTAACCATCTGAAAAATCCTCAGGAAACTAAGGTGGTTATTCATATTTAACCACATACCGGATCTGACGATTTGAATAGAAATATCCATGCAAATAAGAATCCAAGCAAGCAAGCATTTTCAACAAGATCCTAAAATAATCACGTAATTCCCTTTTTATTATTCATGTCATCAAGATCCATTAAACCTAGCTCGCTTTCTAGGGTTTCTAATTCACTTTTAGGGTTTCTATTGCAATTAGGGTTTCTCTTCATCTTTTACTATTTTAAACCCTCATTTAATGCATTTTATCACCAACCCTAATTATTTCCACATCTAATCCTCAATTTCAGATTAAAGGCATAATTAACCATTAATTAAGATCATTAAGCCTCTCTTTTATTAAAGCTACTATTTTTTTTCTTTTAATCCATGACAATATCATTATATGTATTTATCATTGATTCATAGTTCATTATGGTCCAAATCACATATGAACCCGATTTGCCATTAATTCTACCTTTTATTCATGAGAAACCCCTAATTACTACATTTAGGGTATTTATCCACAAATTAGGAACTTTAATGCTCGAAATATCTTTTAATCATGAAAACTCAGTTCTATACATGAAATCAAATAAATAAAGCCATTATTAGTCCTAATTACCAACATTAGGGTTTCAAGGCCCATTAAAACATATTTATTCACAAGAAACTCTAAATTAACTAATTATATGCAAGGTTCATCCTTTTTGTTCCTAATATTCCTTTTTATCATTAACAGGCTAATATCAACTTTAATCATTAATTAAACCGTACTAATCACATTAATCATATCAAAATAGGGTTCTTTAATCATCATTACATTAAAGTTAATAACTTCCATTACTTTTCGAATTGCAATCAGAATTAGACTTCAAATATATTTTTATTGCATTCTACGCATTCTCCTGATCAATTTCCATATTTTGTACATTTCCATCGGAGCTACCAATCTTTAGATATGAATTTAGAAAATATTTACCTTTTTGGACCAGTAGCAGATCGCCACATCACCAACCCATGCAACGTTGATGCGGCTTGCTTTAAAACATTTCAAATTTCCATTTCTGCCCCTGCGCAAGTCAGTTGGGCCTTCATCTCGTAGAGGGTATAACGATCCAATGACCGGGGATCTTCTTCAAGCTCGGGACAGACGAGCTGCGCATGCCTGAAGCCCTAGGCGCGGCTTCCCCTCTCCCCCACTAGCCCCGATGACCATTGCGAAGGATGTCTCTACCTCCGCCCTACCCCCACACACTCAGGGGCGTCGAGATCCCATGGCCAAGGTGGCCAGCTTACGCGGGCTAGGTCTGCAACCCGCAGCCCTACTGCGGACCTCCGGTGGTTGCTGCACTTCGGTTCTGGTATAGCCATGATGGCCACGCAACTCTCTGACCTCCTGGAACACCCAGCAATCGTTGCAACCCATTATGGCCGCTTCATGACTTCACAAACACGTAGCCCCTCTTAGTTAGGGTTTATGGATGAGATCATGGAAGAAGAAGATAAGGTGGTGTGCGGGATCTTCTGGACTTGGCCTAAGGCCTTATCCCCCTTATATAGGGGAGGGTGTTCGCACCCCAAGATGTGCATCCTCCAAGATGCAAGATCTTGTCCCAATAGGAAACTAATTCCTTCATTAGAAAGAAAACTTTCTCTATCTCCTTTATCCTTTTGCTATTCCTTTCTCTTTAAATATTAGGATTTTTGAAAATTATTTCCTCTTTATTCCTTGTACTTGCCTTTTAATTAATTGGCACAAAATTATGTTTTCTTTTAATAGAAAATACTTCCTTGTATCAATATTACAAAATTCATCAATAATATATCACATTATGCTCTTATTTTGCAATCTTGGTATTTTCTCTTTGTTTCCTCTTTATTGGGGCTCCTTGGACCCCAAGAAACTCAAAGAATTCGAAATTACTTTTTAAGGAATACTCATTATCCTTAAATGCATCAATATGCATTATTTCACATTGTCTTGTTTATTTCTCATTATTAGGTTGATTTCTTATTAAAATATCCCCCTTTTTTTAGGATTTCTCTTTATTTCTCTTTTATTTTCCTCATCAATATTCCTTTTATTATTAGGAATCCTTGGGATACGAAATTCCACCAAGGATAACTCAATTATACCTCTTTTCACTTATTTCCCATATTTTACCATTGTTTCCAATTTCTTTCTTAATAAAGAAATAGTTAATTGGTCTTTTCTTTTCTTATTGCTTTTCTTTGCAACTTCGGACTCATTGGAACCCAAGGAACCCATGTGGCACGAAATCCACCTTTGAATTAAGTTATTTACCTTCTAGAGGTTTCCACATCTTACTTTTCTCGATTTCTTAATTAATTGAATTTCCTTGTTATTGGGCCCAATAGCCAATAAAGCCCACAAAGCAATCATCAAGGCCATTGTAAACAAAATCCATTTATTCAAAACAAATTATATCATTATTTGTTCCAATATCTTTAATATGAGAAATTACGTTTCTCAGCGAATGAACCCAAAATTGGGGTTGTAACAGATTGCTCACCAATAATCTACGGTTCAAACGTAGAATGGCAGACACCCCGCAATGCTCTCATTGCCAACACTCAGAAGAGTCGGTACTCCACTGCGGGATTGTCTGACCGCTTATGCGGTATGGACGCGATGGCAACCCAAAGAGGCGAACATGTTCTTTCATTCTGATTTTATCACGGATTGGCTGGAGTACAATCTTACTGGTTACAACATCATGGTGAGTGGAAGCTCCATTTTGCCATTACCTGTTGGTGGCTATGGAAGGAAAGAAACTCATCCATCTTTGAAGGCAAGAAGATGCCACCGGAGGTGCTGGAATCGAATTGTAAGGCATGCCTTGCTACCACTCTAATAGCCTTCAGGAAACCTGCTGGAAAGCCGTCACCACAATGCTCCAATAGCTAACCACCTTCAATCTCTATTTGTTCTCCTGTTCTTATGAATGTGGACACATCAGTCCACAACAATAAGGAAATCAAGGCAACGAGCACGATTCTCCGGGATACTACGGGACGCTAGATCATGGGCAAGGCGAACAAGTTCCCAGGCATCGACCCGATGGACGGCGAACTAAGAGCCATTCTGGAGGGTCTCCGTTTCGCAAGCAGCAAACATATCAAGAATCTCATCATCTTCACCGACTCAAGCAAAGCAGTTTAGTGGGTTAAAGAACAACGAAAACTTCCTTCAAAATATCTACTCTTAGTTCACTCCATTAAGCATTTTTTACATCAAGGCTCGCGGGACATCATCTATAAGAAGAGAGACCAAAATAAATTGGCCGACCAACTTGCGAAGAGATATCTGAAGCAACCAGAGCTAGAGGAACAATGGGCTTCCTGTCCTGACTTTCTAAATTTGGCGTATCTCAATGACCTTGAGGATTTCAAAAAGTTTTTGTAGTCAGTCCTACTGACATTTATATTAAAAAAAATGTATGGTCTATTGTGGTAAACCCCAAACCTCCAATATCTCTTAATAGTTGAATTAAATCAAATTTTCTTTTGTAATTTTGATTTCCTATTTTAGTTATAAGCTCCTTAACAATCAGATTTTAAATATTACTCTAAGCAACAGGTTCAAACCAAATTCGTAATCATGTTGTCCAATGAGATCGGCCCTTTTCTATACTACAATTGACTTGTTTTCATGCAGACGACTTAGTTGCTGCTTCAAAGGCTAAACTCTAGGAAATCATATTTTCTGCTGAATTTGTTATGAAAATGTCACACATCATATTTTCATATTGTTGTCAGGGACAATGGAGTTGTTTCTGAACCCCATTGTATTGAATAATTAAGATTTTTTCTTCTTTTTCTCTATTCTTAGTTTATTTGTATAATTTTTAGTTAGGTTTTGTAGTTTTTTTCTATATTAGGTTTTTGTAATTCATTGCTTTTCTTTGATAAAATAAAAAATATATCTTCATTCATTGAGCAAATTATCTTTTTCACCCTAACAGACAATTTCCTATATTTCGTGCAAAGTATAAAAAGAGTAGTCAACAACACATTATTAACAATGTCAATTGTGTGGCTACTACAATCATATGTCAGTGGATTGTCCCAATGTGTCCCCATAGATTATGACAACACTTTATAGGATCATTGTTGAGTGAGATACTAAGTGTTCCTATCATTTTGGATATGATACAAGTTAAAATCCACAATCTTTTGGGGGCTATCATGAGGAGCCATACCATGTGGACGATTATCCAAATGAGGGGGACTGCAATCAACAACATTATGGAAGTTATGGTGAAGAGACTAATTATTCTTATTTACCTGATAACTATGATAGGATGGAGGCTCTCCGAAGATGTTACTTCCCAATAGGAAATGCTAGATAGACAACGAGAAATGCTAGCCAATGGAGAAGCCTAGAGCATATGAATTGAGGCAAAACTTGCGTATCTAAAATAAAAACTCTCCCAATAGTTTGAGGCTCCACCATCCTTCCCTATTGTAGACCAAAATCTATATGATTATGATGATCAACCAACATTATTTGAATCTATCATGTAATTTGAATAACCAACTTCAATTTCATATATGGTTGTTTCAGATAATGAGGTATCACTCCAATCAAAGGATTACATGCCACCACTAGTTGATTTTTCTATTTCATCTATAGATCTTGATCTAGTCGGACCCATGGATAAGTTGGGTCTATTCTACATGGAGGAGCCACATCCACAAATTCATATAGGGAAAGATCATAATCCCTTTATTAAACTTTATGTTAATTGGGAAGAAGAACAGGAGGATGAACCACTGTATAAAAATATTTTCCAAAATAATTTTATAGATAAGACAGTTCCTCCTATGCCATGACAACATGTTCTTCTTAAAGATTTAGGTGATGAGAAGAAGTTAGATATAGATCCTCCACCTAATTTTACACAACTAGTGTTATATGTGGTAGATTCTTCACCTACTACCTTAGCCTTGGGAAAGGTAGTACACCACTAGTCATGTTGGAGAAACACTACCAAAGACCACATATAGGCACCATTCCTATTTTGTACCTGCTCTTGTAGATCCACTCACATATGTTACACTTCCTCTAATGATAGAGGAATATCTATGGATCTTACTAGAAGGATTGCGAGAGGAAAAACAATTTTCCTCCACATGTCCAGAAAATCCCTTTGAATTGCCTAGACCACCTAATCAATGGGAATACAAATGGATCTTCCATGATCAAGGTCACATCCATGGTCTACATTCCCTTTAGCTTGACATTTATGAGTTACCACAAATGTCAGGATGAACCTAATGAAATAATCCCCTTTATTTTGGATTTTAGATTTTCTCAGGACAAGCAAATTGCTAAGTTCAGGTTGAAGGTGGGTGGTATGTACCTACTCAACCCACTCTATTTTTTATTATATCAACATTTTTAACATGTTCTTTAAGTTTGCATGTAGTTTAGTTTTAGTTTATCATTTTTCAACATATGATTTGGCCTTTATCTAGTTGGTCTGATATGCATGTGTAATTAGTGAATCCTCTGATTTAAAGTGACTTCTCTTGTAAGAAATTCATGAGTTGTCATTGTTAGAATTCGCCCTATGACCTACGACCTTAAGTTGCATTAATCCATAGGAAATATGGCAAGCCATAATGGATATGAAGGAATCAAATGCAATGTGTCCCTACTTGAATTGTGTAATAACTTGTGAAATTTCTTGATTGTTGCACTGTGTAGAAAGAAGTGATATGATGTTATGATGCTCCCAACATAATAAATTCAAAATACAAGATTTACACGTCCCACTTCTACATTTCTTCCGTGATTTACCTACCCCTCCACTGCAAAAAATGATACAAAAAACAAAAATAATGTCAAACTCCAAGTTCAGGGTGGCACACCCTTTCCCTCCTCTGCTGCCTCTTTCATATCCCTTGTATATAGTAGGGGTGTACAACCAATAAAGAAAAGTTTCCAATGTGCACACACAAAAATGCAATCAATATAACTACAACATAAGTAAAAAGATCTCAAGTCGAATAGAGGAGAGATCATCTTCTTCCACACATCCACTTCACTCCAATTTTCTACCCTGAGGATTATACATACCCCAAATCTACTCCGTCAATAAACTCCATTGTTGTGCAGAAATTGTAAGAATATATAGGAGTACTACAAAAAGACAGTAGATTACATGTGTTCAGTTTTAGGTCTTGAGATGGAAATAATTCGTGAACAACTTTCAGTAGGGAATGTAGAAAATTGTGTACTATGATACAAGGAAATCAGTGTCGCTTGACCATGGAAGGTGATAACGATTCAAGTAGTGCTATAAAAGAGAGGAGGATAGGATGTTAGTATTATTTGTTTATTGTTTGTGATTCTATGTTGCTCGAGGATGATCAACATTCAAGTTTAGAGTTATTTGATGAGCATATATTCATTCGCTTTTATCGCATATTTTATATCATTCCTTACATTTTGATGTTATTTCCTATTTAGAGGATTTAATTGCTTTAGTTTTGATTTTCTCTCCAAAATTAGAGTATTTATTATATATGCTTGTTTATTGCAGGATATAGCTCGACTGTGCACATTCACTCCAAATATCAAGAACCCCCACAAATTTTCTATTAATGGAAATTTGATCAATTGGATTTCTAGTCAGTTGACTCATCTATAGATATTCCCAAAGTGCCTAATTTATCCCACACCAAAATGGCCATGTCTTTTGCTTCCGAATTCGATATCTTATGTTTAAATATGTGATGGAAACAAATTTTCATTATCTATAGCAAAAATATATTTTGTGTTTTTTAGTCGACCAGCTACATGAAAAACTACTAGAGGGGGGGTGAATAGGGTTTTGTAAAAAATTTAATAATAATTCAACCAAAGCAAGCAACCACAAAAAGATTGGATAAGGGGACAAGGATTTAGAGTGGTTCCAACCTTAGTAAATACTAAGGCAGTCAATCCACTACCTGGTTGCTTACCCAACCGGGATTTTGAAAGTACTTAAATTTTATTACCTCACAAGGATGTTACATAAAATTACAAATACTTTCACTAAACCCTTCGGACAGCCTTCACCTAGAAGTAGTCTCACCAACCTCAAAGCAGCCTTCCTTGAAGTAACCTCAAGCTCCACCTTGAAGTAGCCTTCCTCTTGAAGTAGCTTCCCATTGAGACAGCCTTCTTGAAGTAGTCCAAAGTCCACCTTCTCCACCTAGAAGACCCTTCTCCACCTGAGAAGTCAAACCCTCTCCAATCTGCAGCCTCCAACCCTAGGATTAGCAAGGAGAGTACAAAAGATATAAAGGAACAAGAAGGAAAATAGAAATTACAATACCGTTGTAGCACAAGGCTTGATTTCCTATATCAAGCATTTTGATCTCCTAAACAATGTGTATGGAAGTGTAGGTGTAGTGGGTAGGAGATGCTAGCCTATAGGACACGAATTTAGAGCAATGGAAATGTATAGCCAATGTTGGAATTGCTCAATTTCTCACAAGAATGAATTGCCAATGCAAGTATGAATGCTCAAGTGTAGCACAAGTGTGTGTAGGGTGTCGTAAGGCTTGTCCTATTTATAGGAATGTCCATGAATGCTTAAGGACATACTAGACACTTTCTAGGGGGTTCTAAGTGCTCAACTAGCTATTAGGTATCCATTAGTTTCTTTAACAATGACTAGTTAATTAATTCTAAAAAGTGCAGACAGAGACATTCTCGGTCGACAAATTGTCAATCGAGAGTCCTTCTCGGTCGAGGATTTGTCGACCGAGGAACGTTCTGGAGCAAGTGTTTACAACATTCTGATCCAACTCCCAACTACTTTGTCTGCTGTGTCTAATGGCTACATGGGTCATTCTCAGTCGAGGAATGTTTCGACCGAGAGTGTCTCGGTCGAGGAGTTTATCGACCGAGAATGACCCTATTTCAATGTTTTGAACTAGGCGCTAAGTGTGTATATGAGTGTGCAGTTGTGACACTTTTGTAGGGGATGACCTATCTAAGTGTTGTGAATGGCTAGGGAAGATCTAACGCTTGATTTACATGATGTCTAAGTACTTGTAAATTATATATCTTGTACAAGTGCTTAGATTTGATTACAATCATGAAATTAAGGCATTTTGAAGCATATAGATCTTCCAAAGGTTTGTCATCCACCTTGTTCCTGCAACACTCAAGTAGCACGTTAGATCCACAAGAATGAAATGTTTGTCATCATCAAAACAAAGGGAAAATAATAATGTCCAATTTAGCCAACAATCTCCCCCTTTTTGAAGATGACAAACATTTCCTAAATATAAAATGAGGAAATATAAAACATCTGAGTTTCATGCCTGAAGGTTACCTTTTGTAGCCATTCTCTTGTTTGCAAGTGTGTGCTAGCCTGAGATTTATGAAACTCATTTTACTTTATGTTTTTGATTTTATATTATTTCTCCCCCTTTGTCATTTCAAAAAGATATCCAAGATAAACATTTAGTATGACTTTTATTTCTCCCCCTTAATTTTATGCTATGCTCCTCCTTTTGTTGTTGAATTTAGCCACAATTTGTTTCTCTATCATTTCCAAAAGATGTTAAGCCTTGAAATGATATGAGTTCCTTTTAAGTTCATGGCATATGTGTATTGATTTCTCATCCATTTTACAAGGGATGTTAAGCCCTGAAAATGAAATGAGATTCCCTTAAGCTCATGATGGATACATATTGATTTCTCATCCATTTTGCAAGGGATGTTAAGCCCTGAAAATGATATGAGAATCCTTTAAGCTCATGAATATATTTAATAGTTTCTCGACTATTTACAAGGGATGTTAAGCCCTCAAATGATATGAGATTCTTTTAAGCTTATAGTAGAATGTATCTCTAATCAAATACATGGGATGTTAATCCCTAATTGATTTAGAAGATTCCATTAGGAACAAGATATATGCCATATTCATGAATATTGTAGATTTCTTTGTTTTCATAACCAAAACTACTTTTAAGGATACTAAGGTCATAACAAGCTTCAAATGATGTTTACAAAGTTTTGTAAGCTTCTTAATCTTATAATCAAGATAGTTTGTGTGAGCTCCCCCTTAATCTTATAGTCAAGATAATTTAAGGATTCTAAGGTCACAATCAATATTAGAGCATAATAAGTTGACCTTTTATGAGAGTTACGCACTAAAATTATGTTTTCAATATGATGAATCAAGATACTAAGATTAGTGCAATAAAATGATTTACAAATAAGCATTTTGGCAAGCTTATTTTAGGTTGACCTTGACTTCAACCAAAGCGCCCCTTGGACAAACTTGATTTCAACCAAGAGGCAATTTTCTACAGATTTCCAATTTGAACACTTATATGTGAAGTATAATTTCTGCAGATTTTCAATTTAAAATGCATTTGTGCCATGAAGTTTTACTGTTTATGCAAAATGGCAGCTTCATATGAGCTGAATCACAATGATCAATATCCATTCATGATTTGTATATATGGATCAAATATTATTTTAGACAAACCAATGAAACACAATGATCATGGCACAATAATTGTGATAGAACATTAGAAGTATATCCACAATATAATGATCAAAATAGAAGCATATAAATATGATGATTATGATCATTTAAACTAAATTTCAATACACATGGTTCCCATATAAATAGACCAAGGAATTCTTTAGGAAAAACCATGTGGATTTTGATAAAACAGTAATTTGCTTGATTAAACCAACATGGTTCATAGTTTTAATTTTTAAGTCCAACCATGTAGAGGATAAACCAAAATAATCTCATTCAAAGTTCATAAATTTTCAACTTTAAGACAAACCATGAACATGCTTAATAAACTTTTTCAAGCAATGAATAAGGTATATTCAATATCAGTCTTCATATAGCATTTTTGCAATATGTTTAAATATTTCATATTCATAATGTTATACTTTTATTCAACAATTTCATGATACAAAAGATCAATATGTTTTAAAAAAATGGTCTCCAAGATTCATTCTTGATTTTCATATTAAATCAATCATTAATAACAAATTGAGAGCAAACTAGATTAATTAAAATAGGTTCAGCAGAACTTGGTTCGGTTGAACTTTTTGTCGATCGAATTTTATCTCGGTCGACATTTTTCTTGACCGAGAATGCTTCTATTTGTACATATTTTATCAGATTTGTTGCAGACTTCAAACAGTAACCTGCTTGGTCGACTATTTCTCGACCGACCGTGTTCTCGGTCGAACAGTTTCTCGACTGAGAATGTTTCTGTACTGTTTCAGAACTATTTTCAATAATTGTTTCCAAGTAAAACAAGAATATGAAAGTTAAAGCTCGATTGTGTTGAGATATGACATTTTTATATCAAGAATCAGTTTAGGTCATATCTCAACTAGTCAAATTTAAAATTCTAAGTTTTAGGAACCCAAGCTAGATCATCATTCCTTTTCTTGTATGGGCATGAAAAAGAGTAGTGTCCAAGACGCAAGCAATAATGATAACTAATAGAGTCAATCTCATTTCTCTTTCTAGGAGTTGAGTTGTTCTTGGGTACATACATGGATTGATTCTCTAGTACTTGTGTCCTTCTCCAACTAGGTTTTTGATAAGATTTTCCCTTAGTCTTATAACCTAGTCCTCTCCTTCCAATTTGACGATAAGAATCATTTAATATATTATCAAGAATATTATTGTTACTCAAGCTACTCACTTTTTGTTGTAACTTCATAATCTCATCCATTTTCTTCTTGATATCTAATTTTGCTTGATCTAGATTAGATAATAAAGAATCTCTTTCTTTCACAATAATATCATAATCTAGATGTGTACACAAAATAGATTGTCTTTGAAGATCATTTACTTGAGTTTGCAAGTTTAACTTTTCTAGGGATAGAAGATTGCAATTTGCTTCTACATATTTAAGCTTAATATCATAATCTTCAATACCCTTTTTGATATCTTCATTTTCAGATGTGAGAGTAAGAAGTTTAGCATGTAACTCTTTATTTGATTTCTTAAATTTCTTCTTGCACTCAATATATTTCTCATGTGTATCTTGAAGACTAGCAATTAGATCTTCTTTTGGTAGATCAAAAATACTTACCTCTTCTTCACTTACCTCTTCTTCTCCTTCATTTGTTGTAGCAATAAGACATTATACTTCTTCTTTTCCATCATCACTATCATCACTTGAATCATCCCATGTAGCTTTATATGCTCTTTCTTTCTTTTTGTGAGATGATTTCTTTCCTTTCTTGAATTTTGGACAATGAGAGTTTTTTTAATTTTAAAACTTTTATACTGCTTACCATTTACAATGAGAGTTTCTTATTCACTATCATCTTCACTTGTGTCATGATTGATCTTGGTTGATGCTTTGAATGCAATGTCCTTCTTTCTCCCTTGTTGAAGTTCACATTCTTGTATTTCTTCCTCTTCTAAAGTTACCTCATGTGCTTGTAGGTTGCCAATAAGTTGTTCCATCCTTAGCCGGGTGAGATTATTTGCTTCTTCAATAGCAGTCACCTTAGGCTTGTATTTGGGAGGAAGAGACCTAAGAATTTTTGAAACTTGATCTTCTTCGCTAATTACTTTACCTAAATCATTTAAACCATTCACAATAGAAGAGAACTTTGCATACATTTCACTAATAGACTCATTTTGATCCATACGAAACTGTTCAAATTTTTTCTTAAGCATTCTGATTTTAGAATTCTTAACTTGAATAGTTCCTTCATATGTTATAGAAAGTCTATGCCATATCTCATATGTAGTTTCACAATTTGATATTCTATTGAATTCACCAACGGAAATTGAACAATAGAGTATACTTACATCTTTTGCATTCATTTGGGCTGATCTTACCGTATTAGCATCCCAAGTTGCGTACTCTGTTTGAGGGAATTCATATGTATTTGATATTATTCTCCATAGATCCCAACTAATTCCTGGGAAGTAGAATTGCATCCTCCTTTTACAGTAGGTGTAGTTAGTGCCATCAAAAGGTGGAGGTCTAGCCACGAGTGTCCCTTCTAGGTTGAGGTTGTTGAGTACCCTGTCACCCATTCTTCAAGACTTTGTTAGAGTTCCTTGAAGCCCTGCTCTGATACCAATTGAAAAAACCACTAGAGGGGGTGAATAGGGTTTTTTAGAAATTTTAATAATAATTCAACCAAAGAAAGAAACCACAAAAAGATTGGATAAGCGGACAAGGATTTAGAGTGGTTCCAACCTTAGCAAATACTAAGGCAGTCAATCCACTACCTGGTTGCTTACCCAAATGGGATTTTGAAAGTACTTAAATTTTATTACCTCGCAAGGGTATTACATAAAATTACAAATACTTTCACTAAACCCTTCAGACGGCCTTCACCTAGAAGTAGTCTCACCAACCTCAAAGCAGCCTTCCTTGAAGTAACATCAAGCTCCCCCTTGAAGTAGCCTTCCTCTTGAAGTAGCTTCCTGTTGAGATAGCCTTCTTGAAGTAGTCCAAAGTCCACCTTCTCCACCGAGAAGACCCTTCTCCACCTGAGAAGTTAAACCCTCTCCAATCTGTAGCCTCCAACCCTAGGAGTAGCAAGGAGAGTACAAAAGATATAAGGAACAAGAAGGAAAAATAGAAATTACAATACCGTTGTAGCACAAGGCTTGATTTCCTATATCAAGCATTTTGATCTCCTAACCAATGTGTATAGAAGTGTAGGTGTAGTGGGTAGGATATGCTGGCCTATAGGACACGAATTTAGAGCAATGGAAATGTATAGCCAATGTTGGAATTGCTCAATTGCTCACAAGAATGAATTGTCAATGCAAGTATGAATGCTCAAGTGTAGCACAAGTGTGTGTAGGGTGTCCTAAGGCTTGTCCTATTTATAGGAATGGCCTATGAATGCTTAAGGATGTTCTAGACACTTTCTAGGTGGTTCTAAGTGCTCAACTAGCCGTTAGGTATCCATTAGTTGCTTTAACAACGGCTAGTTAATTAATTCTGAAAATTGCACACAGAGACATTCTCGGTCGAAAAATAGTCGATCGAGAGTCCTTCTCGGTCGAGGATTTGTTGACTGAGGGACGTTCTGTAGCAAGTGTTTACAACGTTCTAATCCAACTCCCAACTACTTTGTCTGCTGTGTCTAACGGCTACTTGGGTCATTCTCGGTCGAGGAATTTGTCGACTGAGAGTGTCTCGGTCGAGGAGTTTGTCGACCGAGAATGACCCTATTTCAATGTTTTGAACTAGGCACTAAGTGTGTATATGAGTGTGCAGTTGTGACACTTTTGTAGGGGATGACCTATCTAAGTGTTGTGAATGGCTAGGGAAGATCTAACGCTTGATTTACATGATGTCTAAGTACTTGTACATTATATATCTTGTACAAGTGTTTACATTTGATTACAATCATGAAATTAAGGCATTTTGAAGCATATAGATCTTCCAAAGGTTTGTCATCCACCTTGTTCCTTCAACACTCAAGTAGCACGTTAGATCCACAAGAATGAAATGTTTGTCATCATCAAAAGGGAAAATAATAATGTCCAATTTATCCAACACTACATTTGTCAATTGGTCGACTGGCTTGTAAACCTTCTAGCAGAATCGGATATATATATATATATATATATATATATATTAATTTATTTATTTATTTATTTATCTATTTATATATATATATATATACATTCACTCAAAAGATCAAGAACCCCCACAAATTCTCTTGTAATGGGAATTTGATCAACTAGATTTCTAGTCCGTTGACTCTCCTATAGATCTTCCCAAACTGCCTAATATATCCCACACCAAAATGGCCATTTCTTTTGAATCCAAACTCGATATTTGATGTTTACATATGTGATGGAAACAAATTTTCATTATCTATATCAAAAATATATTTTGAATTTTCCAATCGATCGACTAGATTTGTCAATTGGTCAACTGGATTATAGATCTTCTAGCAGCATTTGATATATATAAATATATATTATGCATGTATATACATATATGTATATATATATATATATATTCTGCACTAAAACAACCTTATTGTTCACATACAAACTCACAATTTAATGTTTAAACAAGCATTTGAAATTGAATTTCATTACTCATAGGGAAAATATATTTTTAGACTACTTTAAAATTTTTGATTAGCCCAAAATTCACTCAAAATTCCTGTAATAGAAATGCCCAAAATAATTAAAGGAAGGCAATGCAACAATCTTTCCCCATTACCTGTAGGGAAAGCAATTAAAATTGTTAAATATTACTCCCCTGACTGGATAAAAGGCAAGTAACATATTGAGTCCCTTTACATGAAAAAGTTGAGTATGATATTAAAAGACAAGTTTGCTGATAAAAGCAACAAGCCATGACCATGCTCCTTGTATAGAGGAAGAATGTGATTCAGTTCATTGACTAATCACAATTGAGAGGGTGTGCCATTGTTATTTTTTCATATGTTCATGAGCCAAATGTCAAGCATATGTCATTAGTTACATTCATGAATTTTGACAATAGAGATCAACAACAATGATCCTTCTCTCTCTACAATTACCTTTAAAGTCAAACTCCAGAATATTCTCTCCATTAGGGACACTTCATGTGTAAGACCTCTAACCTAGCTTAGTGCTTGAATGTGTTTACTTTTCATAATAAGATTCTTAAACCTTAATCTAATATCTTGAGATGCGTTGATAACATGTGACAAGTTTATGTTTCTAGTTTGGTCATGTTTGATTGATGTTTGAGCTAGTTATGATTATTAAGGACCAAGCTACAATTTACCCATGTTGAGGGTTAATCTTGCAATTTGTCACATTTAGGTTGTTCCTTTTGAGCCTTAGCATCACGAGAGTGATAATGATGCTTAGGGACACCTTGTTGAACCAGGGACGATAAGGTGGCATCATGTGTATCATTTTAGGATTTGTATGGTTATGCATTAGTTGCATGGATGGTGGTGTCGACCATGACGGGTTTTCTTGAGTGTAGCGACCGCTGTATAGACCTTGAGGTTGTACCTTGAGGGTGATTCAACTGATACACCATGCTTTGGTTGGTTTTCTTCAACCTTGATACCCTACCCTTGGTTTTGGTCACTAGGGTTTGTGCTCTTATGGGTGTTGCAACATGTTTTGATGAGAGACATCTTGTAGTTGGTTGCAACATGGTGTTTCCATGGTTGTGTTGTGGCCGATACATGTGTTCTGCTTTGACCAAGTTGATAAAAGGATCTAGTGGTCGCTACACTACATTGGTTTTAACAACCCTCTAGCATGTGTGCTTGCATGGTCGATCCTTTGAGGGACAAGTGTCCTTTTGGTTCACTTATATCCTAACACCTCATGATCCTTGCTTCCCTCCTATCCTTGAGTATATAAACATTCTCTTTCACAAGCAAGCAATCCTTTTAACTCTTTATTATTCCTCCCTTTTGCTTGTGTCAACCTTGGATCTTGGTGGTGCTAGAGAGGGGTTGATTTGGAGAAGGTGATAGTTTCTTCTCCTGCACGTGGTAGTCTTGAGCTTGATCATCTTTCTTGTGGTGATTCTTGGTGATCTTCCATCTTGGTAAGTGTTTATAAATGTTTGATTTTGTTTTTCATTTATAACCTTGCCTTCCTTCTTCCTTTCTTGTCTATGAGACTATGGTTTGACCATGGTGTCTATCTTGAGGATCTTCTCTTCACAAAGGTCAGAGGCTTTGGTTTGACCATGGTAGTACCTAAGTGAGATGAAATTTCCCCTTTTTCTTCTTTATTTTTTGGCCTAGGGTTTGAAATTTCTTCTTCTTGAGTTTTCCTTTGACCTTGGTGTGTTCTTCTCTCTTGAGGTGACCTTCTGCCCCTAGAGTGGATCCTAGTTGAAGCTTCCTTCTCTCTCTTGGAGCTCATGGCTTTGGAGTTTGACCGTCTTCATAAGGGGGGTTACATAATTTTTGCCTCTACTATTATTGCACCATATTTTTGCTTGCATTTTGTTGTTCTATACCTAAAACCTGATGCTAAGATGCTAGGTGATGTAATCATGATCTAGGATTTATGATTTTTAAGTACTCTTACATGGATTACTCTTTCTCCTAAACCCAAATTTTATGCACCCAATTCCTAAGTGATGATGAGTAGATGTTCCTTAGATGCATCTTTATCTTTGGTTTCATCACCATATTTGTGTTTCGGCCGTCATATGTTAGTTGGTTATTTTGGTTCTTGGGTGCATGTGTTGGACTTAGGTTTTGCCTCTCTTGCATGGTTTTCCTTATTGATATTGATGGATATTGTTTCTAGGATTTTGATGTTCTTCTTTCATGAGGTTTCATCTTGGTGACGTTTGAATTCTTGATGATGAGCTTTGTTTTGGTTGACATGTTTTGAACCTTGTGATGATCAAAATACTTTGTCCCATTTGGGGTTGCTACCTTTGTAATAAATTTTTATTGCAGTTGAAATGCCTTTTGCCTTGTGTTGATGACTTGCTTGGTCTGGTCGTAACAGACCCTAATCCTAATGTTTTGAGGGCACAACGTGCTTAGTGGTTGCTTACTTTTCTTGGTCATAAGATGGTCAATGCTAGTTGTAGTGTTTTGGTTGCAACAAGGGTTAACCACCTACGGTCGCTACAATGTTTAGGTTATGACACCTTTTGGTCACAACGTTTTGTTAATAGCATTGTTCGCTAAGTTGATGTGGTCGTTACATGCATAGTGATGCGTTGAGTTCGCAACAGGTGTGATCAAACTCTATGGTTGCTACCGATGGTGAGTGTTTTGCAGACACAACACCTTGATGTCTTCGGATTGATACTCTTGGATTTGTATTTGGATGGTCGCTACAGTGGTCGACACCCATGTTTTCTTGTGTGGTGGCTACGTTGATGTTGGTTTCTACCTTGACCCATGTGTTGCGGTTGCTACCCATGGTGGGCTAACCAGGTTGGACGTAACACATGGGGTGATAAGTGGTTTCTACCCATAGATAAGTGTTAGTCGAGACATACTTAGCCTGTTACTATATGTAACGTGTTCATAGTTATTGTGTTAAACCTAACGTACTCCAAGAATGTGGGAAGTGATGACTTAGGGTATGATGTTGAGTGTTGTGATGGGAAACCATAATCGTCTATCTATGGAAACCCTAATCCTAGTTTGGGGACAAGATGTTATTGGCTATCTTACTTGAAGTGACTAGTATGAGGTGATGTTTTCTCTCTCTTACTTGAGTAACCTTTTCTTTGTAGGTTGAATACACATCATTACTTGTGGATTCTAGGTTATCTTTTATATGATACATTTTGATGATTATGATCCTTTATGAGGCATAATGATATAATAATGATATACATGAATAATGTGATAGGTTCTTCTAACCTGGAGGAGGTTTGATGCCTAGTGTGAGGTGATATCCTCTTATGATGTGAGAAGGGATGGTTATCCCATGATGATGTTATAATGATGTTTGCCTTGAATTGCACTGACAATCTATGATGATGTTGATGGCCTTGATTAAGGCAGTGAGACAGTGATGTCATGAGATGATGTGACAAGTTTATACTGCAAACATTTTATATCTTCTGAAGTTGTTCCATAGATATGCTTGCTAGAAATAATTAGGGTTTGTATGTCCACTTGTATGATGTATCTTGAATTCATCGAATTGGCATTTTTAACAAAGTGAAACCCTAATCATGTAATTTCTATGTGTCATAGATCCATCTTTAGTGTCAGTACTTGTTGGATTGTGAAATGGGTTCTCCCTCAATGGAAGCTTGGAGTCGTATATTGTTGAGTATATGCATTTCACTAGATTGGATGTGGTGATACCATGACAGGAGAACATTCAAGGTCTTATCTCAGGTGATGTGATTCAGTATATATATATGACATGTTTTGAGGATGACTGCGGTTATACCTCAGTAGGAGTGCGACTGTGATCGGAATTCAGTTTTCACTAGAGTTGTGCCTATAAACCAAGGTGGACTAGGATGTTTTGCAGTTGGACTTTATGTGTCACTACAGAGGACTCGAATTGACTGAGGGTGTGGGAGATCATAGGATTTTGTCTCTTGTAGATCTTGTATGGCATTTATTTTGATTTAGTAGTGGTCAGTTGGATCATGAGTGGTATTCCTCATCTCCTCATGGCATAATAAAAGGTGTAATATATCCATATAGTACATCTACTTAGGTTTGAATATGACTCACATTGGATGGCCATTCACCTTGTTTCTTTTACTATTTATTTGATAAAGGTTATACATGTTCTTCATATTCCTTCCAAAATTATAAGATGTTCAACTGCTCAGTTGCAAATTCCTAAATTTCTTAAATAGTGTTAATTATTTTGCTTATACCATTTAGCTAAATTTGCTCATTCTTTTAATAATGTTATCTTCCTGCATTAGCATATCTGTTCTTATAATAGTTTTTGGCAGAGAGTTATATTTATCCCTAGTACATTAGTCTCACTCTGTGGGTTTCCTCATCTTTTAGGTGGACATGTGGTTGAGGCTGAGCAACAAGAAGATTAATAGTTGTTAAAGCTTGTATATGCTTCTAGTGTTTATTAATAGATTCCTATGTGTCGTCCATGTACACTTAGGTCCTTGGGGTGTTTTATAGACATTTCATACTGATACAATTTTTTGTCCATATACCATGGTTGTAACATTATGGCTTGTGTATGTGAACATTTCATAATATGTAATAGGTTGTGTCAAGTTGACCAGAGAACAATGAGTAGTGATGCAATATCCCTTGATATATATCTATAATCTAGTTGGCACAAGTATGTGGCTTCAGAGATGATATTTTAGCTTGAGAAATTGTGATGTGATCAGTTTCAATTTACCCTATTTTGTGGTAATGTGGTTATTAATTATAATTCTAGCTTTGTTTGATAATCTTTCTTTGTGTGGCCATGGGCATCACATTTGGTAGTAATTAGAGCTCTAGGTTTGTTGAGTCTATAGGGACACTAGGACTTAGGACTAGGATGATGTCTAAGCTAAAACATTACATGAAAACATGGTGCATACTACCTAACCTCAGTACTTGGATGCCTTGGACAGGTATTCAATTATTGAAGGGAAGGTAAGTATGGAACTCTTAGGTTGTTATCTTTCTGATTACTCTGATCAATTAGTCATTTTGAAATAATTTAAAGAACGTAATAAAGCAGGAATCACGATGATAATACCTACATATTACCTTAAAAATGATGAGAACTACATCGTAACCTATCAAATCATGAACTTTTGGTAACTATAAGAGAAAGATATGATACCATGAAGCTTAAACCTAAATACAAATAAGTTAATAAGGAGTTTCTGAAGATGTAATTTAAGAAGAATATAAAGCAAATGACAGATAAATTTGTGCTAAGGAAGTGAGTAAAGGTATAAAATCCACATAAGATGGAGAGAAATCGTGAGATAAGTATGATATGAGAAGATGAATAAGAACAATCATAGATGAATAAAGTGGAACCTGAGTTAATCTTAGACCAACCTATGTGTGTAAGTAAGAGTTAAAAGTAAAACCTTCATGACATGTGAAAGAAAGTAAAGGGAAATGATCCATATTTTATGAATAAAATGTGAAATATGATGATGTACCTCATGATGAGGGGTTGAAAAACATGATAACACAAGAGGACATACATGAGAATGATGAACAACTAATATAGAAGGAGTAATAAGATACATCAATCTTGATAATTCATATCTTGATGGCAAGAAACCCCATATGAAAAATGTAAAATGACACATAAGAAGTTGTAAATTTGTATAATAAAGAAAAGAGTTGGTAACCCCTTGCTAGGAATACCTATATAGTGTTGTTGTGTCATGGGAGGTATGTTTCCTTTGTGTTCTTTCTTTCTCAGGATGCAACATTGAAGTGGATCTTATACCACTTGTTATGCATGAATATGATGTGATCTTGGGATGGATACTTTGGAAAAGTATCGTGTGGTCTTGGACTGTAGTCCCAAGATGGCGACGTTTGTTGATGGTAATGTTTCGTGGATCTTCTAATGAGATAGAAAGATTCTTTCGACGTGTCTGGTATCATCTAGGATAGTGGAAAGGCTGAGGAGGTAGATTTGTGATGTGTTCTTGTAGCATGTGATAGATACCAAGGTGAGGAGTCCTAGTATCTAGAAAGGAATGAAAATAGATGAGAAGACCCATAGGTGTCTTACTTTGGGTCAAATCCTCAGATTTTTTCTAGGTAGTCACACAGATTCAGGAGTCCCTGTAAAGTGACTAGAGGGGCGGAGGAAAACCTTGCCAGCCCCAAGATTGTGATCCTTTTCTACACACCTCCATCTTTGTAAAATCCTCTAATAACTCACTTGGGCTCTAAAGAGTTTGTAAAATGTAATAATTATTTGAGATTAGATGGAAAACTAGACTCTGATACAAAATGTAATGACCCCACCCCTCAGCAACCCCCAATTAAGGAAGACTAAGGAGCTGGTGTCGTTATCCCAAAATAGGATCAATTGGTTTTGCAAATAATAAAAAATAATTGATAAATTCTACCACAACTAAGCTCGAAGAAGGATACAAATTTTCTTTTAACATGCCTTTCAAAAATAGGAGTTTGGAACTTTACCCAAAGTAGAGTTCTATCTAACGAAATCCTCCAATCTTTATTTAGCTTTATTCTTCATATGACACTTTAAATGCTCATTCATTATCATGTATTCTTAAAATGCCGACAAACAAAATGTTAGTCGGTATAGCAGGTTATATTGGTATATGGGGGAACCAAAAGCTTGCATCTATTTGTAACAACATATTGCAACCAAATTATTGCTTAACAGATCAACTTTACATCTTAAAGATAACTACTCGGTCCTAGCATATACTTGCCTCTATGTTGTCCTTGTCGTGGATGTAGATACTACCTTTCTCATATGGTAGATCCCAAATAGCCCCTTATGGTCCTACCCCAAGGGCAGACTAACACATAGGGTTGTATAGTCATATGATCCTACCCAAAGGTAGACCAAACATTGACTCAAGATAGCCTGATGATCCTCCCCAAAGGTAGAACAATAACTAGGTTATCCATATCTCACAAGTACTCAAATCTACAAAGGAGGACTAGGATCTGAGCTATTTGTGCACATATATTTATAATGATAACCATAGTCACTTTAGAGTTGCATGAAATTAAAGGCAACCAAGCAATTAATTTGAAGCAACCTGTAAAACATCAGAAATCACCGTGAAACTAGAGTGATTACCCATAAGCGTAACCACGTACCTGATTTGATGTCTCAAAAGAAGCAAGATATCGAAAACCAACTAGATGTCCAATCAAGCAAGCTAAGCAACCAAATCAAGCAACCCTTGATACTGAAAACATGTGTAACACCTAATTGTTATAATTACATCCCAAACAAATCCTTGTTGAATTGGGACACCTTTCTAAGTTAGCTAAGTCTCATTAGGATTCATTAGGGTTTCTTAGATTTATATCTCAATCTTTATCCTTTTAAGTCAACAAACCCTAAAATAGCTTTTCTACTCATAAAACCCTAATTACTCAAATTATCCACATTAAGGGTCGTGTATTCTCAATCTGGCTTAAGATCATCATATCTCTATTTTATTCATGGATTTTCACAACTAAAACCATTAAAAGTCATAATTACCAAAATTAGGGTTTCTAGGCCCATTAATGCACTTTATACACATGAAACCCTAAATTGAGCCAATAAAGCACAAAGATCACCTTTTTATATTTTAATCTTCCTTTTTATTAAAAACAAGTTAATATAAACTTAAATCATCCAAAGAACTTTAGTAAATCTCATTATTATCAAAATTAGGGTTCTCCATTCATAAATGCATTAAAGGTGACAACTTTTTATACTTTTCAAATTGCAAATAGACTTAAGCTTCATTTCTTTTTTTGATGGATTCCTTGCATTCTCCTAATCAATTCTCATATATAGTTTGTCTTGATCTGAGCTACCAATAATTAGTTAGTATTATTCTAAATTACTTACCTTTAGACCACTGAGATGTTGCCATGTCAGCAATTTGACCCCTTTTCCTTTTCTATGCGGATCGGGAGAAGAAAATGGGCCTTGGCCATGATGGTGGCTCGCTCCATGTGGGTAGGGCATTGGGCCAAGATGGAAAGACCTTTTCCCTTGGGCCCTTGGGCTTAATTCCTCGCACGCCAGAGGGTAGAACGGTACTTTTATGTGTAGCCTTTCTTCAACCTCGCGAGACACCCCTGTTCGAGAGGCAGTTCCAGGCCACGGTCAAACTCATGGTTGAATTCATGCACCTTGCCTCCCCAGTATCTGGTGAAGGTCGTCGCTCCTTTTCCATGACCTACCGAACCCATCGGTGGTCTCAACTTTTCCAGAGTTGGTTGAAGTCGTTGGGACGGCTAGGGGATACTTCGGCCAAGAAGGTGCAGTTCGGAGAAGGTGAAAGACACACCCAAGTACGAAATCAAATTGTGGAAATGAATTGTGAAGTCCACCGGAGTCCCAGGGATGCAATTGTAGTCTCAAAGAGAGTCTTGTATCCCTTTATATAGATTTGGATCAGGAGTCAATCCTAGACGATTTAGGGAAAACCTCCTTAGTCCTCCATAGGTGGGGAAACCAAGTATGATCAGGTTCAGAATCCTATCATGATCTTGTTGAGAGAGTTTTCAAGAATGCTCATGCATCAGAGTGTAGAAGAATCAGAGAATAAGATCCCTCTAGTTTCCCAATACATCTGGAACTAGATGATGATCAACCATCATTAGATTTAGGATGAACATCGCAGGTTATTCATGCAACTAGATTTTCCTAATCACTTAAATCATGACATTTAATGGAAATCCCTCCACTTTAGGGAAACTAGAAAAATCCATATCTCTCGATCCAACTAGCCATGGACAAGCATAGTTGGCACCGAATAAAGATGAAAGGACATCATTTGTATAGAAACAAAGGAAAATAGTAGAATCAAGGAAAAGAAGAGGATATTTAGCCCATAGAGGAGAGGTTGCTCTCCCTCCTTAGCCTCCTTATATGATAGATCTCATCCTTTGGGTCATTCTCCTTGATCTTCTAGACTCCTTGGCATCCTTTATCTATAGATCCACCCCGAATAGCAGCTTGGTGAGTGGATGGAGGTGGAAAATGGTAGTGGATGATAGGAAATGGGAAGAAATGGGTGGATGATGGTGGGAAATGATGGAGCATGGAAGCACGCTGAAGAGACGGGTGTAGGGTGAGAACTTTGGCCTTCTCAGACCTTTGGACCCTCCCACGGGGCTCTGGGAACCTCCTAATGTCAGAACCACCGGGTGGAACTGCAAAAATTTGGAACGTGGACCTCTTGATCCTGAAACCCCTCTTCAGGTGGAGAGGGGTGGGTATTTATAGGAGAAATGGTCAAGGCATTGATCTAGTTCTTGGTCCTACTCGCCACGGTCATGGTGATGACCGCGATCTTAGTGGATCATGTAGCCGTGGTGCATCACGTGGTCACGGTCGGGGTGGATGCCTTGGTCGCAATCATGGTCGGGCCGCATTCGTGGTCGGGGTGGTCGCGGTCGTGGTCGGGGTTGATGTCGCGGTCACGGTCGTGGTCGGGGTAGATTCCTCAGTCACAGTCACAGTTGGGCCCCGGTCACGTTCGGGGTTGCTGTCGCGGTCGCAGTCACGGTCAGGGTGGATGTCGCGGTCACGGTCGTGGCATCCTCCTTAGGAGCAGGACCACCGTCTCCTAAGTTGTTGCACATAGTGTGATGCTTAGTCCGCCGCGGTCGTGACGGATAGAGGCCTAGCTGCTACAAAAACCATGTGTTGGGGAGAGATCTTAGATAATAAATGTCTTTTCAGGTTCGGTGCATGCAAGTCCTAAAATTGGCTAGTTGATCTACTTTATCTTTGAAAAGATATAAATTACTAAAAGATAGGAATCTATGGTTATTTTAGGCATATTAAGGCTATATTGACACAAAACCATAAATAAATACTTAGCATAGATGCCTAAATTTGGGTGTTATCAGTCAGCCTCCCTTGGAGTTTAATAGGTTTGATGCTCAGCACATGGCTTGGGTACCTCACATGGTTCTCTATATTGGATACATGGAACACATCATGTATCACATTATCCTAAGGGGGTAAGGTTATAAACAAAAAGAAGCTTCACCAATCCATTCCAAAATCTCAAACACACCCATGTATCGGGACTCAACTTTCCTCTAATCTTAGCTATAGCTCAGAGCGGTCAGATTTCCAAAACACATGTTCACCATAGTGAAGTGCGAGTCAGTCTGCTTCACATCAGCATGTGACTCCTATCGATCCTGGGCTTTCTCAGTCCTTGTTCGATCGAAGCAACTTGCTAAGCACACAAGTATGGTTTCTCTGACCTCTACAAGGTCTTCTCACCGACATCATCCTAGTGAAGCGGTGACTGACACGTCCTCCTATAAAGAGCTTCATACATCCTGATGTTGGTCGTGGTAGCTGTCATAACTAGAAAACTCACTAGGGGAAAGTATTGCTCCCATGATCCACCCCAAACAAGCACATATGCTCTCATTAGACCTTCTAAAGTTTGGACATCTCTTGATTGTCCATCATTCAGGGGGTGATATGTTGCACTAAACTTCAATATAGTATCAAGTTCTTCATGAACTTACTTCCCCAACATGGAAGCAAACTTAAAGCCATGCTCAAGAATATTTGAGCTCAGATAACTGTGCAGTTGAACTATCTCCATATATATATGTGTGTGTGTGTTTGTATATATATATATATATATATATATATATATATATAGTTCAACCTTTTCTGACGCACTGGTAGTGCTCTCTTAGGCAAGGGAATGTGTTGACTTGGTAAGGCAATCTACCATAACCCATATTTCATCATGACCTCTCTTGGTCTAGGGGAGACTCACCACAAGGTCCATGGTGATATGCTCCCATTCCACTCAATAAATTCCAATCCTCTATAGAAGTTCATGGGGTTACTATTATTTATCCTTCATCCTCTGGCATGTATGGCAACTGGCAACATGCACCTCTATATCATCCCTCATTCCATGCCTTCAAGGTACCACTGGAAACCTTAACCATCTTGGTAGTACTAGGGAGTACAGTACACTTGGAATCATGGGCTTCTTGCATGACATGATTCTTCAAGGGTGATTCCTCATAAACCCTAAACACTCTAGTTGTGGATCTCACAACCTACTCTTCTTGAGAGGTCCATCTGAGGTTTCTCTAACCGACTTTCCATCTCATCAAGATCTGGGTTGTCTAACTGGGTAGTTACCAACTTGGTCTACTATTCTGGTTGTATCTAGATGTTAGCCACACCAATCCAGTCTTCTGATGCCTGCATGCTCCACCTAACAACCTCTTCCAGCCCTCTCTACCTACTAGACAAGACGACTGAACACCTGAGCTATTTTCAGCTGAAAACATCCTGTTACCGCATAAGCCTCCTTGTGTGCTAGGTGATGGTGAAGACATAACCCTTCATATACTCCACTCATTGTCCTTGTCTCAGGTTTAGGTTTGTCTGAGTCAGGTAAACTCCAAATTCTTGCATCCATCATCTCGATTACTAAAACCAAACTTTAACCCTTAAATCCAAACTACCCTCGACAAGCTTGTCCTCATATGACGATTAATGCAGTTCATCTATGCTTTCATACCATCTATCCAATATACTCTCAAAAAGTGTGGTACTTCTTCCATCCTCCATTATCGTAGAAAGTTTTCAATTCATATCACCTTTATCATTAGTATATGGCATGCATTTTTTCCTATCTCTCACACCCATAACAAGATGAAATAAGCATTTGGCTGCAGTCCAAATATAGAGTTCATCCCGTTCTGAGAGTAGAGATAGTGTGTCACACATCACTGTTACACTTTCCAGTTTAAGTTGAACATACTTCATGTGACTCCACTCTATGCATATCTCAATTCTATGTTTACACCCCTGGGAAGATTTTTCCCATCACCTTTGGGTCTTAACATCACTCTTAGCTACAATCCTTAGTCATTTCCTCAAGTTCTCTAGGGTGTCAGTATTTTGGGGTGATCTTACCCTTACGCATCTAAGGAATGCCTCTCACATTTACCCCTTAGTACCCATGAACTTATGAAGGTAGTCAACCTCCTAACCCATGGGCCTCAGGAAAAGGTAGTTGTTATCTCCCGACCCTATGGTCTTGTGCATCTAGGGAACATACAACTCCTATTTCTGTCAGTCTCATCCCTACTTGACCATAGTGACTTAGTATTCTATCATAGCACATCTCATCCTTGAATTCTCACCTGAATCTCTATCATCTATCTGGGCACTCATGGTTAGCCTTACATTCCTTCATAGGAATCATGGCGACCTACCAATCTCAGTCTATCCCCATACAGGCTACCTACATGACACTTACACTTATGCCCCTTCGAGATGGTCATACATGGGTCTATAGATTCATACTCATGCTATGTTCTCTTACACTTAGCCTCTCAAGCTCTTATAAGTGAACTCTTAAGGTTACCTTGAACCTAAACAAGAGTGGGTGCTCACCCCAACATGAAGGGTCCCTTTCCAGGATAGGAGAAACCTATTACTTGATAGTAACAGGGGTCACAAAACATCCTTGCACCCAAAGCATGTATCATCATGTACATGCATAGCTCCTATCTGGATACCTATGCACATGTCTAGCAAGAAGATAGCTTATTAAACCATTCTAAGTTCCTTGGTATGACATACTTGTTCATCATTCCTCAAGGTTGGGCCAAAATCATATATATTTCACCAGCTTGTGTGAGTGGCTCATCATTCATATATCTTAGTTCAACTGGGGTTTCCTTTTGTCCCAATATATGGGGGTGCCATGCTTAATTCCTCTGAACTCACTCAGCCTCATGAGCATTATGTGCACTAGGTACTACTACTTCCCCTCTTTAGTCTAGGAACCCCAGGTTCACCTCTTATGCATCATCTATATCTCAACTGCATGCTCGGCTACTCAAACATGAACCAAACCAATACAAGATATGACATATACTTCCTAACACTCTCCCACGTGAACAACCCTTAAAGTCCTACACAAGGAAAAGCAACTGGGTGTGGGGCCTCCCAACTTGCTATCATACCATACCTCTTTAGGGTCTTTTGAACTCTCTTTCCTACACCTAAAAGGTAGGCACACATATTATCTATACGTTTGTTCAAGAGGCATATTTCTCTTTTCTAGGTTTTGGTATCTTTAAAGGCATTCAAAGTACAAAAAGCATCTAAGGATCATGCATGACGAAACCACATACATCTACTCAGGGTTGTCTATTCTAGGCCACATCATACCAAACTTCCCATGATTCGTCATGTCTCAGAGTCTTGGTCTCCAACCTTCTTCATCGGGGTCTCGTTCTATCTCTAGAGCTAACCCTATGATTGGTCCTACCACTAGAGGTTCTCTCTTTGAAGATGGGTAAAGCTCTTAAGGATACACATCTATCCCTACCTAGATGAAACTTACTATCAAATCTTATGTCTGGCTAAGATCATCTAAAGCTCTACATGCTTATCTCATAAACTATCAGGCATAACCCTTCTGACTTAGGTCTAAAACCTACTGCTAGCCTTGTTGTCCCTCACTTCTATATAGGTGCATGCCTCTTTTCTACTCATATATACCTGTTAGGGTTCCTATATGGTCACCACTAACCTTCTCAATGAGGGATCCATCCCACACCCTCAATAGGTATGACCCACCCAAGGTCGGGTCACAACAAGGCACTAGGGGTCAAACAACCACACATAGTCTATGTTTCTCATGTGTACTCAAAACCTCTATGTAAAGCATGCATGTCTAACCCACGTACATACATGCATGATCAACTATGATATCCAACTCATCATGTCTTCTCTTTCTCTACCCACCTCTTAAGGTTTTGGGTTAAGCATCATCCACTAAGGATGCACTAGGTCTCTTCCTCTTCCTAGAGGCCTCTTCCTCTAAGGCTATCCCTTTCCTCATCTTCCTACAATATGGTTTAAAATCAGCATTCTCTTGAGGGGTATCCAAGGGCACAACAACACAGGCCATGCAACCTAAGCATGTAACTAAACTCAGTCTAAGTTTCATCATTTAGACTTATGTCCATGACATATTTCTTACAAGATTTTTATTATTTGTTGGAGGATTCCTTAATCCTTATCATTCTTAACCCTAAAACCAGGAGGAGGTCAAGAGAGAGAAAAACCAAAGCTCTTACAGTTTCTTTGTGAAAGGGTAGAGAAGGGATGAAAACAAATGAGAAGACCTAGAGGTATCTTATTTTGAGTTAAATTCTCATATTTTGGCCAGGCAGTCACATAGATTTTGGGAGTCCTCGTAAACTGACTAGCGGGGTGGAGGAAAATCTTGCTAGCCCTAAGATCCTGATCCTTTTCTAGACACCTCCATCTTTGGAAAATCCTCTAATAACTCCCATGGTCTCTAAAGAGTTTGTAAAATTTAATATATATTAGAGATTAGATGGAAAACCAGGCTCAGATACCAAATGTAATGACCCCACCCCTCAGAAACCCCCAATTAAGGAAGGCTAAGGAGTTGGTGCCATTATCCCAAAATATGATCAACTGGTTTTGCAAATAATAAAAAATAATTAATAAATTCTACCATAACTAAGCTCAAAGCAGGTTAATTTTTTTTCTTTTAACATACCTTTCAAAAATAGGAGTTTGGAACTTTACCCAAAGTAGATTTCTATCTAACTAAATTCTCAAATCTTTATTTTGATTTATTCTTCATGTGCCACTTTAAATGTTCATCCACTATCGTGTATTCCAAAAATGCCGAAAACAAAACGTCGGTAAGTATAATAGGTTATACTGGTATGTGGGGGAACCAAAATCTGACATCTATTTGTAACAACATATTACAACCAAATTATTGCTTAATAGATCAAACTTTACATCTTAAACACTATTCGGGAAATCGGCCGGCATGGCCGCATATACTCCTGCACATGCCTATTCAGTCACCCTACCACACCGCATATTACTAATCTTTCCACTAAGCGGTCATGGGCCGCATATACTCCTGCTTGGCCAATTAAGCGGCCGATTAAACTCCACTTTTTGAAAATCCCACAACTAATGTTCATGCATTTTGTACATACATGCATATATATACAAACATTTTATTATATATATAAATTGAGATATATAGTCATTGAATTATATGTATGCATTGCAATACATATAAAATTTTCCACAGGCATTTGTATATTTATTTGAATACCTTTTGATATATTAACATGTATAGATACATATATAATATACCTAAATATACAATCACATATTTGTGCATATATATATACATTTTTATTTATTCACATTTATACACACTATACATATATTTGTACATTGATTTACCTATATTTTAATATTTGTACATATATTACAAACGCATTCTATATATAGACATATATACATATATAAGCATATCATACATCATACATGCATATTAATATGTTTATAAGTAAATAGATGTACGTGCCTACTCTATATATTTTAATTTATGATCTCGCTATATTATTTTATATATAATTAGTTTATTTAAATAATAAAAACCCAAAACCGCATATACTCCCGTTTATACTCCCCCATGCCGCATACACTCTATGCAGTAACCTCTCCGCCCGTACACTTGACACGAATTTTCCATGTGTCGAACGCAAGTGTATGCGTCAATGTAATATAGGCCTTTGTGAGGCTCGAGTCGAACTCAGGAACACTGAATTATAGGAGACTACTACTAACTACTCGCAATCAGTCAGACCAGTTAAAAAGTTGGAAGTTGTTGTAAAATTAAAAGAAAATGAAATAAAATAAAACAAAACAATTGATTAAAGGTTTACTTTAATCAATTCAAGTGGAGATCTTTAGGATTGCGGTTTCACTGCGGGTTATCAATGTATGAATTTCTATATAGCAACTCAGATTTATCTCTCTTTCCGGGTAGTGGCATGTAGTCAGAATTGCCCACTGTCGTGGTACAATTCACTACCTATGTCTAGGTCGGTTCCACCGTCGTAGTAACCTATACCCTAAACTAGGTGCATTAGAATCGACGTCTGGGTATCCACCATTAACCTTACACCACCTTGTTCAAGGGATTTGTTAATTAATGTGAATTTCATCTCTTTTCAACCGTTAATTCTTCTTTCAAAGCAATTAAGGGGATTAGATTATTATTATGGTGATCAAGCATAACAATATAATTGAGAAAATGAATTCATACCATGGATTTAAGAGATAAATGATGAATTACTATGGTAAAAATGTCATACAATGCTTCCTCGGGCTACTTCCGGTCCTAAAGACAAAGGGGATTACCCCGCATGTTCATCTCAGAGCAAAACATGGTAGAGAAAAGGGGAAACATGGAGAAAAACGTGTTATATGTAAGGCTAATCTGGATAGTGTGGAGGCAAAGAAGATTTGGATTCCTGTGCAGAAACATGATACTCCTATAGTGGTAGCTTATGTGACAAGGACTTCTGAAACTTCAAATGATGATATCCCTCAAAAACCTGCTCAAAATACCCATGTTGTGAATAATATGGTACAGCCATTAGTAAATGAAATCCTAACTCAAGGAAATCTGTCGGCAGCTCAAGGGCATCAAGGGGGTAGCTCTCAAGGATCAAAAGTCTCTTCTTATAAACAGAGCTGTATTTCGTCTACACCTTTCACGAGTAGAATTGTGGAAAATGTGGAATCTATTCTTTCTACAAGAAGTTGGAATGTACCTCGGAATATGCAGCCTATTCTGGATGAAAAGATAAATATGGGAACCCCGGTTACTGATGATGGTTTCCAAGCTGTTAAGTACAAAAATCGGTCCTCTCCACCAAGGCTACTTTAAAAGAATAATGCTCTTACTAAAAGACCCGATACTGATATGAACTGCATGGCCACTAACATGTTTGAGAAACTTATTGAAGTTGGGGATGATGAAGGTTCAGCTACTGAGACTGGCAGGTTACCAGTCACAAACATTTCTAATGGCTGAAAAAATTGGGATCTTCTCCTGGAATGTCCGAGGCCTTAATAGGTTAGGGCACCAGGAGAAAATCAGGGCAATCCTTGCTAGTAATGGATGCCCTATTAATGTTCTGGTAGAGTCCAAGCTCAGATATAAAAAAATGTATAAAACTATGGATAAGATTTGGCAGGGGAACTCTTGGTTATCCAACCACTCTACTCATCTGCTTGGAAGGATCATTGTTTTGTGGGATTCAAATTGTGTTCATGTTAGCAAGATTGATGAAAGTGATCAATTTATACACTGTAATATTTCCTGTGATGGTACTTCTTTCTTGCTTACGGCCATCTATGGCCATAATGATGAAAGGAAAAGACGCCTGTTGTGGGAAGATCTTTTGAAATGGAGGCCCTCTAATAGTGAGGCTTGGATACTTATTGGAGATTTCAATGCCATTAGATGCTCGAATGAGAAGAAGGGGAAAGGGTGTTATTCTTTTTCTGCCATGAGGGATTTTAATAACACAATTTCAGAGTTATGTCTTGTTGAGCTTGATTTGAAGGGCCCTTTTTATACCTAGGACAAAGACAAAAAGGTGATGAGCTGGTTTTGTCTAAGATTGACAGGTGTTTTTATAATCTACATTTCTTCTCGATGTTTAAGGAAGTTAGAGGAGAGGTTATAAATACCATTGTGAGTGATCATAGACAAGTTCTTATCCTGTTAAGTAACGTGATTAAGAAGAGAAAAGGCTACTTTAAATTCATCAATGTGTGGACTAAGAGAGATGATTTTTTGAAATTAGTACAAGATGCTTGGAGTATTGAAGTTAAAGGTAATGATATGTTTAAAGTCATTTCCAAGCTTAAAAATGTTAAAAAGAAGCTCATTGCCTGGAATAAGGAGAAAGTATGTGATTTTTGTGATAAAGCCAAAATATCTGAGCTTGATGTTGTTGAAGCACAAAGAAATGCGGATGAGAATCATGATAACCTTGATCTTAGAAATATAGATGATGATAAAAGGAAGATTGCTATGTTGGATGCGGAGATTGAAGAAGACTATGCTAGATAGATTTCTAGAGTTAATTGGTTGAAATTGGGAGATAAGAATATGAGTTTTTTCTATAATTTTTTCAAGGTTAGAGCCAACCGAAATTCTATGAAAGCTCTTATGATAGATGGTAGTATGGAATATAATGAAGACATCATAAAGAATCATGCATATTCATATTATGATAACCTTTTCAACCAATATAAAGACACTAATGAGAAATGGAGCTGGGATTCTAACTGGCACCTCCCCTCTCTTAGTAATGAGAAATTTTCTAATCTTTGTGATGTTGTTACAAAAGAGGAGATTGAGAAGGTCATTAATGAAGTTGATGGGGATAAGGCACCTGGGCCTGACGGTTTCAATGGCCATTTTTTCAAAGCTACTTGGAGTATTATTAGTAAAGATGTCATTGCTGCCATTCAAAATTTCTTTAAGAATGGCAAGATGGTTAAAGAGTTGAATAAATCTTATATTACCTTGATCCCCAAAGTCACGGGTGTTGTTCATATCAAAGATTGGAGACCGATTGCCCTCTGCAATTTTCTATATAAGATCATCACTAAGATCCTCGCTAATAGACTTCAACCCATCCTTCATGGTCTGATTAGCAGTAATCAAGTGGCTTTCATTAAAGGGAGGAAGATCTCTGATGCTCTCTTGCTTACTAATGAGCTGATTAGTGATTTCAATAAGAAAACTTTGAGACCTAAGATGTGTATTAAAGTTGATCTGGTTAAATCCTATGATGCCATTAGATGGGACTTCCTATTATGTATCTTGGAGCATATGAATTTTCCTTATTGCTGGCTGAACTGGTTACATGTTCTTATGCATACTAGTAGCTATCATGTTCTTGCTGATGGGGAGCCCTCTCCTGCTATTTATCCGTCTAATGGGATTCGTCAAGGGGATCCCATTGCCCCGTATCTTTTTGTTCTTGCTATGGAAGGTTTCTCATCTATTATGAATCATGTTGTTAATCAGAATATCATCTCTCCTATCAGAAATCATTCTATGCATGTCTCCCACTTGCTTTTTGCTGATGATGTTATGATTTTCCTTGATGCAACTGATAACAATGCCTATGAGATGAAAAGCATTTTCAAAAGATTTAGGGAGATGTCAGGTCTGAAGATTAGTGATGCCAAGAGTAATGTCTTTTGCAACTGCTCTGCTGATAAGAAGAAGATCAGTGATGTGCTTGATATCCCTGTGGGTGTTTTCCCTATGAGATACCTTGGTCTCCCTCTCTTCTGTGGCAAGCTAAACAAGTCACTTTGTGCTCCTCTTATTGATAAAGTGAATAGCAAGCTGGAGGGTTGGAAACATAAATCTCTATCCTTCTCTGGTAGAGTTGAGCTTACTTCATCTACTCTCGTGTCGTTGCACCTTTTTTGGTCCTTGACATTCCCTCTTCCTTCAGAAGTTATGAAGGAGATTGAATATATCTGCAGGAGGTTTATTTGGGGAGGCGTTGAGATGGAACGGAAGGTGCATTATGTTAAATGGTCTAACGTGTGTCGCCCAAGGAAGGAAGGGGGTCTGGAGGTTAGAAGGATTAGTGATATGATTACCGCAGGCATTCTTCAAAATATCTAGAATATTGCTGCTAAGAAGGATTCTTTGTGGGTGAAGTGTGTGGATGGAAAATATCTGCGAAAGGATTCTATTTGGTCTGTTAATTATGATCCAAATGGATCTTGGATGTGGAGACAATTATTGAGATATAGACATATTACTTTGCCTCACATTTCGTACATCATTGGTAAGGGTATCACCATCAAAATATGGAGAGATCCCTGGATCCCTGGAGGTAAATTTCTGAAAGATGTGATTAGTGCTAATAATGTCCTTTGTTTAGGCTGCGGTCTGTATAGTGATCTGCAGCAGTTCATGAATGATAGGAGTTGGAATATCCTGATAAGAGAAGATTTGGAGAGTTCAAGAGTTTCATTTCATCTAACAATTACAAAATCAAAGATAAAGGAGCTATTCTTATGAAGGGGATGGAAAATCCTACTATTAAGGATTGGTGGAACTTGGTTAGAGCTAAATATGAAGAACCTTTTTGGGCAAATCATCTTTGGAAAGCTAATGTTCCTAGATCTTTTGGTCTGGTTGGTTGGAAGTTTTTTCTTGGTAAGCTTGCCACTCAGGATGTTCTTAGAAGATTTGGGATGACTATTGTTTCGAGATGCTACCTGTGCAGTGAAGCATACGAAGATATTTCTCATATTTTTTTCTTTTGTAAATATACTATTGGGGTATGGGATTCTACTGTACAGAATGGGAAGATTGCAAGTCGGCCTTCAAATAAAGAGGACTGTAGGCACTTGTTCACTTATTGGAATTCTATGATTACTTGCCTTACTATCTTTTATCATGTTTGGCAAGAACAGAACAAAAGGGTTTTCTTAAATGATGCCAAAGAACCAGATAGCCGCTGGGGAAAATTTTCTTCAGATCTGAAAGCTTTGGAAATATAGCCTGCTATTCAAGCTGGTTTCTGAAGTTTTTTGTTATGGTCTTGTTTGACCAAGCTGTGTTTTTGTTTTTCCCTTTCCTTTTCTGTTCTCGTTACATTGTCATAGACTGTTTTTACCAAAAATCAATAAAAAGGGGCACACGCTTGCAGAGCAAAAAAAACCCCTGAACGGAGAGGATCCAAACATTCCTCGGCATGGAATATGTGATCTTCGGCCTTTCGGTGGTGGAAAACGTCTTCTTTAGCGTCCAAAATGGCTGGGGCGTGCTTCTGGGCTTCGTTCTTCTCTCCACACCTTCTCAGGACATGTGCAGTGGCTAATGACGTGATAGACTGCTCTTGGCCGCCGTCATTAGGTATAATCACTGAGTTAGGTAGCAAAAATATCGTAGCCGTCGGATTTAGATCGATCTGAAACAAACTTGTATCTGACGGTGTCGATACCATCGTCGATGGTATCGACTCTGAACGGTATCAGCTGGTCTTCTTTTCTTTTCTTTGTCGCGACTAAGGCGTCGGTTTTTGTCCTTTTCTGTCACTGTAGCTCCACTTGTCGATAGTATCGACTTCTGGGTCGATAGTATCGACTATCTTCTCGCCAGCAACCTGATGATATATCGATACCATCGACTCTCCTGTCGATAGTATCGACTCTACGATGCTCCTTGCGGCTAGCTTCCTATGGTTGTGTCGATGGTATCGACCACTTTTGATGGTATCGACAGCAGCAGATATGTGTTTTTCTTGAAATTGCAACACAAAACCACATAAGCTGAAATAAAACATATTATTGTAATCATTTATGCTCAAAATACCAAAATAAGGGAGATTTGACACTGAGAAGGATCATAGACCAAAGTAAATGAATCATGCAATATTAACCACCAAAATGACCAATAAATGCATAAAACCCAAGTAAAATATGTCTATAAATGCGACTCAAAATCATCGCATCAAACTCCCCTAAGCTTGAACATTACTCGCCCTCGAGCAACTAAATTTTAGAATAGAATTGCGAGGGTCAACTAAAGAACAAATCATCACAACAAACATCACCATATGATCCCCACTGGACATTCACATTCCGGCCCTCACTAACCACAGAATGATAATTACCCTAAAGGTGACAATAATCATCCATAAAAGATATCTACCTCAAAATTGATGAACACTATCATATAAGGCAGTTAACATAATAAAATTCGCCGGTTCAGACTTGGTGCATCTTGTGATCTCCTATTCTACGTTGCTCGCCCTAACTACCATCTACATGGAAGCAGCTCTCCTGATATTCACGAGTGAGGAGAAAATCATGGTGGCCTACCAATTCGAGCAACGGGTGGATGAAATGGGTGGCTCATGGAAGAAATGGAAGCATTATACGATTATAACATGCATAAAGCAAAAATGACCTAAATGATGCATATGCAAGTGTAAATGCCCTAATGCCTACATTTGGGTGGAATGATGCATACACTATCATTCTGTCTCAATGTGAGATGGAATATCTACGAGAACTACATCATGTTCTTATTCTTCATAATATGCAGTGAAAACATGTTCCTTTCTCCCTCTCATTCCTATTTATTCTCAATTCTTTTTTTTTTCATTTTCATATTTTTCTTTTTTTTTCAAGGCCCTTATATCCATAAATGACAATGAAGTATTTGTCGGGCTCACTTTTGTTGCATAACTATATACTTGAAGCATTCAGAAGGTATGGAACAAGTTTATCACCTTTAATGTTTCAGAAGAAATAAGATACAGGATGTGGCCTATATGCATGAAAATATGAATGCAGCTACAAAATGATAGTCATGCATCTAAATGACATGCACCTAAGGAGAATGTGCATGTATAGCTAATCTAATTTTTTTATTTTCATGCAAAATATGTGGAAATAGTTGTAATGCAAGTCCTATCTACATGAGATGCACTCAAAGAAGTTAAAATCGTAATGTACTTCCAGTTCTTAAGGTACAATATAAAAACAATGGGGGTGGAAAGATCACAAGACTAATTGACTGAACCTTTGCAAATTATTATGCATCCCTCCTTATTGACCTGTGTGGTAATTAAGAGGTTTCTATCTCTTACTTTAAATTAAAGTCTCATTATCATTTGGTCAGTTTAGGCTCAAACAACCAATTCCGTCCACTTTTCATGAATCATAGGAATATACAGTTGTGATTTTCTATTTTAAAGTTGACAAACCCAATCATTTTCTTAAGTTATGTGCTCAAAGTTGAACAACACAAGCTTGCAAACACTAAAAATTTTTAAGTTTTCCCTTAATTCCCATGTATAAGCAAACGAGATGACACAAGACTTAAGACATCCACAATTACACTAGATAGAATGTGGATCCTACAAACAAACTAAGAACTAAGAAAAACAAATGACAAAAGACAAAATAATAAAACTAAAAACTGAGAAAACTAAAGGATAGAGTTGTTCCAACCCCCCCCCAAGCTTGAATTCGACTATGGACTCATAGTCAAAAACAACCTTAAAAGGTGGAACAGTGATACTGATCATTCTTCCGGCGGAGGCGGGTACTGCGGGGCCGTGGGGTCCCAAGATGGGTACTACCCCTGAAAGCTCGGATCATACTGGGGCATCGAAAGAGGTTGTGGATACCGCCCAAAGTATTTTTGGCTCTAGTAATGATCATAGAAGGGATGATACTGCATCTCCATCCTATGCAACCTGTCGTGAATGTGTTGTTGATTGTCGAGGAGGAGGCGCTCATTTTTAAAAATGGCCCTATGATTATCTAGCAACCGGTTTGTCGTATCCTGAATACCGGCATATGAGGTTGTGTGTTGCTGCTATGTCTGATGAATATCCTGTAGCATTGCATACATTCCTTGCATGGAGTAGACATCCTCGCTTTGTTGCGAGGGCTGTGGTGGCAGAGGCTGGTAAGAAGAAGATGCACCCTGATGCATGCGGGGATGCTTCCTAGGTGCCACTCGTGCACGAAGAGGAGTGAAAGCCACCTCTTCCTCTTCAGCCTCGTCGTCGTCGTTGCCGCCGTCTTCATCCAAACTCTCGATGGCAATGACAGGCCATCGAAAATTCTGAGCACCCTCAATGTGGAAAACAGGGTTGGGGAGCGAACATTCCTTATATGCTTGATTAACGTGGCAGTGTGCATATGCCAGGCCATCACGAAGCAGGATGAGGTTGGAGCGGTGCAGATGCTGCAAATTGACCTTGCTTCTGTTGGAGAGACGAGTCAGTTGGGAGAAATTCAATCCAAGATAGTGGGCCAGCAGTGTGATGAGCCCTCCAAAGTGAATTGGAGCCTTCCGCGTACTCCTCTTTATAGCCAACACGCGCTGCAAGAAAAATGCTCCCCAATTACACTCTTGCCGCTTCAATAGCTTGTGCAGGAAAAACAGGTCTGTCTCTTGAAACTTGCTGAGAGACAGATCACCACGGGCGAACAAAGTGGTACAAAGCATGCGATGAAGAATCCACATGAATGGATGCTCAAAGTCAGCCACCACCGCGTTGTGGTAGCTCACAGATTTTCCCGGAGGCACAGTCACTAGCTCGGTGAAGATAGCATCATAATCAGTCCGGTTGTCTGGCCTCCGGTACTGATCTCACCCATGATTCTAGTTATAGATTTCATTGAACTGCCTGAGAGTGAGAGTGTAGTCATTGTTGTACAGCCGGAAAGAAACACGGCCCTTGATCCATTCATGATCCGTGGCGATGATGTCGTTTGGCACAACACATATGTCCAGCGACGCCATGAATTCCGCCACCAGCTCCTTGTACGTGGGGCATTCACCGAAGAATGGCTGACCATCAGCATGGAATTCCATCTCATCGGGCCTCTTGTCTGTATGCCTTGCCTGCCCCTTGAGCACATAGGCCAGATTAGCCTCGAACCCCAGATTACAGATCATCGCCCGGTCGACGTAGTCGGTTGGCTCAATCTTCCTTTTCATGATCTCCTCATAGACCTTCCGAACCTCCATGGAAGGATGAACGATCCGCAGACGCGAAATAGAAGCAGTTGGTGGAGGAACGAACTCCGGGATCTCCATTGGATTTTCCCAGGAAGAGGATGCGCTGGCAACCTGCACCATTGTCGAGCAAGAAGAAGGATTAGAAGATGGAGCTCGGAGAAGGTCAGAGAAGACAATCTCTGCTCGATGAAGGCTCGGTGAAGAACGCGCGCTGTGGATGCTCGTAGTCGGGCTCCAATTTCTCACAAAGATGCACGGCACAAGTGGAGAAGGATTGCTCTGAAGTTGTGATGTCATATGACGACAATCCATCCCTTATATAACTGTGGTCGGCGCTGCTGTATGCTCGTCGATACCATCGACGTGAGTTGATGGTATCGACTCCTGTAGCACAATCTGCATGCCGCTGGTATCGACGGTCGTCGATGGCTTGATGTGGGAGCCCGTATCGATGACGTGTCGATACTATCGACAGGTGTCGATGGTATCGACCCGTCCCACGGATCGACTCTCTCGATGCAGCAATCGCCGTTGATTTCCTCTCACGGATCGGTGATGTGTCACGTCGATACCATCAACGCAAGTCAATAGTATCGACTTATGGTTAGGGAAACACCCTCGCGAGGCCCGGCCGCCGCTTTCTACCTATAACTTGGTCGATACCATCGACAGGCCTGTCGATGGTATCGACTTCACTGAGACAATTTGCGTCTAAATATCTCCAGAGATCTCAATAGTATCGACATGCATGTCGATACTATCGACCTCGACTTTGCGATCAACCTGTTGGTTTGTCGATACCATCGACACATAGCGATTTTTGCAGCTGCCAACCTATACCCATCTCGATACCATCGACACAAGGGTCGATGGTATCGAATCTGCCTCAGTCCTGTACATAAAGCAAACGATCATGGTATCTTTTTTTTTACACTAAAAACGAAATCAAATCAAATCAAAGTACAAATGTGAAAGAAATTAACTAAGCTACCGATGGCTGGGTTGCCTCCCAACAAGCACCCGTATTTAACGTCTTAGGCTAGAAGACATTAAGCTCCTCATGCATCTGGAAGTGCAATAAGTTTGACCTCATTCACTTTCCTTGTGTAATCTTCACCGAAGTACAATTTCAATCATTTTCCATTGACCAAGAATGTAGTCTCGCCATCACGCACCATGATTGCGCCATGTGGCCTGACCTCCTCTACGGTGAACGGTCCACTCCATCGGGATTTCAATTTCCTGGGATGCATCTTCAAGCTGGAGTTGAACAAGAGTACACGATCTCCTTTCTTGAAGATGCGTATCTGAATATGGCGATCATGAATTAGCTTCGTTCGCTCCTTGTAGATCCGCGAGCTTTCATATGCATTCATCCACAGCTCGTCAAGTTCATTGAGCTCAAGCAACCTTTTCTTTCCCGCTTCATCATAGCTCAAATTCAGCTTCCTTAGCGCCCAATGTGCTTTATGCTCCAATTATACTGGCAAATGGCAGGCCCGACCATAAGCCAACCTAAAAGGCATAGTGCCTATAGGTGTCTTAAACGCCGTCCTGTACGCCCACAAAGCATCTGGTAGCAAGGTGCTCCAATTCTTTCTCGTGGAAGCCACAGTGCGCTCCAAGATCTTCTTAATCTCCCAATTGGAGACCTCCACTTGCCCTTGAGTTTGCGGGTGGTACGGGGTACCAATGTTGTTCTTTACCCCGTACTTTTTCAATAGTGCCGCAAACTTTTGATTCCGTAAATGCGTACCTCCATCACTAATGATCATTCTTGGTACACCAAACCTGCAAAAAATGTATTCTTTGACAAACGTGCACACTATATTAGCATCATTAGTCCTTGTGGGTATTGCCTCTACCCACTTCGACACATAATCAATAGCTAAAAGAATGTACAAGTTAGAATTTAAGGACACAAAGGGTCCCATAAAATCAATACCCCACAAGTCAAACACCTCAACCTCTTGAAATACATTGAGGGGCATCTCCTATCTTTTTGAAATGTTACCTGCCCTTTGGCAGGAATCACATTGCCGCACAAAATCATATGCATCCCTGAACAGAGTAGGCCAGTACAAGCCACTTTCAAGTACTTTGGCGGCAGTCCGAGAACTTGCATGGTGGCCACCCGTCGGTAGGTATGGCAATGATAAAGAACACTTTCGTATTCCACCTCCGGTACAGACCTGCGCAAGACACCATCCCTGCACTGCTTCAACAGAATAGGGTCATCCCAGAAATAATAACGCAAAGAATGGAAAAATTTCTTCTTCTCTTGGTATGTCCAGTCATCCGGGATAATTTTGTAGGAAAGATAATTAACAATGTAAGAAAACCAAGGATCTTTCGATTTCATGGATAAAAGTTGTTCATCAGAAAATGTCTCGGTAATGGGTATATGTAAATCTTTCTCATCTACCCTATCCAACCTAGACAAATGGTCCACGACCACATTTTCAATGCCCGCCTTATCTTTGATTTCAATATCAAATTCTTGTAAGAGTAAGATCCACCTAATCAATCTAGGTTAGGCATCCTTTTTCTCCATCAAGTACATAATGGTTGTGTGGTCCGTCCATACCATGACTTTTGATCCAACAAGATATTGCCGAAATTTTTCAAAAGCAAAAACAACGGCGAGAAGTTCTTTTTTGGTTGTCGTGTAATTCAACTGTGTGTCATTTAAGGTTTTGGATGCATAGAAAATCGTAGCGGGTTTATTATCCACACGTTGTCCCAAAACAGCCCCAACTGCGAAATCAGACGCATCACACATTAATTCAAACGTCTTAGTCTAGTCCGGTGTTTGCACAACCTGTGCGGAAATCAGTTTTTCTTTAAGCACGTTGAACGCATGTAAACACTTGTCATTGAAATCAAACACATCATTCTTTTCCAACAACTTAGATAATGGTTTGGCGATTTTAGAGAAATCTTTTATAAAGCGGCGATAAAAACCGGCGTGACCTAGAAAACTCCGAACCCCTTTAACCGAATTCGGTGGGGGCAATTTGGAAATAACTTCGATCTTTACCGGGTCTACCTCCAACCCTTTGCTAGACACTTTATGTCCAATCACAATTCCTTCGCTTACCATCATGTGGCATTTCTCCCAATTGAGGACCAAATGTGTGTCCTCACAACATTGCAAAATCTTGTCCAAATTATATAAGCACTCGTCAAAGGACGCACCATAGACGGAGAAATTGTCCATAAAAACCTCCAAACAGCGTTCAACCATATCAGAAAAGATGGCAAGCATGCAACGCTGAAAGGTTGTCGGTGCATTACACAACCCAAATGGCATACGGCAGTATGCAAATGTTCCGTAAGGACAAGTGAAGGTGGACTTCTCTTGGTCCTTAGGATCAATTGAAATCTGATTGTACCCCGAATAACCATCAAGAAAACAAAAATGCGATCGGCCGGCTAAATGCTCTAAAATCTAATCAATGAATGGAAGAGGGAAATGATCCTTAAGCGTAGCAGTATTCAATCGACGGTAGTCTATACATACATGCCACCCGGTTACCAAGCGGGTCATGACAGGTTCATTTAATAGATTATGTGTGACAGTAATTCCCCCCTTTTTAGGGACTACCTGTGTAGGACTCACCCACGTCGAGTCGGATATAGCATAGATGATACCTACAGAAAGGAGCTTGATCACCTCCTTCTTGACGACCTCCATCATGCTAGGATTTCATCGACGATGTGGCTGAATCACCGGCTTGGCTCCCTCCTTGAGCCGAATCTTGTGCTGGCACAATGTAGGGGAGATCCCCTTGATGTCTGCGACTGACCACCCGAATGCACCTCGGTGGTTCTTCAACACAATCAGTAGCTGATCTTCCTCATCGGCACTTAGATATGCCGAAATAATCACAGGCAGCTTCTCTTCCTCAGCTAGAAATGTGTACTTCAAGTGCGGTGGCAATGGCTTCAATTTCAAATCTGGCGAGCTGATTAAGGATGACTGAAGCGGTGGTGGGAGTTTGCCAAGGTCTTCATAGTACCTAGCATAAAAGCATGGAAGCACCTGAAGCATCTTGGCACACTCCTGTAGTGACTTGCTCCTCATCCAATCATGTGTTATATTGACCAAGCAAGCTTCAAGTGGTAATTCTGGATATGCATTGAAGACCGAACTCGCTATGGCCTCATCTTCAGTAGAGGGGGGTATGTCCTCCTCTTCATCATTAGGAAAACCCACAGATTTGCTAAGGGACACAACCTTGCTCTGCTCCATGATGTCAATAGCCAATGTCCCTTTCTCCACCTTAGTCATTACATGAGCCATATCTAAAAATGGCTTCCCTAGACAAAGTGAGATATTGTGATCAAAATGCTTCGCCATGCGGCATTGCTCCTTAGCTTTAGATGACGTGGTGCTGGAAGGCATGACCATCTCGAACCGATCATCGGCGATACCCAAGGTCAAACGACCTCTCCCCATCTCAAGTATCATGTCAGCTGTAGCTTGTAAGGGTCTTCCAAGTAGTAACTCATTGCCATGTTCATCTTGCATCTCCATTACAACAAAGTCTGTTGGAAATACAAACTGATCTACTTTCACCAACACAACTTCACAAATACCATAAGGCTTCACCACAGAATTATCCGCCAGCTGTATTGTCATATTGCTCGGCCTTGATTATTTTAATCCCAATTTCTTGAATGTAGAGAGAGGCATCAAGTTTATGCTTGCCCCATAATCACACAGTGCTTCTCCGAATTTCACCTTACCAATGTAACATGAAATGTTGAAGCAGCCTGGATCCTACCTCTTAGGTGGCAATGTGCCCATGATGAAGGCTCTCACCTACTCCTTGAGAACTACAACCTCCGTGTCAGGGATCTTCCTATTCTTAGTAATGATGTCTTTCAAAAACTTGCCGTAAGAGGGAATTTGCTCTATTGCCTCTAATAATGGGATGTTGACTGAAAGCTTTCTGAAACTGTCCAAAAACTTCTTGAACTGGGCATCCACCTTCTTTTCTTTCACACTATTCGGATATGGGACCGGGACAGCCTGTGCCCTTTGATGCGGCGGCACATATGGTGTCCTTTTCTTTGTCTCCTCCTCAACAACAACGGGGTCCGCAGTGACATCCCCTGCTATTTCCTCAACCGGCTTTGTGACTGAGTTTGGCACTTCCTCAGTGGCCTCACCTTCGGTTTCTGACTGGGGTTTGCTTGGTTCATCGGCCCTGGGGTTTAAAAGCTTCTTTCCACTCCTTAGCAAGATTTCCTTCACCTGTTGGTTTCCTCCTAGAACGTTTGTGTTACCTGGAAAACCTTGCTACACTGGCTTCTTTAGATTGGCTATTTCAGCTGCCATTTGTGCCATCGGCATTTCTATTGTCCTCATCTAAGCCCCATGGCTCTGCAATGTCTGTCCAAACTGATTCATAAATTCCCCCTGTTGCTTGATCTGTTGGCCAAATGTGTTCATAAGTTCTTGGTTCTACTTTATCACTTGGTTGAGCAACTCCGTGCTCTTATCCTCTGCCACCAGCTGGGGTTTTGCATCGGGGTCCTGCAAAAAGTTATTCAGATCCTTCCATGAGAATTTCTTGTCCTTCCTCCATGAGTAATCATTATTTCTGTACCCCCGCTGCTAGCGCATGAATTTGGCTTGAGCTTCATCCTCAGATTTGGTATCCTCTTTTGCAAGCAGTTTCTTTGCTAGAAGGTCCATCTTCTCATTCAGCTCTTTGATGGCCTTTGACTCCCCCGCAACTCGAGCGTGCTCTACAGCGTCTCTGTCGCCCCAGGATTTCTTCTTGGCCATGTTCTTTAGAATTTCCAAACACCTCATGTCTGTGTTGTTCAAAAAGAATCCTGAGCCTGCGGAATCTAAGTTACTTCTATCATGCTCGGAGAGAGCAAAATAGAAGATTTTGACCTGTGTCTCTTTGTCAAGCCCATGATGCGGGCACCTCCTAAGCATGATCGGAAACCTTTCCCAAGTCTTAGAGTAGGTCTCTCCTGCCTTCTGGGTAAAATTGTGGATTTTCTTGATCATGTCGTTTGTCTTCTCAGGCGGAAAGAACCTTTCAAAGAATACCTCCACCATGTGGTTCCATGATTCCACATATTCATCGTCAAGATTGTGCAACCATTCTCGTGCATTTCCTGCCAGCGAACTCGGGAACAGCTTCAGGTAGAGTGTCTCCTGTGGAAATCTGTCAATTTTAATCATGTCACAATTCTCCACAAATTGGCTTATATGCGTCATTGGGTCTTCGTTCTTTAGCCCATGGAATGCATTTGACTTGACCAAATTGATTAATGCAGGATCAATCTTGTAAGTCAGAATGTTGATCGCCTGCTTCTTGATTGGCCCCTTTGAAGCAGATGAAGAAGAAGCCTTGATCTTCTCCCATATTGTTTGTTCCTCTGCCATTTCTTCTTGTTTGGATTCGGAATCTGTTTCTTCCAAGTGGTCTTGATTGTAATCCTCCTCGTCGTAAGGTCCCGGCTGTGGAACCTCTGGTGCCTGTTGTGTGTAGTCGGTGCTACGTGTCTGCACCATGCACAGTACCTGTAAAATGAAAATTTCAGTTCAGTACTGTGGTATACAATTACAAAAATTGGAAAGATAGACTATGAATTTTAGAAATGATTTCAAACTAATAAAAATAAAAAGTGGCCTCGAATGGCCGCTTGCAGCACTCGTAGTGCCGACAATTGTCGTGTCCCCGGCAACGGTGCCAAAAACTTGACACGAATTTGCCGTGCGTCGATCGCAAGTGTACGCGTCAATGTAATATAGGCCTTTGTGAGGCCCGAGTCGAACTCAGGGACACTGAATTATCAGAGACTACTACTAATTACTCACAATCAGCTAGACCGGTTAAAAAGTTGGAAGTTGTTGTAAAATTAAAAGAAAATGAAATAAAACAAAACAAAACAATCAATTAAAGGTTTAGTTTAATCAATTCAAGTGGAGATCTTTAGGATTGCAGTTTCACCGCGGGTTATCAATGTATGAATTTCTATATAGCAACTCAGATTTATCTCACTTTCTGGGTAGTGTCCTGTAGTCAGAATTGCCCACTGTCGTGGTACAATTCACTACCTATGTCTAGGTCGGTTCCACCATCGTAGTAACCTATACCCTAAACTAGGTGCATTAGAATCAACCTTTGGGTATCCACCATTAACCTTACTCCACCTTGTTCAAGGGATTTGTTAATTAATGTGAATTTCGTCTCTTTTCAACCGTTAATTCTTCTTTCAAAGCAATTAAGGACATTAGATTATTATTATGGTGATCAAGCATAATAATATAATTGAGAAAATGAATTCATTCCACGGATTTAAGAGATAAATGATGAATTACTATGGTAAAAATGTCATACAATGCTTCCTCGGGCTACTCCCGGTCCTAAAGACAAAGGGGATTAGCCCCGCATGTTCATCTCAGAGCTAAACATGGTAGAGAAAAGGGGAAACATGGAGAAAAACGTGATTAAGTAGTGAAACCCCTGAAAGGAGAGGATCCAAATGTTCCTCGACGTGGAATATGTGATCTTCGGCCTTTCGGTGGTGGAAAACATCTTCTTCAGCGTATGGAACGGCTGGGGCATGCTTCTGGGCTCCGTTCTTCTCTCCACACCTTCTCGAGACGTGTGTAGTGGCTAATGATGTGATAGATTGCTCTTGGCCGCCGTCATTATGTATAATCACTGAGTTAGGTAGAAAAAATATTGTAGCCGTCGAATTTAGATCGATCTGAAACAAACTTGTATCTGACGATGTCGATACCATCGACGCGATTCGATGGTATCGACTCTGCACGGTATCGGCTGGTCTTCTTTTCTTTTCTTTGTCACGACTGATGCTAACTCGATACCATCGATGAGGGTCAATGGTATCGACATTCTAAGGCGTCAGTTTTGTCCTTTTCTGTCACTGTAACTCCACTTGTCGATAGTATCGACTTCTGGGTCGATAGTATCGACTATCTTCTCGCCAGCAACCTGATGATATATCGATACCATCGACTCTCCTGTCGATAGTATCGACTCTGCGATGCTCCTTGCGGCTGGCTGCCTGTGGTTGTGTCGATGGTATCAACCACTTTCGATGGTATCGACAGCAGCAGATATGTGTTTTTCCTGAAATTGCAACACAAAACCACATACGTCGAAATAAAACATATTATTGTAATCATTTATGCTCAAAATACCAAAATAAGGGAGATTTGACACTGAGAAGGATCATAGACCAAAGTAAATGAATCATGCAATATTAACCACCAAAATGACCAATAAATGCATAAAACCCAAGTAAAATATGTCTATAAATGCGACTCAAAATCATCACATCAACACTACATACCGCTTTCCTGAACCATGATCTTAAATATAACTACTCAATCCTAACATATCTTTGCCTCTGTTTTGTCCCTACAGTGGACTGGATACTACCTTTCTCATATGGTAGATCCCAAATAGCCCCTTATGATCCTACCCCAAGGGTAGACCAGCACATAGGGTCGTATAATTGTATGATCCTAACCAAAGGTAGACCAAGCATCGACTCAAGATAACCTGATGATCCTACCGCAAGGGTAGACTAATAACTAGGTTATCCATCTCTCACAAGTACTCAAAGCTACAGAGGAGTACTAGGATCTGAGCTAGTTATGCACATATATTTATGGTGATAGCCATAGTCACTTTGTAGTTGCATGAAATAAAAGTCAACCAAGAAGTTAATTTCAAGCAACTGATAAAACCTCAGAAATCACTGTGAAACTAGAGAGATTAGCCATAAGTGTAACCATATACCTGATTTGAAGTCTCAAAAGAAGCAAGATATCCAAAACCAACTAGATATCCAATCAAGAAAACTAAGAAAACAAATCAAGCAACCCTTGATCCTGAAAACATGTGTAACACCTAATTGTTACCATCACATCCCAAACAACTCCTTATTGACTTGGGACACCTTTCTAAGGTTTCTAAGTCTCATTAGGATTCAATAATGTTTCTTGTATTTATATCTCAATCTTTGTTCTTTTTAAGTCAACAAACCCTAACACAACGTTTCTACTCATAAAACCCTAATTGCTCAAATTATCCACATTAAGGTTCATTATTCTCAATCTGGCTTAAGATCATCATATCTCTATTTTATTTGTGGATTTTCACAACTAAAACCATCAAAAGTCATAATTACCAAAATCAGGGTTTCTAGGCCCATTAATACACTTTATACACATGAAACCCTAAATTGAGCCAATTAAGCACAAAGATCACCTTTTAGATCTTAGTCTTCCTTTTTATTAACAACAGCTTAATATCAACTTAAATCATCCAGATAACTTTACTAAATCTCATTATTATCAAAATTAGGGTTTTCCATTCATAAATGCATTAAAGGTAGAAACTTTATATGCTTTTTAAATTACAAATAGATTCAAACTTCAATTCTATTTTTAATGGATTCCTTGCATTCTCCTGGTCAATTCAATATATAGTTTGTCTTCATCTGAGCAACCAATAATTAGTTGGGATTATTCTAAATTACTTACCTTTGGACCAATGAGATGTCTCCATGTCAGCAATTTGGCCCCTTTTCCTTTTCTGCATGGATCAGGAGAAGCCAATAGGCCTTGACCATGCTGGCAGCTCACTCCATGTGGTTAGGGCGTCGGGCCAAGACAGAAATACCTTACTGGCCCCTTTCCCTTGGGCTTAAGACATCGTGTGCTAGAGGGTAGAATTGTATTTTCGCGTGTAGCCTTTCTTCAACCTCATGAGACACCCCTATTCGTGGTGCGGCGTCAGGCCATAGCCAACCTCATGTTTGACTTTGCACACCTTGCCTCCCCAGTAGTCGATGAAGGTTGCCTCTCCTTCTCAATTACCTACTGAACCCATCGGTGGTCTCACCTTTGCTAGACTTGGCCTGAGTCGTTGGGACGGGTAGGGGATACTTCGGCCAAGAAGGTGCAGTTTGGAGAAGGTGAAAGAGACACCTAGGTGCAAAATCAAATTGGGGAAATGAAATGTAAAGTCCACAGAGTCCCAAGGAAAAATTTTCATTCTCTAAGAGAGGCTTGTATCCCTTTATATAGATCTATTTTAGGATTCGATCCTAGACGATTTGGGGAAAACCTCCTTAGTCCTCCATAGGTGGGGAAACCATGTATGATTAGGTTTAGAATCCTCTCCCGATGTTGTTGGGAGAGTTTCCAAGAATGCTCATCAATCTGAGCATAGAAGAATCACAGAAGAAGATCCCTCCAGTTTCCCAATCCATCTGGAACTAGATGATGATCAGCCATTATTAGATTTAGGATGAACGACGTAGGTTATTCGCACAACCAGATTTTCCTAATCACTTAAATCGTGACATTTAATGGAAACCCCTCCACTTTAGGGAAAATAGAAAAATCCATATCTCTCAATCCTTTACTCCTTTTGCTCCCAAAATTTCTAAAGGAAAGCCCATAATGACTTAAACTACTTGTGTGCCAAGTTTGGGACTCAAACTCGAAAGTATGAGAGACTTTCCTTCATATGCAAGTTATCACTTAAAAATACATATCTTGTTCATATTTTCTCTCTCTTTCCCTTTTTTTCCTTTATTTGGATTCCTTTTACCATTATTAACCAAGTGGATTTGAAACCTAATCCATGAAGGTCATTCACACCACTTTCTAGATAATTCCACGTAATTCTCACCATTATCTTAATTTATTTTCCTTTTTATGCATTATTATATTTTCTTCAACTCTTCTTTCCTTTTTATTACATTGGACTCACTAACTCAATAGGGTCCACGAAATCATATATTTAAAGGAAATATCATCAAAGAAATCAATTCATTACACATAAATCATACAATTTTCATAATCATACATGTTATCAAAGAAATTGCATTTCAATCAATATGAACCCAAAAATTGGGGTTGTAACAACCCACATACAGACAGACACTTTGAGTGAATGATACAAACATTATAGGATCTAATTAGAGCATGTGTCTTGTAGTTGTGGACAGTCGGGATGTCCATCTCAGCTATAGAGTTTGCACACAACAACAGCTATCAGCAGAATATTGATATAGAACCTTCTGAGGATCTTTATGGGATACGTTGCAAATCTTTATTTTGTTGGTATGGCATAGTTGAGTATCAACTTTTGGGTCATGAGCTTGTGCAATAGATGACAGAGAATATTAGAGTGGTTCAACAGTAGATAAAGGCATCACAAGATAGGCATAATTCGTGTGATAACAACCTTCGTAGACCCTTGGAATTCTAAGTGGGAGCCAAGGTGTACCTCGAGGTCTCTCCTCAAAAAGGTTTTTTTGAGGTTTGGGAAGAATTAGTTGGCTCCCAGGTTTATGGGACCTTATCCTGTTGTGGCACATGTTGGAGAAAGTGACCTATAAGTTGGAATTGCCACCTGAGTTCCACATGTTGCATCCAGTGTTTCACATTTTCATGTTAAGGGAGTTTCACCCAGACACTGAGTTGGTTTTGCAGCCTGTGGAGGATGAGCTAGATGAGGACGTGTCATATGTGGAGGGTCTTGTGTTGATCCTTGATAGAAGAGTGAAGAAGTTGAAGAAGAAGGATGTCATTTTGGTTAAGGTTTTGTGGCATCATCATGGTGTTGGGAAAGCTACATGGTAGCTTGAGGACGCAATGTGTGGGAAGTATCTGTCTCTTTTTTAGTAGGATATCGAGGGCAAAATCCTTTCTGGGGGTTTATGGTTGTAAGACCCATTACCTAGCTTAGTGCTTGAATTTGTTTAACTTGCTTAATAAGATGCTTAAACCTTAATCTAATCACTTGAATGCCTTAATAGCATTTGACAAGTTTATGTTTTCAGTTTGGCCATGTTTAGTTAATGTTTAAGCTAGTTATGATTGTTAAGGACCAATTTGCAATTTACTCATTTTGAGTGTTAATCTTGCAATTTATCACATGTAGGTTGTGCCCTTTTATACTTAGCATTATGAGAGTGAGAATGATGCATAGGGGCACTTAGTTGGACCATGGATGATGAGGTGGCATCATGTGTATCGTTTTAGAGTTTGCATGAATGGTGGTGTCGACCATGATGGGTTTTCTTTAATGTAGAGACCAGTGTAGCGACCTTGAGATTGTTCCTTGAGGGTGCTTTGACTGATACACCATGCTTTGGTTGGTTTTCTTCAACCTTGATACCCTGGCCTTGGTTTTGGTCACTAGGGTTTGTGCCCTTGTGGGTGTTATGACCTGTTTTGATGAAAGACATCTTGTAGTGGTCACAACATGGTGTTTCCATGGTTGTATTGTGGTCGATACATGTGTTTTGCTTCGACCAAGTTGAGTAGAGGATCTATTGGTCGCTACACCACATTGGTTTTAACGATCCTCTTGCATGTGTGCTTGCATGAGCGATCCTTTGAGGGATCCATTACAACTTACTAAATCATTTGTTGAAATAAATATGGTAGTACTACCACCATTACAGGATTCTAAGTTGACGATGTCAACTAGACTATTTGGGGGTACCCTATAAACAAAGGAACCACCCATGGTTTTTTGGTAAAATTTTGAAGTATTCTTACATGAATTATTCTTTCTTCTAAACCCTAATTTCATGCACCAGATTTCAAAGTGATGGTGAGTTGATGTTCCTTACATGCACCTTGATCTTTGGTTTCATCACCATGTTTGTATTTCAGCCATCGTGTGTTATTTGGTGATTTTGGTTCTTGGGTGCATGTGTTGGACGTAGGTTTTCTCTATCTTGGATGGTTTTCCTTATTGATCTTGATGGAGATCGTTTCTAGGATTTTGATGTTCTTCTTTCATGAGGTTTCATCTTGGTGACGTTTGAGTTCTTGGTAATGAGTTTTGTTTTAGTCGAAATGTTTTGAACCCTTTGATGATCACAAGACTTGGTCTCAGTGGGGGTTTCTACCTTTGTGATAAATTTTTGTTGTAGTGGAAATGTCTTTTTGCCTTGTGTTGATGACTTGGTTGGTCTGGTCATAATCCTAAAATTTTGAGGGTGCGACGTGCTTGGTGGCTACTTACTTTGCCTGGTGAAAATATGGTCGATACTAGTGGTAGTGTTGAAGTCGCAACAAGGGTTGAACACCTATGCTCTCTATAAGTGTTGATTGGTTTGGTTGTTATAATTTTTTGGTCGTGACGCCTTGTGGTCGCAACATTGTGTTGATAGCATTGGTCGCTAAGTTGAGGTGGTCGTTACATGCATAGTGATGTGTTGCACTTGCAACGAGTGTGAGATAACCCTATGGTCTCTACCTGTGATGAGTGTGTTGCGCACGCAACATCTTGATGCCTTTAGATCAATACTCTTGGTTTTGTTTTTGGATGGTCTCTATAGTGGTCAACACCCATGTTTTCTTGAGTGGTCTCTACATTGATGTTGGTCTCTACCTTGACCCATGTGTTGCAATCGCTACCCATGGTGGGCTAACCATGTTGGACACAACACATGGGGTGAGAAGTGGTCACTACCCATATATAAGTGTTGGTCGATACATACTTAGCATGGTTACTATATGTAATGTGTTCATGGTTACTGTGCCAAACCTAATGTACTCCAAGAATGTGGAAAGTGATGACTTAGGGTTTGATGTTGAGTGTTGTGATGGGAAACCCAAATCAGCTAACTATGGAAACCCTAACCCTAGTTTTGGGATGAGATGTTATTGCCTATCTTGATTGAAGTGACTAGTATGAGATAATGTTTTCTCTATCCTACTTGAGTAACCCTTATGTTGTAGGTCGAATATTCATCATAGCTTATGAATGCTAGGGTATCTTTTATATGATACAGAGTGATAATTATGAGCCTTTATGAGGCATGATGAGATAATAATGATATGCATGAATCATGTTCTTGGGTCTTCTGACCTGGCAAAGGCTCAATGCCTAGTGTGAGGTGATATCCTCTAGTGATGTGATAAGGGATGGTTATCTCAAGATGATTTGATAATGATGTTGTCCATGTATGGTAGTGACATTATGTGATGAAGTTGTTAGCCTTGGTTAAGGCAGTGATACAGTGATGCCATGAGATGATGTGACCCATTTATACTGCCAACATTTAAATCTTCTGAACTTGTTTCACAGTTATGCTTGCTAGAAAGAATAAGGGTTTGTATGTCCACTTGTATGATGCAGCCTTCATTCACCCAATTGGCATAACTAATAAAGTGAAACACTAATCATGTAATTGCCCTATGCCATAGATCCATCTTTAGTGTTAGTACTTGTTGGATGGTGAAACAAGTTCTTTGTCAGTGGAAGCTCGAAGTCGTACACTCTTGGGTATATGCATTCTACAGAATTGTGTACGGCCATACCCTGACAGGAGAATGGTGGAGGTCGTATCTTAGGTGATGTGATTCGGTATATATATATATACATATATATATATATATATTTATATTTATTGGTAGGAGTGCGGCTACAGTCGTAACTCAGTTTTCACCAGTGTTGTGCCTATATACCAAGGCAGACTAGGTTGTTTTTTAGTTGGACTTTATGTGTCACTGTGGCGGACTCGAATTGAATGAGGGTGTGGGAGATCATAGGAGTCCAGCTCTCCTAGATCTTGTATGGCACTTATTTTGATTTAGTGGTGGTCAATTGGAGCATGAGTGGTATACCTCATCTCCTCAGGGAATAATAAAAGATGTAATACAGCTATGTAGTACACCTGCCTAGGGTTGAATATGACTCACATTGGATGACCTTTTGCCTTGTTTCTTATATGTTTAATTGGTAAAGGTTATAAACTTTCTTCACATTCCTTATAAAAGTATAAGATGTGCTACTACTCAGCTGTAGATGTCAAAATTACTTAAATAGTGTTAACTGCTTTGCATATATCATTTAGCTGAATTTGCTCATTCTATTAATAATGTTATCTTCTTGTTTTAGCTTATCTTGCTTATAATAGTTGTTGGAAAAGAGTTATATCTCTTGCTGGGATGTTGGTCTCACTCCATCAGCTTTGCACATCTTTTATGTGGTCGTGAGGTTGAGGCTGAGTAGTAGGAGGAGGAGTAGCTATTAAAGTTTGGATATGCTGCAAGTGTTTAGTAGTAGAGTCCTATGCATTGTCCCTAAACTCTCAGGTCCTTGGGGATGTTTTATAGACATTGCATATAAAAACAAGTTTTTGGTCATATACCATGGTTGTATGGTTATGGCTTTTGTATGAGAATAGGTCATCATATATATTGTGGCAAGTTTACTAGTGAACAGCGAGAAGTGATGTAATATCCCTTGATATGTATATAATCTAGTTGGCACAAGTTTGTGGCTTCAAAGATGATATGTTTCAGCTTGAGATATTGTGATGTGATCAGATTTAATTTACATTTTTTGTGGTAATGTGGTTATTAATCATAATTCCATGCTTTGTTTGATAATCTCACTTTGTGTGGCGATGGGAGTCACATATTGGAAATGAAACGGCTGTTGTTGATTGGCATTATTAAGTGAATGTTATCTCTCAATATTTCTCCATATTAGTAATGGACAATTTGAAGGCTTCCTATCTTTCTTTATAAATTGAATCTAGTTACCACTTTCAACTGCAAATCATACTTGACCATCTCAGAGCCTCCCTCGATTACAAACAATAAGAAAAGGATAGAAGGATTTGTCATCATCCTCATGGAGACTACTAATTTGTTGCTAGACTCTAGCCACATGACTCTTCCTATCCCTATATTTACTTTTGTGCTTCCTTTATCAATGAGTGAGTAAAACCTTCATACTAGGGCATGGGTGTAGCCCCATATCCTCTATCTATTGTAATTATTTTTTACTCCGAGATTTCTATTGGTTAGGAGTGTTTCTCCCAATTCATGCACTTGGCCAGTGGTTCCATCAATTATATTTATGTTGTTATCATCTTGGGCGATGAGATCCCAGATCCTAACACTAAAATATTAAATGAACACATAGAACTTTAGATGAGATCCCAGATGGAGTTCTATGATTGTTCTATCTATTTTTCTTATTAATTATAATATTTGGTGATTAGATGCAGAATCCTTGGTTTAGAACATTGGATCAAACTCATATAACTTTAGATGAGATGCCGAATGGATTTTTACTGGACAATAGAACAATGATCCACAAAGTCCAAGATCTTAGGTTTGTAAGAATTTGAACCCTTGCAATATTTGTGTTCCTCAAGGATGAAATTTTGCTTGGTCCTGATCCAACTAATTATATTAAGAAGCTAAATCAATTACAAAAAATATGTGATCTATGGTAGTGAACATGGACCCCCAGTATCTCTTAATAATTGAATTAAATCAATTTTATGTTTCCCATTTTATTTCCTATTTTAGTTATAATATATGTTAGCAATAGGCTTGAACAAAATTGTTAATCATGTTGTCCCATGGGATCGACCATTTTATGTACTATAATTAACTCATTCAGTTGTGGGAGAGTTGATTGCCTCTTTAAAGGATAAAGACTAGGGATTCATATTTTTTGGTGAATTTGTTGTGAAAATGACACGTATTAGGCTTCCAATCCACCAAGCAACCCATGTTCTTCAACTCAGGGATAGAAAAATATACACATATTTCATGCATGCTAACATCATTAGTGACTACATTTGCTTTACCTGGATGGTAGGCAATAGTGAAATCATAGTCCTTTAGGTACTTTATCCATCGATATTTTCGTAGGTTTTGGGTCCTTCTATGTCAAGATGTACTTGAAGTTTGTGTGGTCGGTGAAGATATCAAAATTTGATCCATAAAGGTTGCACATCCATATTTTAAGAGTATAGATTATTGCTGACAATTCCAAATTCTGGATTGGATAATTAAGTTCATATGGTTTTATCTACCTAGATGCAAAATCCATTACCATGTATCCTACTCTAGAACACCTAACCCATTCCTTGAACCGTTACTAAAAATCACAGACCCTTCATTTCTAGATGTTAGACTCAGAACAGGTGTTGATGTCAACTTCTACTTTAGATTCTAGAAATTGGACCCACAAGTAGTTGACCATAAATGCACATACTTTCAAGTAATATTAGTGAAATGAAGTGCGACTTTAGAGAAATTTTGGATGAAATGACGATAACATCTAGCTAGATCCAAGAAACATCAAATTTTGGAGGAATTCTAAGTAGGTCACCAGTCAAGAACAACTGAGACTTCTACATGATCAACCCATATAAAACCCCTAAAAATGACATGACTTTATCAATCCATAATTTTCATTTATACAATTTTTCAAAGTACTTCTAAACTCAAAGGACTTCTAGAACTACCTTCAAGTGCTCACGATGTTTCTCAATAGAATCAAAATAGATCAAAATATTTTTGATGAAACTGACCATAACTCATTAAGATGCGGTTGGAAGACATTGTTCATAAGATTCATGAAGACACCATGTCTGTTGGTTAACCCAAATGGGATCACTACAAATTTGTGTTGTCAATAATGAGTTTGGAATGTATATTTAGAAACATCACTATCTTTGACTTTCATTTTATGATATCTAGGATGAAGGTTAATCTTGGAGAAGATTTTGGCAGCATAAAGTTGATCAAAAAGGTCATCAATGTGGGTAAGAGGGTACTTATTTTTAATAGTATCTTTTTTCAACATGTGGTAGTTAATACACATGCACATAGAATCATCTTTCTTCTTTACGAATAGAACATGTGCACCCCAAGGGGAAACACTGGGATGCATGAAATCCTTATATATAAATTATTATAATTGTTTCTTCAGATTCAAAAGCTTAGTAGGAGACATACTATACCGGGCCCTAGAAATAGGAGTGGTTCTAGGAAGAAGATCTATGGAGAAATCAATTTCTTGATCAGGAGGCGGCCCAAGAAGCTCCTCCTGAAATATGTCAAGGAAATCACGTAGAACCACCATACTTTTTATGGGTCTTTTCCTAGGACTGGTATGTGAGAATAATGCGAGGAGACTTTGTGTCCTTTATAGATGAGCTTTTCATATTTGAGAGGGGAAATTATAACATTATTATAAATAATGCTTCCCCTAAGGATCACCACCCGATTAAAAGTGGACAAAGATATGACTACCCACTTCTCCCTTCAATCAATATGTGCATAATACTTATACAGCCATTCCATACCAAGTATGATTTCAAAGTCATCCATAGACAAGAGAATAAATTCAAGGGGCGCTCATAATTTTTTTATTTTATAGGCAAGATATAAATATTGTATGGTAGTAAATATTTTTCAACTAGGATCATTCTCACATCAAGAATATATCCCATATCTTTTATGTGTAAATGTCTCATAGATGCCAGATTTTTTTATGGGAATGTATTTTTAAATCTAGAATCAAAGTTTGATTATTAAGGAACATAATTCCTACATAAAATATTTGATTATGAATAATTGCATCCATGATGTATGATATTTATATGAAATGAAACTATTTTGTGTTACATTATTAGTTGATTTGAATTTTCCTTAGCCTCTTCAATAGTAACTGAAAACAACCTTACATTACGGTGCCCCTGAGGAGGTGGAGCACCCGTTGGAGTGTTGCCAAAGATGTAAGAAGCAAGCCATTTGGCATTGAAATTGCCTTCTTTCTTGCAATTGCAGGAGACCGGCTTGGTGTGACACCATACCCTACAATTGTGCCATCCTTAAGTCTTGCACTTCAGGTGAGAAGGCCTCTATGAGATCTGTTTATTTCTATGACCTCTATTTCTTAAATTCCCCTTTCCTAATCCCTTGTTATGGCTATGGGTAAACTTAGTAGACTTAATTTCATTAGTGATGGTGAAACCTAGGTATCCCATGCCAACAAGTTTTTGCATACTCCGATCCTTTTCCAACTTGAGGGACATGTCTAGGGCTTCATCATAGGTTTTGAGACGGGAATTATCTAGATAGCCAATGTAATGCTCCAACAGACTTTCCTCGATTCTAATAGGTGCATAACCCTCCGAAAGTCAAAACTTTTGGGTATAGCCAGAAACTAAGAGTTTATCTTGCTTGAGCTTGGTGTATAAACTCTCCTTCATCTTCATGTTAGTGAGGGGCATGAAATGGTCACTCAAAATTGTGTTAATGGATTTCCACTTCAAGGTTTCAACCCATATATCCTTATTACCATGGAAGCTTCCCCGCCAAATTTTTGCTCCTCCCTTAAGTAGGTATGTAGAAAACTTAACCTTCTACTCATTAGGAACTTCTAGGATGTGGAAGGTGTTTTCTATAAACAAGACCCATGCTTCATCCTTGTCCATTACCTTGGGTTTGTCCTCACCCCAAAAGGTATCTAAATTCAATTTAGAAAAGTAAACATCATCACACCCTTCTTGAATAAGGTGGCATTAGTGGATTTTTTAAGGTAAAAGCCTTCGTGCAATCTACTAGGATTTTCTTTTATTCCCCTCACCTCCCTTTGGTCGAGGTTCATGATCGTTAGAAGTTTTAGTTTATTTCCTTTTCTCAGAGGTATATTCCTCAGAGTTCCTGGAGTTACGAGTTTTAGAGGAATCATGAAAATAATTAAGTAGATCAGATATTTTTGTTAATTTTGAGACATATTTCATTATTTCTCTAATGATTTGTCATGAGATTTAGTGTTATGGTTTTTGGAGGATGTCCTAGTAATACCTTAACAAGAATCAGTCATGCTTAGGACTCTAAATAGAGTGACACATTCCTATGCTATGTATAGAAGAGGGAGATAAGATGAAAATGTATATAGATGAGATTGATGCATAAATCGGATATGCCCAAGAGAAAAGTACATTTAGGGTTTCAGTCAGGTAAGACTTACACTGCCATAGGTAGCTTTGTGTGATAAGTAAAGTAGCTCAGAGACTTTATTTAGACTCGATAGATGATGTCCTAGACACCTCCACCCTTCATATCCCTAACTCAATGACTACATTAGACTCATAATTGGGTGAATGATGTGCTCATGCAGATATAATGTGTGAACTATGACTTTGATACCAATTGTGATGACCCCAATCCCAACATACCTTCCATTGGAATGTATGCACTCATACCAAAAATATGTTAATAAGGAAAACAAGAGGAATTTTGTTATCAACTACAATACAATGTAAGCTAGATTAGTCCACAACATCATATAAATGTAGCATGAACAACCACAATAAGGAAAAGTTAGAGTTTTCATTTATTTATAGTGAAGAAAACCCAATTGTATATGAAAAGGAAGGAATAGATTGCATCTTATACATCAACGAGGGAAGGAAATGAAAGATAAAACCACATAACTTGTATATGAGATGAACTATCTAAGATAAGGTAGATCCTACATGATCCATTATAGGACCTTCTAGTACTTTCCTCCAGTCTCTAAGAGTTCCTTGCACCTAGATTATATGTGAAACATCAGATCAACACATGAGGTGTTGTGTATGTGGGTAAAAGATACATCTAATATTCTTGCATATGTCAACAGCTTGAGAAAGAAAATAAAGAGTAAAGAAAATGATCATTTAATGCAAACATTAGGGAACTCGTCATTTTAGGTTAACCTTTTGATAAGAATGTACTACTATATGGTATCATCACTTCATATATAAAATTTTATGTTGGGTCCTCCCTACCCCTTGGGAAATGGGGATCCCTACCCCTATGGTTGTAGGGAAGTGTTGACTATATATTTAGAGATATAGAGATAGAATATAAATACTTAGTAGTTACAAAGAATCCATTTTTCTATTAATTCTTAGTGACATGGCGATAATCAATACTACATTCATAGTATAACCAAGCAATATTCTCAATTAATAAAAAATAATATACTATATCTATGTTTCACTCAAGAAAACTAGTCATAGACTTAGGTAGTCCATGTACTTGTTTATCAGATCTTCACTTCCAAAGTAAATCTATTGAATGATGGAAGTAAATTACCCTAAAAAGAGATTGAGGATGCATTATTATTATGTGTCCATGATATCTAAGACTTAGGGTTTTAACTTAATCATGGTCTTTATAATCATTTTATGATTAGATTAGAATCCAATTGATGAGATAATCTCATTTTAGGTTTATTACGATGGATCTAGGGTTTAGGTACATACTTGGCTAATTACCCATTTACTTATTTAAAGAGAGAGGATAATGTTAGACTTTTTGAAGAATATTAGATCATCATTGACTACATGGTTATGTTTTCATGAATAGGTTGATCATAGATGTGCTCTATGATTTATGGTTTGAATTCTACTGATATCAGGTTATATACATCATTTTCCATCTTTTAAATCAAGGAAAGAAAGAAAATCACCATTTTTACCTTATGTCATTACTTTTGGAATATGATTTGGATCTAGGTCAAGGTATTAATTTATTTGGATTCCTTGGATTTTTTTGATAAAAATAATGTATAGTTTTTCTATCATCCGATATTCCTACCATTTATTGTGATTTTCCCAAGTCAATAAGGTTTATAAAAATAAATAGTATAGAAAATATAAACTGATCATAGAAGCATGACCTTGGTCTATTGATCCAAGCATCAAGGATGTTCTAGATCAGATGAATGCATGGATGAATTGGGTTCCTTCTAACTCAACCTCTGTGTTAATATGTCCTCCAACAAGTGGTGCCTTTTGATCCAATTGTTGTTCTCTCACTCCTTTGGTCATCTTCTTCCTTGGGAGAAATAGCTCCCATACTCTGGCGAGGATGTGAGACAATTGTTATCGTGTTCTTGGCACGGTGAGACCTTGGTCATTTTTGGGAGGTGCACTAGAGTCTAAGCGTGAGCTCATGTGGTGCTTCTCCCCTTAGAGCCCCTACACCATTGACGTATAGGACGAGGTCACTGGCAAGAGGATGTTGGGGAGGTAGGGGTGGTTGTGATCTTGGGAAAGCTTCATGGAGCTATTGCCACTCCCTAAGGGTGATGGGATCAATGTCTCAAGATGAAAAGGTACCCCCTAGTGTTTCCAAGCTTAAGTGGTGGAGGCTTCCACTACATCTAGGAGAAGGAGAATTGGGAGCTATCACGATGGTTTTAAGTTTGGGGTGGTTGAAGGATGTGTGGAAGAGCTTATGGGGGCTTTAAAAAAAATAATGGAGTTGAGAGCGAGGAAGCCCTAAAATGGGTGTGTCGCCAGGTGAGAGGTGTGAGGAAATGACAAGTGGTTCTTCCTTATCCAATGGTAAAGGAACATGTCGAGGAGTTGTTGAGTTCATGTTGGTGAGAGGGGAAAGAAAGTCCCTATGCATTCACAGGGCAATGGTTGGTGTGGGCAATAGGGGTCAAGGCTGGTAGCTAGGGTTGTTGTGAGTCGAGGTTGAGTCGTATAGGAGGCTGAATACAAAGCCATGTTTGTCAGATCCGTAAGGAATGGATGAAATTAAAAGGCCTAGAGAGTTCCCTCACCTAGTATCACGTGACACATACTATGTCACGAGTACGACTAAATTCCCAAACTTAGGTATAACTCCTCGAATAAAAGAAATAATATCCATAAAATAAAATTCTTGTAACATGTAATTGGTGCACCGAATGATTATGAAAGTATAGGTGGAACTGTATATTTGGTTATGTAACTATCATACATATTTGAGAGTGAAATTTGATTGCATGACCACTAGGGTTTCTATAGTTGAAAATTTCATGTGTCACCTTCATTAAGTAGCTAGGGTTTCAGTTATCTCAGGAAAGGTGCACTAACTAGAGTCCAAATATTAAATATGAGTAATTTAGAGTATCAAAAACACAATTGTAGAGGCCTACAACAATACAAAAAAATCTAGAGAGAGAAAGTATATATGAAAAATCACTTTATCGTAGTATGGGATACAAGATTACAGAAGTATATCATTTTGAGTTTTATAGATCTATATTGGGGACAAGGAAGCCATTAAACTTGCACTAAAGACTCAAATGCTCACACTTCGAGAAAAATTGAGTTGAAGGGGCCACGAAAGGCCAAGCAACTCACTATTATATTGTCTCTGAAGTAACAAGGATATTATATCATAGTGACCATAATCCCTCAGGAAACTAGTCTAGCACGGAGGGTCTTTTTTAAAATTACAAGCATCATGCGAATTTACAAGTGTAAAGCAGTCTGGAGGATCACTATTTATGGAAATTATTTAAGGTCTAGGATTATTATTTAGGGAATCTACTAGAAATTTAACGTAGATCCAAAAGAGCACCAAAATGATATTACATCGGTCAAAGGTTTATTAGTGAATTCAATGATTGGACTAAACTGTTTATCTATTGAATAGTAAGTTCAACTTCTAGTGTCTTGGTCAAGATAGAGTTTCTGTGAGTGTGTGCATTGTGAACTCAAGAAGTAATCATCTTGTTCACTAATATTGAATGACTAAGTTTCACTTTAATTTCTTTCTTCAAAAGAGTCAGTTATACAATAGTTGTACCTATCAATAGTATGTGCATTGTGAATTCAAGAAGTAATCATTTTGTTCACTAATATTGAATGACTAGAATTGTAGTTTAATTTTTTTCTTTAAAAGAATCAGTTATTTGATAGTTGTACCTACCATAGGTCGGTCAAAATTCCATCGACCGAGAGGCTACATTTAAGGGTGATTTTCCAAAACCACTATGGTAAAACATAAGTTCTACCTAAGAAGATATAGATTCCCAACTATATTATGTCAAGCTAGGGGTAAAACTTCCATTCAAATACTAGGTACGTTAGGCATGTACCTAGTTAAGAGATATATGCACTAAGTCCAACCTAGGATGACTCTTACAGCTAAAAGTTGTGCTTGCACTCTCTTTCATACATACATATTCAGTACAAAGCAGAATACATAACTTACATTGACTATTTCTTCATCTATATCCATTGATTGTATGGGAAAAAATGTAAATCATAATTTTATACATATTTATAGAGTATTTAGTGCCATCAAAATGGTCAATTATGGCATTTGAGTCAAGTAGATTATTATGCAAACCGAATGGATCCTAGAATTGCATGATTGCTTCTCATCCATGATGGTTCACAATTTAACCCTTGATCACCATTGATCTCCTGAAGGCTCCCGGGAGTGATTTTGAATGATGAATCTATCCTATATTGTCTTTGATGTTTAGTCCTAGACGCCGGTTGTAGCCTACACATTTATAAGTTTTTATTATCATTACGGTGAAAGCTATGAGCTCTTTCATTAATTTTCAAAAGCAAACTGGTATTAATTTACTTCAGTGCATATTAGAAGGTGATTGTTAAGATAGAAATAGAGATCTTATATTTAGACATACATGCAAATTCTGTGAATAATCGTAATTCTTTTCTTTTGATCAGGTAGATAACCATAATACTAATTGATAAAAAATGATCTATAGCCCTGAATAGGTAGCGTTTATTATTATTTTCTTCCATATTATTACCAAACCAGCTAACGTTCAAGGGGAAATAATCATCTACGGATAGTTGACCTTAAGAACGTGTTGTGTTTGCACAACAAGATTGTCACTTAAGTCCAAAATAATATTAGACACATGGTTTTGTCAGTCCCATTTATGCTAGGCCCACTAGACAAGAACCCGGAACTTCAGCGTTTCATTCACCAATTATCATATGTTTTGCGTGTGACATTGGCTAAAGTGCCAGCAATATCCCAATCTATATAGTAAGGGAGGACTGCTGATAACCACTCATTGTTCGAAAATATTGACTAAGCAACAGATATATAGCAACCAATCAAATTTGTAACCCTTGACAGTAGAACCATGCCTAATATGGTGCAATTTGGCATTTACATCAAGAGGTTATGATGCATGACACTTACCCAGCAGAGAGAAGATTGGGTTCGTCAACCTGCAAGCAAATCAGGGAAAATAGCAGCTATGATGGCCGGCCTAATTGACCCACATGTTTGGCAGTGGGGGAACAGCGTTTGTGTTTCGTCAAAGTCACATTACATCATCGTTTTGGCTACACAGCTGTGATCAATAAGTCACGAGATCCAGATCATGGCCTGAGTTTCATCAGTCGTAATAAAAGCGTTTGCCAAATATAATCATTTGAAGTACGGTCTTCCTGATAAACCATGATCCACAAGCTGAACTTATTCGAGAAAAGTAACAGCATGAAGAGGGAGGACCTGCTTTATAACATCTTTTATTTGTCATGGAAATGGAAAACCGTAGATAGCTTTTTGGTCGCCAAATCATCGCCGTAGTAGTTTCCAGACGCGCATAAGACACAGACACACATACGCACCATGCAAACAGGACGGAAGGCGAAAGACGACCATCCATAGTCTTGCTCAAGCATATGGAGATTTTGTCAGTTTGACTCGACGCGATTGAGCAGTGTATGCATGTTACCAAGTTCGCTGTATATTCCTCACTTCGCTATCTGAAAGTGCGACCACGGTGTGGGCAAGCTTCGACCTATTTGACGATGGGATGCTGAGAGTAAGGACCATGCTGTGCTATAGATCGGGGCTCCCTAGCTAGTCCCTGCACATGATGGAACCGGAAAAGGACTGACATATTGATCATGAGGAAGATGGATGAGGTGAGCTGTTACATGATTCGGGTGGTCCAGTTGGAAAGAATGAATAGATCATGTATGGACGGAGCATGTTCCTCTCTTTTGGAGGTATGCATGCGTGTAGTAGGGAGGTATGGAATCTCCTATACAATTAGTTTCTGGTGCACCAAATCAGATACGATGGATACGGTATCGCATACTCCGTCCAATATTGTTATCTATTACAGCATTTAGCAACCCGATTGATATGTCAATGTTCTAGTGCGGTGAGTTGGACCACCACAAGATTTTTGTCACGTGAATTCTACTCAATGCTAAAAACAATACATATTCAAAGTGGTGGGTGATTTTGTGTGTGGTAACAGCAGTTACGAGTAATTGCAACATGCCCGACCTTGCCCCATCGTTGTCCGGGCAATCGCACCACTTTACCAAACGGAGTATATATGTGGACGATGAGGAAGATAGCATGGTCATCTATTCACGGATGAGGAATATGTTTCACCAACTCGTCACACAGTAAACCATGATTCCCAGAACCATAATAAACAGAGCAACTGACAAAGAGTGGCTCAAATGGTCCAACACAATGCCCCCTAACCAAGGGACTCGGGTTCGAATCTCATTTGTCGCATTGATTTACCACCTTCCCGGACGTTTGGCCTCCGCCACGGGTGTAGAAGAGGTGGGGGAGAAATCTTTATCCCTTAATCCCATAATAAACAGAGCAAATATTTTTAACTGTGTTCCCCAATCATTCCGATAACTTATTAGATATGTCCAATTCCTACCAAATTTCCATATAACTAGGGCCTAGTTGAGAAAAAAAAACTCAACAAGTTGAATGTGTCATTGTCAAGAGGCAAATAAAAACTCATCTTCTTGACTAAGACACCACAACTGTAGTAACCTTTGAGGATTCCTAGAGAAGAAGAGACTCCATTACTCTATGGGAGACACATTGTTCCCGGTGGAGCCCTTACCATGCCGTATTTTTTACCCAACTTGTGTGAAAAACCTAATTTATACATAGATATTTTAAAAGTATTCTAGTCAATATCTCTCAGTTAGGAACATCTACTGATATTCTCTCCTTATTGGTGTTATTAGGTTTATTAATTAAATGTGTTCCATCTTGATTGTTTTGTGTTAACTATTACTCACCGGTCCTATTCTTACCTATTGATCTGGAGGTTATACATTGTCCATATTTTGATAATGACTTAAATACTCCATTCATATGTATCTAATATGTGTATTTAAGATTGATTTCAAGTGTTAGGTACATGAAAAAGATCAAATTACTCAAGCCCTAATTATATAAAGTTTAAGTCAAAAGCAATGCAAGTGTGCTAATTAGGAAATCCATGTAAATGACCTTAGAAGAATTTTGTAATCACTTGTATTGATGATATGACTTGTAACTAAGATGAGAAAATTATGTGGGACACTTAGAACCAAATTTTAATCACTTTTTAAGCACTTTAGAAAATTCATCACAGGCAGCTAATCGGTCGAGTTACAATCTCGACCGATCCACTGAATCAATTCTCTGAAGAGTGCATCAGTTGAGTTGCGCACTCACAGAACTCAACCGATCGGGTTACTGACCAAATGCAACTTTCATTGGTCGGTCAAGTTTCCTCAGGACAAACTCGACTGATGGTTTGAAAATTGGGTTTGTCTTTTACCTGATCGGTCGAGTTACCTTTATTGAATCTCGACCAAATGTAATGTATGGAAAATGTAAAAAAAGTGATTCTAACTGTTGATGACTTATTTGGACGAAAATAGATCCATTGCCTTGTGTAAAAATGCTATAATTCGACCCTAAGTGTTCCCCAACTCAAAGGGGCACCCTAAGCTATAAATAGGACCACTTAGAGTTCATTCCAAGGTTGCTCATTCCATATATGCTTGGTTCTTGCTTAGTTGAGAGTGTTGCACACCTTTGAGCCCCTTTCTCTCTCTACCTTCAAGTCAAATTTGTGAGTATGAGTGAGTTAGGATCTGTTGTAAGAGAGCTACCCCTTGTATCCATGTAAATCTCTCCACCTCCATCTTCCTACCCCCTTTCCTTATTGAAGAAAAGGCTTGAAGATCTTTTCTGAGTGAAGGAGAAGGAGTTACTATTCTTCAAGGTTGAAGAAAGTATGGTGTTCCAGATCTCCGAGTGAAGGAGATAGGCAAGGCAGATGTTCAAGAAGGATAGATAATTCCTTGAAGGCCAAATACTTGAAGGTGGAGTGGGTAAGTCCTTGTTGAAGGTTGAAGACTCCTTACTCAAGTGGATAAGTTCCTTCGGTAGGTTGAAGATCCTTTATTGAGGTATTAAGTCCTTGGATGAATGTTGTTTTTGTTTTGTAATCTTATGAATGAATATAAGAGTATCAAGATTGCAAAGTCCTAGAGACTAACCACCTCTAGGTATTAGACTGATTCACTTCTAGTTTGAAGTGTGGAACCACTCTAAACCACTTTGTCTAAGTGTATGTTCTTCCTTGTTTCTCACCCTTGATATGCTTGTTAGTTAGGACTTCAAATTGGTTGTATGCTTAAGTTTCTGCACTTAATATAATTTGAAGGTCTATTTTTTTTGTGAGATTTGTGAAGCTCTATTCACCCCTCTCTAGAGCCCTTTATCCAACAAGTGGTATCAGAGCATGTCTTCTCTGAGCTACTTCCACCAGTAGGAGAAGATGGGCGATTTAGCACTTGGATCTCTCAACTTGGAGGGAAGCTTCTCCATGCGACCTCTGGTCTTTGATGGCACCAACTTCCTCTATTAGAAGAGAATAATGCAGTTCTATCTCCAAGGAGTAAGCTATGAGATGTGGAAGGTGATGCACCTAAAGTATGAAGATCCAAATGGGGGAATATCCACATGGATGGAAGCCCAAATGAAGCAAGCTCATCTCAATGCCAAAGCCATGAGAATCATCTATGTAGCCCTCACCCCATATGAGTTCAACTGGATCTCCTCATGGGACACCGCACATGAAATTTAGAACAAGCTATATGTCACCTATGAGGGAACGGAGCAAGTGAAAGAAGCAAAGATCTACATGCTTGGTGGTCTACTTGAGAACTTCAAGATGGGTAAGAATGAAAGAGTGGTGGACATGTACACAAGGCTTAATGTCATCATCAATGGATTGGCAACCCTTGGTAGTGTGATGGACAAAGGCACAATCAACTCAAAGATATTCAGATCTCTTCCAAAGAGATGGGAGCCCAAGGTGACATCCATTGAAGAAGTATACAAGCTTAGTGAATTGTCAACTGAGGAGCTGGTTGGCAACCTTCAAGCTCATGAGCCAATTCTTGATAAGAAAGAAGAAGAAGAAAAGAGAGAAGAGAAGGAGTCCAAGAAGATCAAGGACACAACCTTCAAAGTTCAAATTGAAGAGATGGTTCAGCAGCAACAACTTGCACTCAAGTCCCATATTCCTTCCTCAAGTGAAGATGAAGGCCCAAATGAGCATGAAGCTAAGTACTCGAAGGGCAAGCACTTCAAAGGGAAGTCTTCTTCATCTACTCTTAGGTGTTATGAATGTGGCCAAAAAGGCCATTACAATAGTGACTTCCCCAAGGCCAAGAAGAGCCATCACAAGAGCATCCACAAGAAGGATAAGGAGTACAAGATGGAAGGCAAATACAAGAGAAAGGAGAAGAAAGAAATAAGAAGCAAAGATGCAGCTCATGCAGCTTGGGAGGATTCTTCCTCAAGTGCTTCTAGCTTCGAAGATGGAGAATGCCACCTTGCTCTCATGGCCTCTACAAGTGATGATGTAAGTGAGGTAAGTGAGGTAAGTGAAGTTAACTCGCATGAGTTGTCTAAAGACACTAGTACAGAAACAGCATCCAACGTCGCTTTTAGAGGCCTCGGTTTTTTAGTATAACCGACGTTGTTAACATTAAACATTTATTAATAAGGACATCCGACGTCTATATTTGAAGACCAACCAAACATGGGTATCACTTTTCATTTAGTGTCGGTTGAAGAAACCAAACTGACGCCTAAAGTAGCCCGCGAAATCCAATTTTTTCGAGCAAACAAAAATTGCGCCAAAGTATTAGATACAACGTTGTTGTTTTACCTAATAACTGACATTGAATGAAGATAAAATTTTCACCAAAAGTTCCAATATGGGCTTCGGTTGTCTTAGCATAACTGACATTATAAGGGTGTGCGCGCCATCCGCGCCAAAAAAATTAAGATAAAGGAATGTCCAATTAGACGTCAGTTGTCTTGGATAACTGACACTTAATAATAAAGGTGTCGGTTTGTATAGATAACCGACACCTTTGAGTAACTTAATAGCCCCGCAATAGAAGACTCTTCCCCTTTCTTCTATTTCATCGATCTAATTTGCTGTTGCGTCGCTGCCCGCCGCCTACTGTTGTTGTTGCTACTGCTCTCCTCACCGACGTCGCTGCTACTGTTGCTCTCCTCGCCAGCCTTCTCTTGCTCTCCTGCTCACCGGCCTTCTCCTGCTCGCCGGCCTTCTCCTGCTCACCGGCCTTCTCCTTGCTCACTGGCCTTCTCCTTCCTGTGGTTCGTGCTCCGGCACCTGCCTTCTCCTGTGTCGCACTTCGTTGCTCTGGCACCTGCCCTTGCTCTCTTCTTCTTGCCCTGCTCTCCAAGCCGTTGCTCTCCTGCCCAGGTAGGCTGCTACCCTTCTTCTTCCTCCACCTCTTCTTCCTCCTGCTCCCTCTCCTTACCAAATGGCCATAAAAGCAAGGCCACAACCATGTGGGCTGGCCACGGCCGTGGCTGTGTTGGCCTACCACGGCTGTGTTGGCCGGTCGTGGCCAGCCCACATGGTCGTGGCCTTGCTTTTATGGCCATTTGGTAAGTAGAGGGAGCAGGAGGAAGAAGATACATTTGCAATTGAATATTAATGCTTGACCTAATTCTGTAAATTTTGATACATGTTGAATTAAGATATTAAAACCCTAATACACATTTCACCATAATCTTGAATTAACTATATTGCTGAAATCTTGTGATCAATCTATTTAAGATATTAAAACCCTAATGTTAAATCTCTGATTTTGTAGTGATGTGTCACCCTAACATTACATGAATCCCTATTGTATGATGTAGATTGATGATAATGCATGAGCTAGTTTGAAATTTTGAAATCAATTATGAATCTCTCCATCCCTAGGTCATAGTAATTTATGTGTAATCTTTATCTTGATGATGAACATGCATGGACACTCGAAATGTTGAAATCAATGTTATAGAATGACAACACATGTATTTGTTGGCCTAGAAACCCGTCTAAGATTTACTCATTAGGAGTAAATCTTGGATAGTCCCCGGTTTGGGACTGTTCTTGAACACCTAATCTCACTTAGGATGTAAGTGTATAATGTGTATTTGGTTTTCAAGAAAATTTCGGCAGCATTTCCATTTCCCCATTTGTTCTCTAAGTACATATGTACTTAGAGAACAGCGGGGAAATGCTGCCAAAATTTTCTTGAAAACCCAATACACATTATACACTTACTAGTGAGATTAGGTGTTCAAGAATGGGATAGATGGTACACATTTATTATATATAAAAATGACAACACATGTCCCTAGACCCTAATGTTGTTGTAATACATACTTGTTTTCTCTTTGATCATAGAATGGATAGATCATGGATGCCCATTCGCAATCGTTGCACCCCAGAGTTTATATCTGGTCTTGACCAATTTATTAGATTTGTCGAGGAACATAGGAAACAACATGGAGATAGGTTCTACTATCCATGTAGGCATTGTGGTAACAACTTGAAAGTCAGAACTGGTGACGAAATCAAAAGTCATGTCATGTGCAATGGGATTATACAAGGCTATACAGAATGGCACTGGCATGAAGAGATTTCAAACTCGAAACCAATGGATGTCGATAGCAGTGCTTGTGTGGAAGAAGAAATTGCCTCCGATGACGTAGATGTGAATGAACCAGTAAACATCGTTGATGCGATGCTGGATAGTTGTGGGGTAGAGCACACTGATCCACCTCCCATTTTTAGAAACATTGTGCATGATGCTGAGATATCATTATACACAGGTTTTACTAAGTTTACGAAGCTTAGCGTTGTGTTGAGATTGTATAAGTTGAAAGCTAACAATAGATGGAGCGACAAAAGCTTCACGTCATTATTGTCTTTGTTGAAAGAAATGCTTCCTGAAGGAAATGAGTTGCCAATCTCAACATACCAGGTAAAGAAATTGTTGTGCCCAATGGGAATGGATGCCAAGAAGATACACGCATGCCCGAATGATTGTGTATTATTTCAAAAGGACTATGTGGATTTGAAAGATTGTCCAAAATGTGGTGCGTCACGGTATAAATTGATGACTTCGGGGGAGTCCAAAACTGGTTCTCCTGCCAAGGTGATGTGGTATCTACCTATAATATCACGGTTTCAATACTTGTTTGCCAATCTGATAGATGCGAAGAATTTGAGGTGGCATGCAGATGTTAAGAAAAATAATGATGGAATCCTACAACATGCGTCTAATTCCCCACAGTGGAAGAAGATTGATCTATTGTACCCTAAATTTGGTGAAGAAGTCAGGAATCTAAGACTTGGGCTTTGTACACATGGGATGAATCTGTACGGGACATTGAGCAGCCAACATAGCACTTGGCCAGTCATGTTTGTTATATACAATCTTCCTCCCTGGCTGTGTATGAAAAATAAGTATGTAATGCTGTCGTTGTTGATATCGAGCCCTAATCAACCTGTAAATGATATCGATGTTTATCTTGAACCTTTGATTGATGACTTAAAAAAACTCTGGGGTGAAGGTGTGATGACCTATGATGCTTCATGAAGAGAGACATTTCGTTTGCATGCTATGTTGTTTTGCACTATAAATGACTTTCCAGCATATGGGAATTTGTCTGGATATAGTGTCAAAGGAGCTAAAGTGTGTCCTATATGTGAAGAGAACACTGATTCAACAAGACTAAAACATGGTGGTAAGACTGTATATCTCGGTCATCGAAGGTTTCTTACAAAATTCCATCTGTATCATAGGAAGCGCAAAGCATTCAATGGATTGAATGAGGAACGGAGTGCACCTAAACCTATACCAGGGGAGGTTGTTTATGAAAGAGTAAAAGACTTTGTCAATGAATTTGGTAAGAGGTCACAATGTACTATGGCCACACGGAGTGACAAATATTTATTCAAGAAGAAGTCAATATTTTGGGATCTTCCTTATTAGAATTCTTTGACAGTCAGACATTGTATCGATGTCATGCACGTTGAGAAAAATGTCTATGATAGCATCATTGGTACTTTGTTGAATATACCAGGTAAGACTAAAGATGGGCTAAATCCAGACTGGACCTACGTGAAATGGGAATAAGGTCAGAATTAACAGAATTACATGAAATGGGAAATCGGAGAACATACTTACCTCCCGCTTGTTACACATTGTCTAGAAAGGAGAAGAAAGATTTTTGTGAATGTTTGGTAAATGTTAAGGTGCCACAGGGTTACTCATCCAACATCTGTAGATTGGTATCAATGAAAGATCTGAAGTTGGTAGGTCTTAAATCTCATGATTGTCACACTCTAATGCAACAAATATTGCATGTGGCAATTCGATCTATATTGCCTAAGCATGTAAGGTTTGCAATCACTAGACTTTGTTTCTTTTTCAACAGTCTGTGCAGCAAAGTTATTGACCCTGATACTCTCAATAATTTGCAAAGAGAAGTGGTTGTTACCCTATGTCAGCTTGAGATGTATTTTCCTCCGTCTTTCTTTGATATCATGGTACATCTTGTTGTCCACTTGACTAGGGAAGTGAAAATGTTGGGACCAGTTTTCTTGCATTGGATGTATCCCTTTGAACGATACATGAGCATTTTTAAAAATGATGTTTGAAACTGTTATCGGCCTGAAGGGAGTATTATTGAGGGTTATGTGGCGAGAGAGGTTATGGATTTTTGCAATGACTTTCTCAGTGATAATGACACTCCTGGTAATGACAAGAATATTGAGGAGCAATTTGGCAAAGGAATTTTGGGATCACGGGTGAAAGTAATCAGCCATGAGCAGTTGGAACAAGGTCACTTGTATATTTTACACAACATGGATGAAGTGAGTGTTTATATCAAGGAACATACCAATTACATCAAGAGATAATATCCTCGAGCCAATACAATGTGGCTTGCTAGAGATCATAACAAGACATTTATTAAGTGGTTCGAAGAGAAAGTCTTACATCAACTATCTCAAACACCAGATGATATTACTAAAACTATCAAATGCCTCGCCTTTAAACCAAAATTGACTGTTATGTCTTATGAAGGGTATGAAATTAATGGATTCACATATTACACAAAGTGCCAAGATGATAAGAGTGTCATCCAAAATAGTGGGGTCACCCTTCAAGCGTCGACTATGTTTTTTGCAAGTGCAAAGGATAAAAGTCCACGTGAAGCTAAAATGTCATACTACGGTGTCATTGAAGACATATGGGAGTTTGACTACATAGATTTTAGAATTCTACTCTTCAAATGTAATTGGGTTGATAACACCAAAGGAGTTATAGTGGATGAATTGGGTTTCACTTTAGTAAACTTTGAAAAGATTGGCGAGAAGGGTGAACCATTCGTATTGGCATCACAGACAAAACAAGTATTTTATATCGATGATCCTACAAATGATAAATGGTCAATTGTTCTTCATGGTAAAAGATAGTTCATTGAAGATCCTATAGATGAAGACGAGTACTATAATAAGTATGATGACTCCAGTCCATTCTCAGTTGGGTTGCCAACACCAGCAAATATTGAAGCTAATGATGACTTGTATGTGCGCGGAGATCCCAATGAAGGATTGTTAATTGATAAAAAAAATCACAATATTAGAGGCATGTTTATATTTTTTTTATATGTTTTATTTTTCTGAATGTGAACTTTACAATATTAATTACAATATTTCCTGTGAACGTGAACTTTACAATGTGAATTTTACAATGTGAATTACTTTACAATGTGAATGTGAACTTTACAATGTGAGCTTTACAATATGAATTACTTTACAATGTGAACTTTACAATGTGAATGTGAACTTTTAGATGGCTGAGCATTCTCCTGATGACCATGCTGATGATTATCGTGAGGGTGAGGACATCAATGCACCGCCTCAAAATGTAAGTTTTAAAAATATATATCATATATTTATATCTATATGTCCATTTCTAGTTATATCCTATAAGTTTGTTTATTTTGTCAAAATTTTAGGTTGATGATGCAAATGTACCCTCTGAAACACTTGGGGCACTTGATGAGTAGCTCCAAAAAGTTGATAAGAGAAGGGGAATCACTATGATGAAGAAGTTAATAGCGTAAAGGGGCAATGGACCCAAACTTGTTGTGGATTTTGATAATGTAGGAAATGCACTTGGAGTGATTCGCAATTCGTTTGTTTCATATCTTGGGTATGTTACTCGTAGCCATTGCGGTTGTAAGATAGATTCTTGGCATAAAGTTCCTAAGGAGAAGAAAGACATAATATGGAAGGATTTTTGCGTGAGTTATTATTAATTTGCAATTCTATTTGTTAGATTACTAATTTTTTGGATACTAGTTAATAGCAATTCTATTTTGCAGAGTATATTTGAATTGGATGAAAAGCTACATCGTAAATGCGTGATGCAACACTGTGGGAGAGTCATAAGGAACTATATGACAAATCTCACCCGAGAATACATAAAAGAAGGTGACAAGAGGAAGAAGAAAGCCACAGAATAGTGGAACTTCCTAGACCAAGAAGAATGGGATGCATTTGTTGCTTCAAGACAAACTGATGAATTCAAGGTATTAGGTGTCACCCACAATTTAATTAATATATGTTGTATTCACCTATTCAAGATTTTAACATTTAGTGTTACTAATCAAATCATTAATGTGCATACTAACTAGGCCCTCAGTGAGGTGAAAAAAGCAAGGCGTGCACTGAATGTACATGACCACACAATGGGCCCAAAGGGGTATGCAGGCATTCGCCAAAGACTACAGTCTGAGGCTAATGCTCAGTATGCTGCTACTCAGGAGTCCTCTACTATAGGTAGCACACCTCTACCTCTCCATGATGTCTGGATAGCTGGGAGGCAAAATAAGAAGGGAGAAATAAGGAAGCCCGCAACTGTTGAGGTGGCTAAAAAATGGTAAAATACAACTCTTACAGCAATCGTTCAAATATTGATTATTTGTGGTGTTTACTTAATTACAAATTTTTTTTTGGCGATTAGCGGGAGCTGCACGAGATGAGGAAATAAGGAAAGTTCATCCCTGAGGGCACAAGGGATGAATTGACAGTTGCTCAGGGTAACCCAGAGCATCCTGGACGTGTTAGGGCTGCAGGCGTTGGTATGGGCATCAAAGTGTTCTTTGGGCCATCCCAGTGCAAACATGTCCCAAAAGTGGGACTTTCACAAGAAGAGGTAACATATTCTTTCTTTATAATGTTACTGTAAAAGAGAATTCAATAATCTGAAGCTAACGTTTCTTTTATCCATGTATAGGTAGATAAGCTAGTTGATAGGAAACTCAAAGAAGCACAAAGCAAGTGGCAGGCATCTCAGACTGCCACTCAGCAGACAGTACCTATCGCATCCCACTCTACTCCTACTGTAGAGGTTGGGAGTAATCCTATAGACCCACCACCTAGCACATCCAATGTAAGTATTTTTATGACATAATAACTAGTCTTTTCAAGATGATATGTTTTCAAGATGATATGTATATATGTATATAACATTCTTTACACAAAAATGTGTAGGGGTTGAATCCATGTCGTCTAAAAAGTAAAGAATTTGTCATTGCAGAGGTGTCGGCTTACCCATCCCTACCAGGGGAAATGTTTCATGGGTCTCCATTACCAGCTGGTTGGGTTCGTGTGAGCCCGATACGTATATTCCCCAAGTGGATGGATCTTCCATTGCCATATGCCCACCCAGATTGTGAAACGCTTGGTGAGGGAGAAGGCAGAGTGATATTGTGGCCAAAAGCGGATGTCCTCTATACTAAAATTGTATGGTAAATTTACATTACGTTAAATTGTTAGTGTGTGTATATGATGTCAGTTGATCTGAAATTATATATATATATATATATATATATATAAGTTAAAAAGAAGACACCCACAGCATCTAGGCCTCCACCTCCACCTGCTACATTACCAAGTTGGGTTCCACAGGACCTACCTGTCCCGTTAGGTCCTGATTGTAGGGGTATGGCAATATGGTTAGGCGAACATGATATAAATTGCCCTATAATTGTTTCTATATATGTGAATGGTGTAGGTCAATCATACGAAAGCAACCTATTTATATAAGATATTTTGGAGTTGTTTTGATATGATTGGATGAATACATCTGTGATAGAGCTATGGATAAGGTGAGATCTTCTTTATACATCCATATACCTTGTGTAGGATCTGGTGATCTGGTTTCTTATTTATTAATGCATATGTAATACATGTTTCGCAGCTACTTAGACAAGATATGTGCAGATTTTTCATTCGAACATGTAGGATTTTTGATTCCATCTTTGATTAGTCTAGTAGCTAAAGACCCTCCGTCAGTTCAACAATATTGTTGTGATGCTTTTAGAAGTTTTGCTCAAAATAAGAAGACGTTGATAATAGCTCCATTCAATGTGGAGTAAGTTTACTTTGCTTATAATTTGGACTTAAGAAAATTACATTTTTATTGTGGATTTTGAGTTATTAATTTTTAACTTTTTTACCTCTAGTGGTATGCATTGGGAGTTACTAGTTATTGTCCCCGAGATGCTCACTGTCTATTATCTAGATCCTAAGGGGACTAAATTGAATTCAAGATATGGACATAAAATGAAAATGGCATTATTCCGGTGAGAAATATTTTGTTTTCATATCCGTTAACATATGTTATTACATTACTATTTAATTATACAATTTATTGTGTTACATTAACATGTAGGGGTTTAGATGAGTTCAAAAAGGTTGGAGGAAAAGTCCCCAGGAAAAAGAACCAGCAAATAATTTGGACAAACATGGAAGTAAGTTCCCAACTGCAATGTATATATTATTTATGTGAACAGTTCTTAATTAGTTGTATTTTTAAATATTTTATATGTTTCAATTTATAGTGTGCTACACAAGACAACGGATGGGCATGTGCATACTATGTGATGTGATTTATGCACATGATTATCAAATATGCCGCAGTGGACATCGATACCATTCTTGAGGTATTATATATAGTCTCATTAGATAATATGAAATATATCACTCTTATTTATAGCTCATTAATTATATATATACATCATTCTCTTTGCAGGTATTTAAAACTGACCACACTACAGGAAAGGCCTTACCAGATGTACATGCTCCCTATACGACGGGAGAATTAAATGAAGTAAGAGAAGAATGGGCAATAGACATACAAGTAGTGGGGGTTTTAACATATAATTGGGATGTTGATAGCGAATAATGACTAAAGAATGATATTTTGCAAATGAATTTCTAAATTATAATATGTGTGAATGTTTCTACATGTCTGAATGTTTCTACATGTGTCTGAATGAAAATGAATAAAACTGTTGGTTGCTATATGAATGTTTCTACATGTGTGAATGTGAAAATGAATGAAACTACAGATTGCTACATGAATGTTTCTACATGTGTGAAAATTGAATGGAACTGCAGATTGCTAAATGTGTGAACATTTATGTTGTTAATTTTGCAGGTTTGTGGCATGTTGTTGGCTGATATCAATGGATGTCGTAAAACTTACAGTTCATAACTGAACTGTAGGTTTCTCATCCTGCGACCAGCCACAGCAGGTCTGCAGACTGACAGAAGAAAAAAAAACATAAAATCAGCGTCAGTTATTTGTATAAAATCGACGATAAATGGTTACAGTGTTGGTTTCCCTACTAGTAACCGACGTTGATTTCCCTAATGAGGCCAGACATCACGGCCGTGCTAGCCAGCACAGTCGTGTCAGTGGGCCAGACACCACGGTCATGGTAGTGGGTGAGATGGTGTCGGTTATCACTACTAAACCGACGCTGATAGTGCCCCAGATGGCGCCCTTTTTGTGGCGTGAAGGTATATGGCGTCGGTTGAAAAGCTAATAACCGATGCTTATACCCCCCTGCTGGCGCATTTTCGGTGGCACGCGAAGGGTTGTGGCGTCAGTTTGAGAACCGATGTGTAACGGTTGGGCTTTTAGCGGCACCCACATAGGTGTCGCTTAAAAACTGACACTAAAGGCCTTAAATAACCGACACTAAAGGTAGGTTATGTACTAGTGAGAAACTCTTATTGATATGTTTAATGCTTTCCGGTCATCTTTTACTAAATTCTAAGCTAAAAATGAAAGGTTAGGAAAAATTATAGATGATCTTTATTCTAAAATTGAGATTCTTGATCAAAATGAAAAATTACACCTTGATAGTATTGATACCTTGCAAGGGCAATTTCTTGATCTTGAGCTCCAATACAATGGAGTTGAAGTTGAGAATGGTGTCTACCTTAAGACCATTGCTACTCTTAAGGAAGATAACCAAAAATGCCTAGATGACATTGATGTTCTTAAAACTAAAAATGTAGAACTTAGCCTCATTGATGAAACTAGGAAGCAAGAAACTCATACTTATCAAAAATAAATTCTTTTGCTTAAATCTAAAAATGTTAAGTTTCTTGCTCAAGTTAATGATCTATCCTCTAGACCTATTTTGCAAAGTAATGAGGTAGCTAGCACCGATCTAGAACATGATTATTTTCATACTAAGCCCTCTATTTAGAGGCTGACTTGTTTCATGCTAGAGATGATCTTGCTATCTTATCTTCTACTTTCATTAGTCTTAGTGATGATAATGCTAAATTAAGAGCTTCTTCGTAAAAGTTTCTTACGGGAAAGAAATCTCTTAATGTTGTCCTAGAACACTCTACCAAATAAATTGGTACTAGTGGTTTAGGATATGATGGGACTACTCCTAAGGGTAAGAATAAGAATAAGAGTAAGGGTAAGAAGAAGATTGTGGAACCTCATATCTTACATGGAGAGACTTTTGGCTCTAAGAACCCAATGGTATGTGTTCATTATTAATGTGATGATCATTACTCTACTTATTGTCGTTACAAGCCAAAGGGGACCAACCCAAATATGAAATGGGTCCCTAAGATAACCCTGGATCCCAAAGTTTGAGTTAGGTACCGACATCCTTCTTTCATGTAGGTCAAAAGAAGGTGGATTGTTGATAGTGGCTTCTCAAAGCACATGACAGGTGAAATCAGCCATTTCAACAAATTCATTGAAAAGAAAGGAGGATCAGTGATCGTCGGGGACAACAAGAAGGATAAGGTAATAGGTGAGGGTGATGTAGGCAATGAGCTTGATGTTATTGTGCTTGATGCTCTAAAGCTCGTACTTGATAGATGTTTATTTGTGGATAAAAATGATACTTCTCTTTGGCATCATCGGTTGGGTCATGTGAATATGCATCAAATGAAGAAATTGAGCAAAAAGGAATTGGTTCGGGGACTTCCTAAATTGTTTTTTGAAAAGGATGAGGAATGCCAACCTTGCACACAAGGAAAGAAAACCAAGTCCTCCTTCAAATCCAAAGGAGTCCTTAGTACCAAAAGAGATCTTGAGCTTCTTCATATTGATCTATTCAGACCTATGAGAACTCAAACGCTTCGTGGTTCCAAGTATTGTCTTGTGATTGTTGATGATTTCTCTCTCTATACTTGGACATTCTTTCTCATCTCTAAAAGTGATACTCTTGATGTTTTCTCAAGCTTTTGTATACGAGTTGAAAATGAAGCTTCTTGCCAGATTGTTTCTATCCGTAGTGACCATGGGGGAGAGTTTGAAAATGATCTTTTTGAGCATTTTTACAAAAAATCTGGTTACTCGCACAATTTCTCTTCTCCTCATATACCTCAACAAAATGGGGTAGTAGAGAGAAAGAATAGGTTTCTACAGGAGATGGCTTGGACCATGCTTCGAGAATATGATATTCTAAAGAAGTTTTGGGCTGAAGCTGTTAGCACCTCATGTTTTGTGCAAAACCGAGTTTTCACACATCCATCTTTGAAGAAAACCCCCTATGAGTTATGGCGTGGTAGAAAGCCATCCATCGATTTCTTTCACATTTTCAGATGTCCTTGTTTTGTTTTGAACACAAAGGATTCTCTCGACAAGTTTGATATGAAATCATACAATGCTTTCTTCCTAGGCTATAGCACTACAAGCAGGGCTTATAGAGTTTTCAATATTGAACTATATAAAATTGAAGAATCTATTAATGTCAAGTTTATTGAATCTAACTGTGCTTTTGGAAAGAATGTTGTTGACAATGATATTGCAGATGACATAATTCCTATTTTGAAAGACCTCAACATTGACAACAAAGGTAAGCAAGTGGTTGAAGCAGAAGACGAAGAGAAGAAGGATCTGACTCCTCGCTTTGCAAAGAATCATCTTAAAGAGATAATCATTGGCAATCCATTTGAGAGGGTGAAGACACGAGCTGCCTACAACAAAGAACAAGCAGACAGTGCCTTCATCTCACAGTTGGAGCCAAAGAACATCAAGGAAGCTCTTGGAGATAACGAGTGGATCCTAGCCATGTAGGAGGAACTAGAGAAGATCGAGAAGAACTGAGTGTGGACTCTAGTGCTAAGACCAAGTGATAGAAAAATCATTGGCACCAAATGGGTCTACCGCAACAAACTTGATGAAAATGACAAGGTGGTAAGGAACAAAGCAGGGTTAGTGGCTCAAGGCTACAATCAGCAGGAATGTATTGATTTTGATGAAACTTATGCTCCTGTTGCTAGACTTGAATCTATTAGAATGCTACTTACTTTTGCTAGTCATAAGAATTTCTTTCTCTATCAAACGTATGTTAAAAGTGCATTTCTGATTGGTACAATCGAGGAGGAAGTATTTGTTGCTCAACCTCTGGGCTTTGAAAATGACAAGCTGCCTAGTCATGTTTATTTGCTACAAAAAGCTCTCTATGGACTCAAACAAGCACCTCGAGCTTGGTATGAGAAATTAAAGAACTTTTTGTTAGAAAATGGCTATTTCATGGGAAAACTTGATTCTACTCTATTTCTAAAACACACTTCTAGCAATTTTCTTATCATTTAAATTTATATTGATGATATCATATTTGGCAGAACTAATCTTGATCTTTGCAAGGATTTTAGTTCTCTTATGTAGAGTGAGTTCGAGATGAACATGATGGGTGAGCTTACTTTCTTCCTCATCTTCCAAATCAAGCAAACCAAAGATGGAAACTTCATCAACCAAGGCAAGTACACCAATGAGCTACTCAAACGCTTTGGAATGGAGAACATGAAGTTGATGGACACACCCATGTCCAACACCACCAAACTTGATAGAGATGAAGAAGGTGAGAAAGTAGATGAGAACCTCTATAGAGGTATGATTGGAAGTTTACTTTACTTAACTACCTCTAGACCTAATATTATATTTTGTGTTGGCTTGTGTGCTCGCTTTCAATCAAGTCCTAGGAAATCACATCTTATTGTTGTTAAGAGGATTTTGAGGTACTTAGACAAAACTCAAAACTTTGGTCTATGGTACCCTAAGTCAAGGGACTTTACTCTTGTAGAATATAGTGATGTTGATTACACGGGCTGTTTGATTGATAGAAAGTGCACAAGGGGCACTTGTTTTCTCCTAGGACCATGCTTGGTGTCTTGGTTTTCCAAGAAATTGAGCATCGTGGCATTATCAACTATTGAGGTTGAGTATATTGCAACTGGAAGTTGTTGTGTCCAGGTCATATGGATGAAGAAAATTCTCCAAGACTTTAACATACATTTTGATGCTTCTCCTATCTATTGTGATAATACTAGTGCAAACAATCTTTCTTATAATCCTATATTGCACAGTAGAGCTAAACATATAGAGGTTCGTCATCACTTTCTTCGTGATCACATTGCCAAAAAGGATATTTATATCACGCATGTGGACACAGAAAATCAGTTGACAGACATTTTCACCAAACCTCTAGCTAGAAAGAAATTAAATTTTATTAGATCTAAACTGCTCATAATTGTTTTACATGATATTGACATGTTATCTAGCTAGTTGCTTTTATCCTATATGTTTTGTTCATGCTTTATTCACCTTGCTTGCCTAAAATTGCAAAAATTTGCTTGTTGTCATGCTTAGTTTTACTTGTTTTCTCGAATTTCAGGTTTTTATCGCTAAATAGTGCCCAATGATGAGTGATATGTGCCTAAGTATGTTCAACATACATAATAGACCTGAAAAATGAGTTTAATTGGAATTCATATGGCTAGAAATTGAGTTTGATGGTTTTAGGTCAGGCTGACCATTGGTAGAGTTTTCCCCAGGACAAACTCGACCGATCTGTGGCTAAGAGTTGTTCTAAAATGGACCAATCGGTCGAGTTTCGGACTTTCAAAACTCGACCGATCAGTGGGATGAAGCCAAATTAAGTTGGGTTCGGCAGACTATTCTCCCTTTCAATTAGAGAATAGTCGACTGATTCCCCTTCTTGTATCCCTAAGCTCTCATCCCCAACCCTTACCTTCCCTATCCTAGCCATTTCCTAACCTAGATAGGCTAATCTAGACCTCCCCTTTTGCTCTTCCTTGGTTGGTGAACGGTTTTGGTAGGTTGCTTTGTGTGTTTGCTCTCTTGTTCTCCTTCTTTTCACCTCCATGGCTTCTCATAGAAGAAAGAGACCCGCCCCTAGCAATGATCCATCATCTTCTTCGTCTTCTCACTTAATTTCCTTTGATGACACCTCCTTTGTCTTAATAGAAGTTGTGAATAGGTATAAGGACCTTCTTCCTATGAGTCTTTTTCCATTTAGAGCTTTGTTTGAGCCTAGCTCTAGGCGTCAAGCCATCATAGATTAAGTGATGAAGTTGCTAGACGATCATCACCTATCTGCCCTGGCTATCAAACGTAACTTCTTTCATAATTCTATGACAAGCACAAAAGTAGTTCACAAATTCTATGCTAACTTGTGTTGGAATTACGACACCCTTGTACCCTCACTGAATACTCAAGTGATGCTTACATCCATGATCACCAGGAAGAGATTTCAAATCTCTGAAGACAACCTTAATGTCTCTTTCTCAGGAGATGAGGAGAATAACACCTGGCGTAAGGATTATGGGGAGTATTTGATCTCTTGGATCATGAGGGTTTCTATAAGTAGAATGAGATCACTCTTCCTTATATCCATCGCTACCTGAAGAAACCCGATGTTCCTTCCAAGAAGAAGAGAACCCTACCCTCCTCCCTTGATCTCAAAAAGCATATATTAGCCCTAGTGATCAACTGCAATATCCATCCCAAGAAAAATCAAATGGATATTGCAGAGAACACTGCATCATAATGTACTACATTCTTGAGAATATCGAAGTCAAATGGTCAAGATATATTCTCCACCACATGACCTATTTTGAGTCTGGTAAAAACACCTGAGGTACCCATCCACCTTATCCAGCCCTGATTTCTAGTTTGTTTCAATTTGCCACTGAGAAATCACTCTTTTACGACTTCCATTACAAACTTGCAAGGAAGGGTGTATGTATCAGTGAGACCACAATTCAGAATTTCGTGCCTGTCTTTGCCTCCACCACACTCGGTGCTTCACCCTCAGCCTCTGCCTCTGTAGCCTCTGCCTCCACCTCTACCTGAGCTCCTCCTCCTCAGCCACCTAGACCTAGACGTGCCTCATTTTGTGTATCCAATGAAACCCTCATGGGCTACATGATGCACCAACATGCATACAACCTCTAGGTTCAGGAGCACCTGCACCAGGATTTATGTTCAGTCATGTCAAACATGAACATATCCTATGCACACCCCTATCACACCTACCAGCCTTTCCCCAATAGTGATTATGCTTCTTATGCATATCATCATTACTACCCTACCCCCGTGCCTTCTGCTGTTGCTCCCACACCCTCTGCTAGTGGTGGTCCTGCTCCTATTTACCTATCATTGCCTTGGCCACCCTTCTTGCCAGTCTTGGCAATTCTGCTCCATCCTTCCCTCAGGCCAATGAGCTCTATGCTCTTGGTATGACATGGGATGAGAAGAATGTGTGTTGGCCTGGTTGTGGTTTTGGTCCTCCAGCAGATGAGGAGATGCCTGACCAGGTTGATGCTGAGACTGTTGCTGCTGACGACGATGATGAAGATGGTGAGGATGCTTCTGATGATGGTGATGGCTCTGGTGGTGATTCTGGTGATGAAGCCACTACTGTTGCTGCACCTTCATATGGAGACGAGGACTACGAGCTTGGAGCTGATGGTGATGATGATGATGATGATGATGATGATGTGGACATAGATAGTCTGGATGTCTAGTTGTTTCTTAGTTTTTAGTCTAGTTTTTTGATCATATATATCTTTCTAGGCTATTTTGTATTAGAAACATCTAGGCACATTATCTGAGATGTACTATTTTATCTTCAGTTTTCATCGCTTCTTGCTTGTAGCTACTTTTATGAGAACATGGTTTTGAATTGTAATATATGTTATGTGCACTCTTTCTCTTTGATCATGTCATATCCTATGAGTTGGTGCCTTATTTCACCATATTTTGATTATGACTGAGATTGCGTGTTTCTTTCGTCTTTGGTTGATATATGATATGAGATTTCATGTATGAGTATCTGCTTGATTTTGTTTGGAGAAGACCTGATTATATGCTCTTCTACCTCCCTCACTTTTTGATAATGTCAAAAGGGGGAGAGAACTTCAATGTCTTGAAACTCAATCATATTGCTATTCTTTGTCATACTTCTATTTATTGCTTATGAGATCCTTTTCTTGTTCATTATATGCTTTATCATGTGACTTGCAAAGGACCATATAGTACATGTATGCTATAATTGCTTTGTGTAGATAGACTAACTATGCAGGTTAAAATAAGCATAGATTGAGGGGGAGAAATTCACATTGTTCAAATCTTGAATTCCCCTAATTCACAAGGCAAAGGTATAATTTCTATATCCTTTTCAATATGTTTGAGGAATGGTTTGTCATTGTCAAAAAAGGGGAGAATGTTGACCTAGAGGTTATACATTGTCCATATTTTGATAATGACTTAACCATTCCATTCATATCTATCTAATATGTGTATTCAATATTGATTTAAGGTGTTAGGTACATGAAAAGGATCAAATTACTAAAGCCCTAATTTCCTAAAGTTCAAGTCAAAAGCAATACAAGTGAGCTAATTAGAAAATCCATGTAAATGACCTTAGAAGAATTTTGTAATCACTTGTATTGATGATATGACTTGTAACCAAGATGAGAAAATTATGTGGGACACTTAGAACCAAGTTTTAATCACTTTTTAAACACTTAAGAAAATTGATCACATGCAACTAATCGGTCGAGTTACAATCTCGACCGATCCACTGGATCAATTCTCTGAAGAGTGCATCGGTTGAGTTGCACACTCACAAAACTCGATCGATCGGGTTACTGACCAAATGCAACTTTCATTGGTCGATCGAGTTTCCTCAAGACAAAATCGACCGATGGTTTGAAAATTGGGTTTGTCTTTTACCTGATCGGTCGAGTTACCTTTATTGAATCTCGACCAAATGTACTGTACGGAAAATGCATAAAAAGTGATTCTAACTGTTGGTGACTTGTTTGGACGAAAATAGATTTGTTGCCTTGTGCAAAAATGGCTATAATATGACCCTAAGTGTTCTCCAACTCAAAGGGGCACCCTCATCTATAAATAAGACCACTTGGAGTTCATTCCAAGGTTGCTCATTCCATATATACTTGGTTCTTGCTTAGTTGAGAGTGTTGCACACCTTTGAGCTGCTTTCTCTCTCTACCTTCAAGTCAAATTTGTGAGTATGAGTGAGTTAGGATCTATTGTAAGAGAGCTACCCCTTGTATCCATGTAAATATCTCCATCTCCATCTTCCTACCCCCTTTCCTTATTGAAGAAAGGGCTTAAAGATCTTCTCCGAGTGAAGGAGAAGGAGTTGTTATTCTTCAAGGTTGAAGAAAGCATGGTGTTCCAGATCTCCGAGTGAAGGAGATAGGAAAGGTGAATGTTCAAGAAGGATAGGTAATTCCTTGAAGGCCAAAGACTTGAAGGTGGAGTGGGTAAGTCCTTGTTGAAGGCTGAAGACTCCTTGCTCAAGTGGGTAAGTTCCTTCGGTAGGTTGAAGATCCTTGCTTGAGGTATTAAGTCCTTGGATGAATGTGGTTTTTGTCTTGTAATCTTATGAATGAATATAACACTATCAAGATTGCAAAGTCCTAGAGACTAACCACCTCTAGGTAGTGGACTTACTCACTTCAAGTTTGAAGATTGGAACCACTCTAAACCACTTTGTCCAAGTGTATGTTCTTCATTGTCTCTCACCCTTGCTATGCTTGTTAGTTAGGACTTCAAATTGGTTGTATGCTTAAGTTTCTGCACTTAATATAATTTGAAGGTCTATTTCATTTTGTGAGATTTGTGAAGCTCTATTCAGCCCCCTCTAGAGCCCTTGATCCAACATTACCTATGTCTGGAATTGGGGTTCTCATGGGTTGTTATTCTGGGTTTCAATAAGTTACATACTAGTTGAGCACTTACTCCATCCAAATACTTCCTAATAGCTATCTATAGTCTTCCTAAGTGCATCTATGTATAGGAGATCCTTATAAGAGCCTAAATACAATTGAGCATTGCTACTTACATCATACCTAAGTGACCCTAAAATTACCTCACAGTTTCTATTTGCTTCAAGTAAGATAAATTTTAGCACCACTTTTAGGTGTCAATATAGCAACCCAACTTCTAAAACATGCACATTCATGATAAGAAACATCATCTCCTTTCAATGATGACAAGGAATGTCACATGTATGAGAATCATTACACAAAAAAATTGTAAATAAACCAACTCATGAGAACTAATAGTTTGCATTTGTGTTTCACAACTATAGCTTACATTGAAACATAAATACATTACAAGATCTTAATAATCCCAAAAGAAATTATACTAAATATATATATTATAGTGGACACCTCACTAGCGTAAAACTCTTTGTCCTTGAGGTGAGAAACTCCTACAAGATTGAGTAGCTAATCCCTTGACTCTATGTGTCCTGATACTCCTCTCATGTGGACATCACCTCCCTAGCCATACATGATAAATGAAAAGACTTTATTGTAATTTCCATTTAGTATTACATAAGGAAAGTAATATTTTACTTGACAAAAGAGTATGTATAAGAAAATAAATTTAATGATAGTATAATGGATTTTCGTGATTAACATATTTTTTTCTCTTAATCATTAGGTTGATTAATGTGTCCTTTAATCCAATACTTCACCAAACTGTGCATGAGGCATGTGAAGGCTCAACTCAAATGCTCCACTTGAGCTTATGAGGTCAAAAAGGTTCATCCATTGTATTCCATTGTGCTCATTAGGTATAGAAAGGTTCATCTTAATATAAATATTTTAATGGAGCTCATGAAAGTTATGCAATAGTATTTCAATGTTATGGTCTAGTTGAGGTCACAATGCCATAAGGCTCACATACAAGTTGATGGGTCATTCAAAACATGATCCTACATGAATTTTACTCTGAGTTTCTTAAAATATGAACTTGAAGGAATAAGACATAGTATGATTGTTCTAATGAACATTAGGCAATCTATAATTTGAGTAGAGTATTATATACTCATTGTATCATTTTAAAAATCAATATATGGTAAAGCATAATCTGATTCAAAATCCATTACTACACAGTCAATGTGAACGAGACCGCTAGTGCGGTATGGAGGATATAACTAACACAATGTTTTAAACCTAGCAACATGTAACTGTTAAGCCAACCAAATTGATATCATGTAGTAACCCATGTACCATGTTGGGATAGATTAGGCTTTCTAGGTTATATAGTTAGACTTTGACTTAAGACAATAATGGATAAGTGCTTACTATGGTTTCTTGTTTAATGGACTATATGTATCATGTCTTGGTATGGTGCTTACATTAGGTTTATCATCTTTTGAGTTTCATTCATATAAATTATAATTTTTCCCTTGTCTAATTATGGCATCATTAATAGTAGATATGTGACTCTTTGGTGCATTTTATTGATTTGGTAAAATATGTTTAATGTGTATATATTTTTTTCACTATATTAAATGAATGGTTAATCTTCAAGTTAGGTGTTTACTTTCGAAATCTCATGATTTAAAGCATACTATACTACTTTGTGTGTCCTCAATAGGTATATAACATTAAGGTGTTACTAGGGTATGGTTACTGATTAGGGTGAGTAGGTTAGATTAACATGATTGAGCATTGATGTATCAAGTTCAAATATAGATAAATTATATCATTTTTGAGTTTACCCATAGGTTTATAATTCTTTAAGAAATCTTCAAAATTAAGGTTTAAAGTAGGGTCTGGAATAAAGTTATATATGTTCCTATTCAAAAAATTCCAACATATATTCTGAGTTTCTTTTTGCTTGGATGAATTTAATGTGATTTATGGGGGTCTGGACTAATCATAAAGAATGTAAAGTCCACATGGTTAATACTATTCATTAGGAAATGACTCAGCACAACAAGCTAAAATAAAATTTGCAATTATCTAGAAACCAATATAGAGAAATAAAACTTGCAGGGTTAAAATAGGAATTTGCACTTCTCAAACCCACACAGTTTGTACAAACAAAGAATGTGAAATAAAGAATCACTTTTCCTAAAGTAATGTGTAATGAAACAAAATTCAACATGTTGGGGGAATAAACAAAAAAACCATTTTAGAAACCTTATTCTCTCAACCAAATCTTAAGAGCTATGATTAAAGCTTCAAAACTACAATCAAAATGAGAAAGTTGAGATTTATGATCAAGGGAAACCTTAGCATCACACTCTTTGTACCTTGTGAACATCATGAGGCAAAGCTTGGGGTTTCAGGCACCCTAGAGGGCCTACCATTATGGCTCCATAAAAGGAGGAAACCACGAGTACAAAACCTGATCATTGGGAAATAAATAATGCACAAACTCTTGATGAAACTAAGAATATAGGAGAATATTCCCAAAGGTATAATGATAAGAAACATCCAACCAATACCAAACTAACCAAGAATAGATAAAGGAATATAAAATAGGGAATCATCGACTCATTGGGAAATGAGAATTAAACATGACATTCAATTTAGGATGTCATACTGAGGATGAGGGAGATGATTCTAGGGTTTATGATACACTATATTGGCCTAGAAACCATCATTGTTGATCATGGTGAGACTGGGATCAGGAAATGTATGTAGGATAAAATGCATCATCTTTAGTATGGTGGAAAGGAAAGACATAAGATTGAGATTCTTGTAAAGAGGGAAATTTGTCAAGGAAAATTCTTATACTAGCATATATTTGTCATTGTTAGTATTGGATATCAAGCTTGTGGAATAACCACAAGAGTTTAGAATACAATTAGTTGAAGAGGAGGATTACTAAGTATTTTAGGAGGTATTTGGATCCATTTTATACATATAGGATTTAGTCTATAAGTGACAAAAGGAGTATGATAAATCTAGACAAGAAAAAAGGTGTTGGAGATTTGGTTGTCTTGGATATATACAATGGAACGTAGTGAATGAGGGATTGAATTGTTCTGAAAGATTATGGGAAATTCTTGAAGACAATTTCATGGGGTATGGCGGATATAGGAGGGAGAGTATGATTTGGGAGTTGAGTTTCATGTTCTTGCTACAACATAATTTGATGAGGTAGGAGACAAAAGCATATCTTTCCATTCCAAATCCAAGGGCTCCAAATGAGATGTGTGATAAGTCCCAAGATGTGGTTCATGGGCCTTAGAGTCACTTTTCAGCCCAATTGGTTAATTAGGGTTTACAAATGAGTCCATGGGATATAAAATTGGAAAAAGAGTATTTCATGCTCATGATATATGCTAAAGATAATTTAATTAGATAAATAATCATAATATCAGATGATGGGAGAAATTCTAGAAGGTTCTAAGATGCTTTGTGACCTAGGTAATTAGTTATATAATTATCTAGTGTTTTCTTGAAGGGCAAGCTTGATATAACCAAAAGATTGGTTTTGACCTAATAATTGTCTTGGAGATGGATAATAATCATAAAAATATTATGCCAGAGTTTGGGTTTTATTGGAGCTACTACCTGGTATAGAGAACTAATAAGAGATAATGGGGGGAGTCCACTCGGATCCAGACTCGGGATCCGGGTGAGACCGTGAGTTGGAGCTTGTCTCCTCTGCCCGGTCTCTGGACCGTGACTCCACAGGAAGAGACATGAGACTCGGGGACACCTCTTCCCCTCTCCAGATGATAACTCAATCAGTTATCCACTCCATCCTCATCAGGAGGTCAAACCGGACCCAAAGAGCCCTGATATTGGCGGTATCTCCTCGCGACGCGAGAATCCCCAATATGTGGAACTCTTGAGTTCTATTGCGGGAGGCAGGCCACGAAACGGCTCGCACCAGTTCCTATAAGAGGGCCAAGGATGACTCCCGTAAGGGGAACAAAACTCCCTCCTAATATCCGAGCTTGAACAACCATATCCTGTGATCCAAGTCTCCCCGGTCATAGCTCCCTGTATCCGCCGTCAAACCCGACTTCGTGCTCCCCTGACCCTGGCCCTCCGGTAGCGCTGAGAAGGATGATGAATCTAGCAGAACCTGGAGGAGGACCCTGCACATTAGCCCGAGTCTTTACGGCCCAGAAATACGGAATCAATATTTGGGTTGGCTTGTTCAGGCATGAACTGCTAGGCTGCGAGGAAGACGATGAATCGAGCAACCTAACCACCGACGGCTGTGGCAACGGGCTGGCCTGGCTGGATTCACCCAGGTCGAGCGGAGCCTAGGGATAAATCTCCCGGATGATCAGAGCACTAGATGTGGGAGTCACCCCCCTGGTTGTCTTGCCTGTCGCGCGGCCTGTTCCTGCGTGAGGCAGAAGAAGGGATGTTTGCAATTGACGAGTTTACTCCGAGGCTGGACATTGCGAGGAGAGGGCTAATGTGACCTTTTCCCCTAATCCACTCATGGCCACACTAGAGCAAAAGGCTGAGGTGGCGAGCATCCATTGGATGGACCTGGGCCGCGTGGCTTTTTTTATTAAGGTAATTTTGCTTACGTGGCCACCTGCCATAGGTCAATTTATGCATATCTTGCCATTAATCTAGTTAATTATTGGTAACTCGGAATATAGCGAAACTATATATCAAACTGATCAGAAAAATGAGAGGAATCCAAAGAAAATATAATCAGAAACCAATTAATCTTCCTATTCTAAAAGTATATGCAATGCATGTGTTGTATAATTAATGTAAAGGAAAACTTAGATTTTGCTTTAATATGATGATTAATTGAGTAGAGTAGGTTATGTTGAGCTAATACCTGATCTTGTTATATATAATGAAGAAATTGTGGATAATGATGAATAATTGATGTTTGTAGATTTATAATCTTATTCATGTTGATTTAGGGTTTTGAAACAATATGGACATCTTGCTATGATCTTAATGCTAGTAGTATGATATAGGTATCATGAATAGTCCAATATGCTTAAGATGATGATAAGGGTTTTACCTAATATGCATAACTAAATTTGTAATCTTAGAAACCATGATATGTTGGAGTTAGGGTTTGTAACCCTAATCCCTAGTCCAAACATAAGATAACCCTAAACCCTAGTTTAGGAGTGCAACTAGATCTAATTAATGTAATGCAAATACATGGTGACACATATGTAGTATGTATGTTTCAGATTAAATCTTTTTTTATTGGATGTTTGGATACACTCTTAAAATATATGTGATATATTCTGCATGGTTTCTGCAATGGCATAAGGTACGTGGTTACACTTATGAATACATGTATCGAATTCTAAGTTTATCGAGGTTTCTCGATGAGATTGAATGAATGATAAACTTCTTTCTTATTTATTTACTTCTTGCAAATTATAAAGTTCCTATGAGTGTCATGTAAAGTAAATAACAATATTCTAAACCCTAGGTTAGACTAATCTTAAGGATAATGCACACGAGCCCAGGAGGGACATTGATTACACTTGAGGTAGTAGACCAGATATGGGTTAGAATATGAAAAACAAGTTTATGTTCTTATGTGCAAGATAAAGATGTTTACTTATATATGTACTTGTGATTATTGGATGAACCCACGTACCAGTATAGAAATATACTGATCACATATTTATTTTTTGGCGTTTTAGGTATTACTTGTACTTGATTTGTAGACATGAGGTTACATAATAAAGATGTTGAAGATATAAGAGTTATCCCTGAAGGTTTATCCATAGTAATATATCTTCACATATGTACAGGTTAACTCTTTCTAAAATTTATGTAACTCCTTAGAGGAGCTTTTTATGCAAACATGTAAATATTTGTTCATTAATGGAGATTGTTTACTATTTTGTATTATTTCTTGAGTATGATCCTAGAATTTATGAGTAATGATTTGCGACTTTAAGGTATTTTGGACACTCAAAAATGTGGGTTGTTACATTTACTTTGAGGTGCTTCTTGGCTAGGTTATTTTCATAAGTGTTTAGTTTTTTTTCACTTGTGTAATTTCTAACATGTCTTTAGCCCCTTTTTTGCATGCAACCACGACAGGAATAGATCTCTACTATTTCGTAATGACCACCATTGAAATTATGCAATTAGATTCTATGATTACCTTCTCCAACCCTTGTCCCATGGAAACTCCAAATACATTAGGATTATTTATATTTCCATTGCTTGGAGTGGGTAAAATTGTATTGTCTTTCCCCCATCCCTTCACTCATCTACCTTCTTTACTTCTAGCAATCACCCCTAAAACTACTTTTTGGCAAAATTATACTTTAAGCAATCAAAAGTCTATAAACTTTTGTACTAGTACAAACTTAGCCATTTAGTTATGGTAGTTATCCTATAATAATCAACTATGCACTTAGCTCTTCTTAAGACTTCCAAACATCTATCTATAGTATTATTGAGTAATTTCTCTATTAAGTTAAGCTTAGAAGACCCGCATTACACTTCAAATATACAATTTACATAGTATCTAATTGATCTTGGAAATTACCTTTTCATTCCTAGTTACTTCAACTAGGCAAAATTTGAGCTCATTCGCCACATAGAAAAATCTTTCACAAACCTTTGTGGAGTGTTTTGATCATGTGTTCATTAAGATTTTTCATTTGTAATATATGATAGTATTGTACTTTCCTTATTTTAATTTTCATCCATGTTGGTTATTGTGCTTTGGAACTACTTATGAGAAGGCTACATCATGAGATAGAAGGATAAGAATACAGTCTTCTCCCAGGATTCTCTTCTACAATTTGGAAATAAGAGGTGGATATTTGGATCTAGAGTTTGTAAATACATTTTTTGTGGTCTTCTATAATATTTGGGTGGTCTTTGGTCATCCACACAGAAGGTAGTATTTATCCTTGACTCAAAAGAATGATATATATTTATTCGTAATATACATTGGTGCTTCTAATTTTTGCCAAAATTAGAAAAAACAATGAATTACAATTTACAAATTCTTTTAGAACATTGTTAGGTGGTGTATGTATGTTTTCATATTAGAATCACTATACATCTCATGTCTTTCATGGTTGTTTTTATTAGTTTCTTCCTCAACTGATTTATGTTTCATGTCTCCCTTTTAAGCAAGATACATATACATCCCTTGTTTGATTTTCCAAACATTTATATTATCTCTCTATTCACCCTCTGCCCTCTGGAGCTTTCAACTGAAATCATATGTGAATCCCATGAACCATGAAAATGTTTTAATGGGAAAATAGTCAAAATTGTGATTATGAAATATACATCAACCTATGAGATGGGCATCTAGTGCAAATATTTGACCCCATGCAAATATCTATGATCGATAAGATTGTGTGAAAGAATGTCAAATATGAAATAAAAATACGATTAGTACTCATAAGCTATAGTAGAAAGTCAATAAGACATGTCAGTTTTGGACATAGAAGTTTGACCAAGAAATGTAGGCATCTGTGTGGAAAATAACTTTTGCATTGACATTTTGGAAAAATGGAACCTTTTATAGGTCAAGTTAGATAATAATGCATTCGTACAATCACGTACAATTTACTCAAAAAGTTTCCATGGGTTTTGAAGATGACATGTTGCATTTTATTATAGACAATTTATTGGGAATACATGGAAAAAGCAAGCCTCGTCATTCACATCTTGAAACAAAATGTGGCGTGTTGTTACTTAATGTGGTCTATTGTAATTGTGTATGTTGTGGAAATATTTTAACATTACTTCTAGTTAACAATCTTATTTACATAAAATAATCTTAATTGGATAATTTGATTTAAGAAGTTGTCCATTTTTAAAATCCATTTCTACATTTTAACACAAAGTTGGTCATAACATGAGAGTTAATAAATGGATTCATCATCAGTAAGTAGACATCTAAATAAGATAGTCCACTTGCCTATGAAATTTGTTATAACCGTGTCCAATAGTACTCTACATGCTTAGTCTTAAATTCAACTATTTAGTATTACAATACTAAATGTCATGAATCATTTTATTATTATTATTATTATTATTATTATTGTTGTTGTTGTTGTTGTTGTTGTTGTTATTATTATTATTGTTGTTGTGGTTGTTACCATTATTGTTATTATTGTTATTATCATTATAACTATTATTGTCATTATTATTATTATTATTATTATTATATTATTATTATTATTATTATATTATATTATTATTATTATATTATTATTATTATATTATTATTATTATTGTTATTGTTGTTTATATACACACTCTAGATTTATATTAATAATTCTAGTTTGTACTTTATAATCACAAATTTTGACATATTTGCAATATATAATATTGAATTGAGTACCTTTCTTCATATGTAGATGTAAATGATGTTTATAATGCTTACACAATCTTGTCTACTCCCTGATTTATGTTCACATATGGTTCAAATGGTGTTATGTATGAGTCTGGGCAGCTAATAATATAGTTGTAGATACATCATTCATTACTTATGTTAATGTGTATTAATATTAACTCAACTTAATCAGTATAAAATCATTTAAATTATTGAGTTTGCATATTATATTGAGAGAGTGATACGCACGAGTAGTCTTCTAATGTAGTATTTTGTCTTTTATGATATATATAGATACAAAACCATCCTAAAGTGTATATATATGTATACATATATGTGTGTGTGCATGCGTGTTTGTGTTTGTGTTTATACATATAATATTTTTACTAAAATAACGACTTATATGATCTTAGTTTCTGATTAACTTTTTTCATTATTTCAAAATTATATGGTTCTAAAATTGATTCATGCTTCCTATTTAATAATTTCCTTTGTTATGTAATTATTATTTTATAGTTTCACCTTCATTGTCTTCCTAATCTTTTTAAATTATTAGATGGTTGATTTTTTGTACAATATTCCTATTAAAAAAATCTAATAAAATGGATGTTAATTATATTTAGGGTCAAATAAGATCAATGTATTTGAATTCAATTATAGTTTTTAAGGATTTGGGGAATGTGGTCTCACTTAAATGGAAGAACGATGGTTCACAATGGTGTTCCATTATGATGGCATTATCAGTGGATTCAAAGACATGTAGAATTGCCAATCAATGCTAATCTTCATTTTTTGATGAAGTGGTTGAGATACTCACTATTAATTATTTGCTATTGTTGTTATTTTTTCATTAAAGGATCAACAAAGAAGATGCAATCATTTATAGTGAACAATATCATGATTCTAGATTTCAGGATGATTATTAAGTGTCATTTCTTATCATCTGCAAATAAAAGTTTTCACACATTATGGCATGTTTAACCCAATTTCACTCAAGTGAAACTTACTTCATGATCTCAAGAAACTTGAAACTAAATCTCATTGAAGTCACCAAAATCTAGTTCTCAATCAAATTCAACATATTTATTAGTTGGGATAAGTGATATCAATAAATATTATGAAGCAAAAGATTCATAATAATATTTTGATATAGCACATATGGACTCTCTCAAAATAGCAACACCCACCTGAGTATAGGATTTCACATCCATAGGAATAGGGAGACAATGCCTATACATGCAAAAGTTCATAACCCACCATGTGGGATTGACATGCCAATCATAAAACTCATGCATATCCCTTCATTCTAGTGCCCCCTACATTTTTGTGTTGTATATCTTGTTGGATTAAAACACATGATCATTTGATACCATGGTAACCAAAATGGTGGAGTGCCAATTAGAATGATGCCACCTATTTCTGTCATAATATGATGCTAAAATTCTTCATACCGGGATAAAATTAAATGAAGCATCCATTATTGTTTGCTAGAAAATATAGAATTTGAAGTGATTCATGTAAGGAATCTTGTTGTATATTATAATGGTTTCCAATAAAATGATAAGCATTACTTCTAAAAATGGGAGAACCTTTAGAACATAGAAAAATGACTTCAAATGTGACTAGACACATTCATGTATGATGCCAATCATATCATTGCCCTTTGAGTAGATTTGTTTCCAAGTGATATGACTAACCACCATTTTAGTTCATCAAATACCAATATGGGGTATACTACTTAAATTGACACCCCTATTGAATCTTGAAACTTGGGAAATGAACGATAAATGTGAAATTGCATATCACCACTTCACCTACTATCATGCTAACCAAACTGAAAACCCAATAGCACATTTCTTTTATTTTCAAGATAAGCTACCATCAATTAATTGGATTGTTGTCCATAATATTCAATGGATCAACAATCATACAAGTAGCTCCATATATAGCCTCTGTAAGAACTCAAAAAAGGGAATTGATCTTCAAGTGTCACTTCATTGAATTCATGTCAAGCACTCATTTTCTCACGCTATATCAAGTAACCAACTATCTGGGATCCTCCATCACAATAAGTAGAAGCCAAACTTGAACAAATATTGAAGCTCATGGATAAATTTATTTAGTGTGCAGTTAATTTAAATAAAATTTAAACATATATTGTGATATACTTTCAACAAAGATAGGTTGGTATATCACTCTCTCTCTCTCTCTTACTTCACCTTCATTAACCTTCTCTTGAAATAAAACAATTGAGATGAGCACTTTACTACCAGATTGTACTCCATTTTCATTAATTATCTATTTCTTTGATTATGAGGATAACAACAATCAGTGTATGAATTTATTTATTCTCTTTCTTTACCCACTCATCTCGCATATTCTTCCCTTCTTATATTAGGCATGAATGTAATATATTTAACCTATAATTGGTTTGGGTTATTTCCTATTTATTTTTATGTATTAGTCTATTGATAGCTCACTATATAATATAAACATATATAAAAATATATATACATATATATCGAATCTTTCTATTCTCCTTATATATCATGTATTGAATATATTTTATTAAATAGGATTAAACTAACAAATTGGAAATACCATTAAGTTAGAGAAAAATATGGGTTGGGTGTAGGGCTGAGCATCGGTCCAGAACCGGACCGGACCGGACCACGGACCAGATTTCGAAAAATATATGGACCGCAGACCGGACCATTTTGAGGTAGGACCGGACCGGGACCGGATCGTTTTGTGTTAGGACCGGACCGGACCGTTTGGACCATAACCAACCTTTTTTAGATGTTTTACAACTTATTTAATTGTACAAAGTTGATGATCTTAGTCACTTCTAACAATTATATAACTTTAGTATCAAATATTTATACTAGTAGTATTTATATATGTATTTTATTTGTAGTTATTATAGAATACACCTTCAAATATACATGAATTTTATATAAAAGTCGGTCTACGGTTCGGACCGGACCGGACCGGTTTTGGACCAGACCAGACCGAAGACCGAACTCATCAAAATTCTCGGACCGCGGACCAGACCGAACTCAAAATGGACCGGACCGGACCGGACTGAATTGAGCAGTTCGGTCCAGTTTTGCGGTCTGGAACATTATTTGCTCACCCCTAGTTGGGTGACCCTATCTAAGGTTACAAAAAGGTATTTTGTCAAAAAGAATTGACCATTTTCCTCCTTTTTTTTAAAGTTAATGTTTTGGTATTCCCTTGTTCTTTGCAGAAATCCCTTATCTCCTCATGTGTTCCTTTGTATTATCTGAATTGAGATAAATATTTCACTTCTAAAATGGGGAACTTTAAAGACTTGTTTTGCAATTTCTATCACCTAATATTCTCTCCATGTAATCTTAGTTTGGTTTCCGATATTGTTTCTTAAGATTTCATTATATATAATAGAAATAGAACTACAGACTAATTGTGAAGACATGTTATGGTCATATAATGAGCTTCTTAATAGAATAATATTTTTATTATAGTTCATCATCTAAATTCATTAGTTTGAGTTTTTTCTCTTATGAAACATTCCTCCTCAACCTAAGTTGTGGGATTCTCCAGCTCATTCTAGTATTGGGATTTTTCTCCATGTTTTGATTTCTTTCTCTTGAATAGCTTTCTTATATGCTTATTATGTTGTTGTAGGTTCTTAAGAAATTATGTAATAACTAGATGACACTAGTATATTTTGATCTCTGAAGTCACTTTTCCTAATGCCACTTTCTATAAAAAATTGACACTACATACATATAATATTGGTTGGTATAACACATACGTCACTACTAGTCAAGTCTTGTAGATTAAAAAAAATATGGGTACTGCTTGTTTACTATGACATCATTTTTTTTAAGAACTGACATCTAAGATAGCCTGCAAAAATTAATTATTCATTGAAATTTTTTGATATAGGTGTATTGCGTTGTTAATAAAAATAACATTGTACTACTTGAGTCATGTATTTTTTCCCTATGGAGAAGACGTGCTTAGCCTTAGTTTGGGCCTCTCAGAAACTCAGACACTACTTTCTGGCCCATAAGGTTTGGTACATCCATTTTTAATCTCCAATCAACAACTGGTAGATCTATAGGACATACACGAACACATACTTCACAAGCAATACATTTATCAAATTCAAAATGAATTTAACCGCGGAAACGCTCTGATGTTATTAATTTTTCAGAACCATATAACATCCCGGATCTGATGAAATAGGATGAATTGAGACGGTATTTTGTAAATACATAATTATCTTGAATATATCAACCATTTCTTGATTTTTTGATTGCCTGAAAGGAACAAAAGAAACATCTTGTTTTTTTTTCTTAAAAAAATTCTGATCTCTAGTAGACCTCTCAGTAGGAATCGAACCCAGATGAAGTTCTGACCATTTTTTAGAGAAAAACTCTTTTCATAAAATAAATTTTGCCTCCAAAAGGAATATATCATTGGTTTTACATTGAAACCGACGTCGTACATCAAGTACATGGTAAAAAAAATTGCCTCCATAAATCCTTTGACGTAGATTTTTTCTAAATAAACTGATGACAAAGGGTTCCCACCATGTTCCCTGTGAAAAATATTCCCCACCCCAAATTGGCTTATGACATTGATTTCTTGGTGGGAAAGCAACACCTAAAGTCTTAGCGAGGTTGCCATTTTTATTAGGGATAAGTACATGTGTCGTAGGTTTTTGGTATGCAACCAATGATAGAGATTGACCTATGACGTCGATTTTTCAAAGGAAACTGAAGACACAGGGCTTTGTGAGGTTGAAGCTTTTAATATAGTTAAGTACATGTGGCATCAACTTTTAGGTGGGTAATATACGTTGAGTTATGATGCCACTTTGTCACGAAGTCGATGACTAAAGTATTTTTTGTCAGTTTTCTATAACAATCGATGACTAAGTCTTACTTAACAACACCCACAACACAGACTCCCCCCGTTCTCTATTTCATCATGCCTTTTGTCCTTGCTCTAGAAATTTTCTTCCTTGTTTGTTGCCTCCATAATTGTGTTGTTGTGGTGTCCTAACCGTCAGTGCTAAACACTATCGTCTCCTCTTATGTTGTTGTGTTGGACCCTGCCATTGTCTCCACTTGTTGTTGTGTTAGACCCTCACCTCTTTCAGTGTCAGTGAACCCTGAGATGATGTGTTGAGAGACAACTGCCACTTGAGCCACCGCCTCCTAGACCCTACAATTTTAGACACCACCACCGCTTGAACCACTAGTGTCTCTAGCTCCTCAAGGTGTGATTTTTCTTTTTCTTTTTTAGCTATAATTTTTTCATAACTTCTTGTATAATTTGGTGAAATGTAACTAGGATTTTAAAACTTAAACTGATATCAAATGAATGATGAAATGTAACTAGGGTTTTAATTTGAAAAGTGGAGAAACCATACTTGTATAGTCAGAATTCATGTATAACTACTTATATATTTTGGTATATTGTTCAATTTAAATGTTGTATGGATAAATAATCACACCTAAGAATTAATTAAACTAAATTGATATGAATTAGATAAATTAGTTTGATTTAAACTAAATTTATTATATTTACCTAAATTCTAAACTATAAATTCTAATTTAGACATATATCTTGTTGGCCTAGAAACCCCTCTGGGATTTACCCATTAGGAGTAAATATTAGATAGTAACCAGTTTGGGACTTTATTGAACACTTAAACTCACTTAGGATGCAAGTGTATAATGTGTATTCAGTTTGCAAGATGTTTTTGCAATACTTCCCCATTTGTTCTTTGAGTATAGAAGTTGATGGGTATTTTCCCATCTATAAAGGTGTACTTGGAGAACTAAGGGGAAATGTTGCCAAAATATTCTTAAAAATTGAATACACATTATACACTTACTAGTGATATTAGGTGTTCAAGAATGGGTTAGGTGGTAAGAATTCATTACTAAAACCTAAATCTTAATTTGTAAACCCTAATCCTTCAATCTGTAAACCCTAAACTCTAAACAATAAACCCTTATCTTTAAACCCTAATCTAAAACCCTAATCTTTAGATCCTAATCTCCAAATACCTAATTCAATACTAATTTTCTTTGCGATCATCGAATGGATCGATCATGGATTACCATTTGAAATCACTGCATTCTGGATTTTATTAATGGTCTTGGTCAATTTAGAAGATTGAAAAGGAACATAGGAAACAACTTAGAGATAGTAGATATTGTCCATGTAGGAATTGCAGTAACAACTTGAAAGTCGACATTATTGAAAAAAAATCATCATTTCATGTGCAACGTGATTGTATGGGGCTATACATAATGGTACTGCCATGGAGAGATTATGGCTATGAGATCAGTATATTTTGATAGCAATACTTGTGTTGAATAAGAAATTGTTGAGGATGACGTAGATGTGAATGAAATGATTTTGATAGACATGGTTAATGTGATGCTAGATAGTTGTGGATAAAATCGTACCGATCCACCTTCCTTATTTAGAAAAATTATATATGATGTTGAGAGATGGTTATACTTAGGTTTTACTAAGTTTATGAAGTTGAGCTTTGTGTTGAGTTTGTATACTCTGACGGCTGATAATAGATGGAGTGACACAATCTTCACGTCTTTGTTGTCTTTGTTGAAAGAAATTCTTCCTGAAGACAATAAGCTTCCAATCTCGACATATGAATTAAAGAAAATTTGTGCCCAGTGGGAATGGTATCAAATAAGATACATGCATGCCTGAATGATTGTATGTTATTTCAGAAGGACTATATATATTTGAATGATTGTCCAAAATGGAAGGCTTTAAGGTATGAAATTATGACTTTGGGTAAGCCCAAAAATAGCCCTCCTGACTAGGTGATGGGATGTCCACCTATAATACCATGGTTTCAATGCTTGTTTGCTAATACCATGGATGTGCAAAATTTATCTTGGCATGTAAAGGGAAAGAAAAACAATGATGGGATACCCACAATGGAAGAAAATTGATTCATTGTACCCCGAAGTTGGTGAAGAAGTGAAGAATCTAAGACTTCAGCTTTGCACCGATGGGATGAATACATATGGCACATAAGTAGACAACATAGCACTTGTCTTGTTATGACTGTTATATACAAACTTCCTCCCTATTTGCGTATAAAAAATATGTATGTAATGTTGTCTTTGTTGATATCGGGCCCTAATAGACGTGGCAATGATATTGATGTTTTTCTTGAACCTCTGATTGACGACTTAAATAAACTATGGGGAGAATATATGATGACCTATGATTCTTCGTGTAGAGCGACATTTCATTTGCATGCTATGTTATTTTGCACTATAGGTGACTTTCCAACATATGGGAATTTGTCTAGATACAACATAAAAGGATCCAAGGAATGCCCATACGTAAGGAGAAAACTTATTCAATACAACTAAAAAATGGTAGCAAGATTGTATATCTTGGTCATTGAAGGTTTCTTCCAAAAGTGAATCCTTATTGAAGGTTGCGCAAAGCATTCAATAGATCAAATGAGGAATAGAGTGCCCCTAAACCTATATAAGGGGAGTTTCTGTATGAAAGAATAAAAGACTTTTTGTCAATGCATTTGGTAAGAGATCACAGCGTACTAGTCCCACACGGAGTGACAAATACTCATTCAAAAAGAGGTCAATATTTTGGGATCTTCCTTATTGGAGTTCCTTAACAGTTAGGCATTGTATCTATATCATGTATGTTGAGAAAAATGTTTGTGATGACATCATTGGTACTCTGTTGAATATAGCAGGTAAGACTTAAGATGGTATAAATTCATAATGGACCTATGTGAAATAGGTATAAGGAAAGAATTAACAACAAAAATTAGCAACAAATAGAAAACATATTTACCTCCTGCTTGCTAAATGTTGTCTAGACATGAGAAGAGAACTATTTATCACTGCTTTCTTAGTGTTAAGGTAACACATGGATACTCTTACAACATAAGTAGATTTCTATCAATGGATATTCTGAAGCCGATAGGTATTAAATCTCATGACAGTCACACGCTAATGTAGCAAATATTATCTATGGCTATTCCATTTATAAAGATGAAGCATGTAAGGTTTGCAATCATGAGACTTTATTTCTTCTTCAACACTCTATGCAACAAATTTGTTGATCCTGAGAATCTTGATAAGTTGCAAATAGAAGTGTATGTTACCCTATGCCAGCTTGAGATGTATTTCCCTCCTTCATTTTTTATATCATGGTACATCTTGTTGTCCATTTGACTAGGGAAGTGAAAATGTTGGGTCTGGTTTTCTTACGTTGGATGTATCCTTCTGAATGGTGCATGAGTGTTTTTAAAGGTGATGTTCAAAGCAGATATCATCCTGAAGGGATTATTATTGAGGGTTTATGTGGATAGAGAGGTTATGTACTTTTGCAATGACTTTCTGAGTTGTAATGAAGCTCCTACAAAATGAAATGAATATTGATTCCTATATCAAAAAGGGGACATTAGGAGCACCAGTGAAAGTAACTAGGTGTGATTTGTGGGAACAAACACACTTGTATGTTTTACACAACATCGACGAAGTGGATATTTATATCATGGAACATTCCAATTTTTTGAAAATAAAATATCCTCAAGCAAGCACAATGTGGCTTTCTAAAGAGCATAATAGGACATTTATTAGGTGGTTCGAAGATAAAGTCTTCCGTCAACTATCGCAAACACCAAAAATTTTGCTGAAAATATCAAATTACTCGCCTTTAAACAAAAAATGAATATTATGTCCTATGAAAGGTGGGACATAAATGGATTTTGATATTACACAAAATGTCAAGATGATAAGTGTTGTAACCTGGTCTTTTTTCATGTTTTAATATATTTGTTTGCAAATAATGTAATATGAAGGACACATTAGAAAGATGGTTCTCTATGTGTTTTGTTTGGAAATTGTGGGTTAAAAGTACAAATACTCCATATGGGATGGATTTTGTGTAGTTCAATAAACCATTAATAGATTTTTGACAAAGATAGAGAAGAAAATATAATAATAAAGAAATTCCTAGAGGTAATTCACAATGGAAGTTTTAAATATTGAATTATATGGAATACTCTAGAAAAGATAGTGCTCGTGCATAAATGAAGGAATATTGAAAAAAATTCCAAAAGAAAATAAAATGTGTGGTAGTTAAAAGAATAATTATCTAGCCATTATTGGCAACACAATGTTTGAGGCAACAAATAGTGTTATTTTGATTTCACTTTTGGTAGTACTAATAAAAAGAAGAGAATTTTAGAAATTAGAAAGAAATAGATATTCCATGAGATAATGGTATTGTTTAAATTAATGTTTAAAAGGAGCAAGTTTTGTACGGGAAAGACATCCCAATGAATCCCTATTAATAAATATAACTTGGAAAATGTATTAGTGAATCCTTGAAATAAAGATAATTGGTTGGAGGAATACATTAAAGACAGGGATAAAAGAATAATCTAGACTATTAACGATAAAGTGATTCCTAAATAGATTAAATGGCCAATAATTCAATGTGTACCAAATAGTTATGTGTTTTCTTTAATGGATTATGGTTACCAAATACAAGACTTAATAGAAGTGGTGGTTTCCTCGTGACCTTTGGATTTATATAGAAAAGGAGGAAATAATGTATTTAATTCTTTCCTTTTGCTTAGAGTTACCAATCGTATACAAATCCATATGGAAAAATAGGACCATCGATCCAAAAATCCCTGTGCTACATACATTTATATATGGAGGCAGGCTAATGAGATGAACCACCCCATTTTCCTCCTTCCTTGTGATGTCGCCTATTGATCTAGCCATGGTTGAAGGACGTCAGCCTTGTAGTCAGGAAGCGAGAGGCGCCAACATAAATATGCCTCTTTCCTTCACAATTGAGGGATGAAGCAACCACCAACAAAGGACAGGGCCTCGCCATCGTAGCCTGGTGGTAGTTGTGCAGATCCCCGAAGATGGTGGGTAGTAGTTGAGGGGCAGCAGAATGAAGCTAGGTTGATGTCTACTTTGCTCTCTTGCTCAAACTGTAGGATTCCCTAGCGTGACGATGATGGAGGGTGGAGCGTGGAGGCCGAAAGGTTTGGTGTTTGCTCATGACACAAGAGATGATGTGGGCACCTTCAAGGATCTACATGAGACCTACGGCGGTCGGCCATGCACCAGTCACACGACACGGTGAGGGCGAACGGCAGTGGGGAGGCCTGTGGACGACATGCTCTGACAGAGAGGAAAGGTCGGAGGGCTTAGAGATCAGGCGGTGGATAGTGATGGTTGGAGTTGAGAGGTTGAACGCCCCCAGCCTGGGCGGCCATTCTGGTGAGGGGCGCTGGAAGATAGTCGTAGCTCTAGCGACGTTGTGTGTCTGTGTCTGCGGTGCAGCAGAAAGCTCCGCGTGCGAAAGTCGGGCAGGAGTCAGCCCTATGCAAGGGAGAAGGAGAATTAGACTCAAATGATGCATATACCCTCCTCACACGTTCAAGAAACAAGGGTGGCTGGGTCCTTTCCTCCAATCTTGAGTCCAACCACTTATATAAAAAAGGTAAACCTTTTATTGACGTGTCATCATGCTATTGGCCCAAATCTGATTTTCTTGCAATTAACGTAACTAATTATCGGCTAATCAAAATATTGAAAATTATATATCAAAATGATCAGAAAAATGATAGGAATGCAAATAAAATATATTTAAGGCCTGATTATAAATCCAATTATAAAAGTAGTGCTAAGATGTGTTGAAGTAGTGATAAATGCATTGTCTAATATTGTAGAACAATATGGTAATTTAACATGATAATAATCATAATGATAATTTTACATGATAATAATCATGAAGATAATAAATCGAGTTGCTAAATGTGGATATTCATGTACATGAAGATTTACGGCTAAAGATCATGACTTGATGTATCATTCAAGGACATATTTGAATCTGGTGTTAATAATATAGTAATGTGATGTATGTGGTAATCTTGGATACACTAAATATGAATTAGGGTTCTTAAACCATGAGATAAATGAATGTGGTAACTTGAACATCAAACTGACCCTAATGATAACTCGATGCCAAGGAAACCTAAACCCTAGAATTGGACAGAGTGTGATTTAATACAATTAATGTGATGGTGACACTTTAGGATTTAATTACATACATGTAGATTAAAGATGGTTGCTTGATTTGCTTACTTAATTGGATAATATGCTTAATGACTATGAGATTTGTATGGTTCTACAAAAGGTATGTGGTTACACCTAGGATTACCCGCATTAGTTTGACGGTGTTTTCCAAGGTTTTTCGAATTGATTGCAAATTAAACAGTTGGATGCTTATTTAATTTTATGCAATCTATAAAGCCCCTATGGATGTCACATGATATATGAATAAATTGCTCGAACCCCTCATACCAACTGTGGAAGTTTGAGAAATGAATAAGAGAGAGAAAGTCATTAGGATGACTAGGACCAAGCACCATATTGGGATGGTCATATGAGAACCAAGTCCCAGATTTGGGATGGTCATATGAGGTCAACCTCTTATTGGGAAGACCAATATGGCACCTAGATCCAGATTGAGAAGGTGGCCTAACGTCCACTGTAGGGACAAGACCTTGAGAAAGGGTACCCTAAAGGTTGGGTAAAAATGATTTTAAAAGTTATGATGAAAATGTTAGTTTTGATTTTGTAATAATAATTGTTGTGAATATGTTATTACACCTAGATCCAAATGTTTGTATCCCCCACGTAAATAGTTAACTTGTAATACTGAACCGTGCTTCTGTTTCATGGTGTTTTAGGTACATGCTAGATAAGGTGACATCAAGAAATGATGGACATGATAATCAGTTGAATTTACTTGAAGAGATTAAAGTTAACTTGTAAGGAGGATTAGATAGATACTTCTTCTCATATAGTTCTTATATGTACAATTCTAATAATGGAAAGTTATGTACATTCTAGACAAACAACTTATAAACAATGTTTTTGAATTAAATGAACTTATTTGCTATTGATTATTATTTGTTTAAAATTGGGATCCTTAGGAAAATTTTAGATAATGGCTCTCATCTTTTTGGCCTTCCTTGATTGGGGTTGTTGGAAAGTGAGGTCATTACATCTGGTATTAAATCACCATATTTTTAAATAATATTGAAAATTTCAAACTAATCTACAGAAATGTCTGGGAATTATTATGATAAAGTAAATAAAAAATGGTTTTATGAGTTGCAAGGGTAAACCATAGATGGAACTAGAGTGGGTTTACATAAACCCTAGTGGGTCAAGGGACATAGAAACTCTATGATGTAGGGTGTAGTCCCTAACCTAAATACTAAACCATAATCTTGGGAAATGGTAGTTGTGTGGGTATATAATAACCCTACCCATATGAGCCCTAATTAGGGTAAAAGTAATGAGAACTAAGAAAAATGTAAATAAGTCTTTGTGACCCAATCTTCCATGCATGAATATGGAGAAATTCATGTAGGATGTGTGAAAGGATTGGAATATACATGAGAAACATAAGTAACCAATGGTTATACTTGAAAAGAAACTATGAATATAACTTTCTCATCGCCTTCATGCAGTCTCTAGTGTAATGAATGAATAAAGAGTACCCCTAGTGAGTGGGTATGGATGTGAATAACCCCCAAAGAGTGGGTAGAACATTGAAATACTCCCAAAAAGTGAGTATGAATACCCCCAACGAGTGGGTATACCATAGATATTGGTCAACTAAAGGTTGAGAAGTTATGATATAATATGTATATTCAACATACTATGGTTACTTTAAAAAATGTAAATAAATGAGTTAGGTGACTCGGTCTCCCATGCATATGTACATGTAGAACAAGGTGTTAATGACAAAAGTTTTAAAGAAACATAAGAAACCTATGAATACTGAATTTAGAGATGTAACCTGCTCAAACCCTATATCGATCTCTTGTGAGTTAAAGAGAATGGGGTGAATAGAGTCATCACATGGGGGTGAATGATGATTGGGCTTAGCAAGAGAGGAAAGCCTATGTATGAAATGTCCACCACATGGGCCAAACCCTTACAAAGGGTTTTCCATAAAGAGGCTCCCCTTGGAGGGGGCACACCATTGAGAAAAAAGGATAAGGGTGGTGAGGTTAAAACAAAAAAATGCTTACTTAGGTTGCATATAAAGATGATAATATGAAACCATTAGTTCAACTGTTAGGGGTGGTGTCCTGACCTGGGGTGGGTCAACCCAAGAGTGGGAAAAGGACTTATGGAGAAGGCAAAACCTTAAACCTTGTTGTCAGGTTGTTACTAGAGAGCCTAACTTCCTCCTGTGAGCCAAGAGGGAGCCCTAGGTTAGGACCTTCCCTAGAAGGGTAAGTTTAATTAATCAATACAAAGACTAAGGTAACCTTAAATGTCACCTAAAGTGTGAAGAATTAAGGATATAAAAGATGAAAGCACATATATTGGGTATGATTTTATGAACCCAAGTATACCATCTTTGAGGAACATGAGGAATAGGCACTGTGGAAGTGATTGACAGTATGAGACCAAGCCTGGATGAGAAACTTACCATGAGTCCAATGAGGGGACACAAAATGAATAATGAACGTCATAAGAAGTGTAGGAAATCCGATTTAAAGAATTACATATGAAAATAATTTGCTTGAGAATGGTTAAAGTTGTAATATCTCAAAGAAATTCTTGGGAAGGATAGAACCCTAAGTCAATCCTAATTTCAAGTAGGGAGTATTAAAGGTACATGGGAATTATGGGATTAGGATTTGATTGTTCCCTAAATGCACAAGACCATCAGGTCTGGAGGCAACATCTATGTTTGTCTGAGGCCCATGTCTTAGGAGGTTTGCCACCTTCATGAGTTCATGAGGCCCAAGGGGTGAATGTGAGATGCACACCCTAGATGCATAAGGATGAGATCACTCCAAAAGTACATGTACCCCTATAGACCTCTTTGAAGTGGCTAAGGTTCATAATACATGAAATGTAAATAGAAAAGATGCAAGAAGTCATGTAATAATGAAATCTTAAGAGGAGTTGTGCACAAACTCAAAGATGAGAAAGACACTTGACTTTATGAAATATAAGAAAGTAGTGGATTTAAAAAGTATATATGGTTTGGAGCCATGTTGATAATAATTCAACCTGACTATGAAATTTAAGGATGATGTGTGCATACCATGTCTACTCTTGGAATGGGATGAACTTTGTATTTGGGTTGCAGCCAAGTGCTTATTTCATCTCATTATGAGAGAGAGAAAGAGATTGCATAGACATATGTTAAGTTTAAAATTGACATATGAGAATGAATACCTTAAGTTGAACTTGATGACATAACCTAGGGTTTGAGGCATTACCTCATCCTTATGTGGAAATAAATGAATAATAAGTTGAAAACCTAGCTAAAAAGGTAATCTCTAAGTGGAATTGAAATTACACATGAAAATGTAATCATTAAGAGATGATATCATGTAAATACTAAGGATGTGGAAATATCCTGAATTAAATTTGGAAAGATAAAGAAAAGTAAAAGAAGTTCTTTAGCCTCTCTTGGATTCTTCTGTTAGTCATAATATGTGAAATTTTCATATGTGTAAAAGTTCAAGATATACAAGAAAGGTTGCTAGTCCCTTAGGTTTAAGATTAAGATGAATTATTATTCACTTAAACCTTACTCGTTTAAGTTTTGGGGACAAAATTCCTTTTATGGAGGGGTGAATGTTATATCCTAAATTTTGGTAAATTGAATTACATAAAGATAAAAGCATGAATTGTTAAATGAATTCCCCAAGGATAATAGTAAAATAATAATGTTATCTACCTTGTGGCATGAGTACAACCCATGGTCCAAAGTGAGGCCCATGAGATTATTTGCTTTGAAAATAGGTCCTTATGGCACAAATCAAAGAAACAAAAGGAATTTGTGGATAAATATAAGTTAATAACACTATGATATGTTGGTTAAGATATATCTGAGGAAATTGTCTCATATCATCTTTTTCGATGACTAGTTGAATTTTGAGGACAAAATTCCTATAATAGGGAAAGGGTGTTATAACCTGGTTTTTTTCATGTTTTAATATATCTATTTGTAAATTATGTAATATGAAGGACACATTAGAAAGGTGATTCTCTATGTGTCTTATTTGGAAATTGTGGATTGAAAGTGCAAATACTACATATGGGATGGATTTCGTGTTTCAATAAGCCATTAATAGATTTTGGACAATCGTAGAGAGGAAAATCAAATAGTAAAGAAATTACTGAAGGCAATTCACAATCAAAATTTTAAATATGGAATTATGTGGAATACTCTAGAAAAGAGAGTGTTCCTGCATAAATGAAGGATAATTACTTTATGAATTTTTTAATAATAGAATATGGAATATTGGACACTTTTCCAAAAGCGAATAAGATGTGTGGTAATTAACAGAATAATTATCTAGCCACTATTGGCAACACAATGTTTGAGGCCACAATTAGTATTATTTTGATTTCACTTTTGGTAATAATACTTTAAGAAATTGGAAGGAAAAGGATATTTCATGAGATAATGGTATTGTTTTAGTTAATGTTTCAAAGGAGAGAGTTTTGTATGGGAAAGACATCCCAGTGAATCCCAATTAATAGATATTACCTGGAAAATGTATTAGTGAAATATTTGTAATAAAGATAATTGGTTGTAGGATTACATTAAAGAGAGAGATAAAAGAATAATCTACATTATAAATGATAAAGGGGTTCCTAAATAGATTAGATGACCAATTATCTAATGTGTACAAAATAGTTATGTGTTTTCTTTAATGGATTATGTTTACCAAATACCAGACTTTATTGAAGTGGTGGATTCCTATGTAACCTTTGAATATATTTAGAAAGGAGGAAAGAATGTATTTAATTCTTGCCTTTTTCTTAGAGTTACCAATTGTATACAAATCCATATGGGAAATTAGGACCACCGATCCACAAACATTTTTCTACATACATTTATTTATGGAGACAGGCTGATGAGATGAACCACCCATTTTCCTCCTTTCATTCGATGTCTCCTATCGATCTATCCATGGTTGTAGGTCATCATACTTGTAGCCAGGAAGGGCGGGGCACCAACGTAGATGCCTCTTTCCTTCACAACTGACGGATGTAGAAGCCAGAAACAAAGGACAGTGGCCTCAGCATCATAGCTTGGTGCAAGCAAACACTGGAGTAGTGGTGTAGATCCTCAGAGATAATGGGTAGCGGTTGAGGGGAAGCAGAATGAATCCAAGTTCTTGCTCAAACCATAGGATTCCATAGTGTGACGATCATGGAGGGTGGAGCATGGAGGTCAAAAGATGTGGTGTTTTCTCATGAGGTAGGCAATGATGTAGGAACCTTCAAGGATCTACATGAGACCCAGAGTGGTCGGTCATGCATCAGTCACACGGAGCAATGAGGGCAAATGGTAGTAGGGAAGCATGCAGATGGTAGGTTTTGACATAGAAGAAAGGTCAGAGGGCGTAGACATCAGGCGGTGGACAGTGATGATTGGAGTTGAGAGGTTGAATGTCCCCATCCTAGGTGGCCATTCTGGTGAGGGGTGCTGGAAGATAGTCATGGGCCTAGCGGTGTTGTATGTCCATGTTTGTGACACAGAAGAAAGCTCTACATGTGAGAGTCAGATAGGAATCAGATCCATGTTCTAGGAATAACGAGAATTAGACTCAAATGATGCATATACCCTCTTGACACATTTAAGAAACAAGGGCGGTAAGGTCCATTCCTCCAATCCTGAGCTAAGCCACTTTTATCAAAAAGGTAAATCTTTTGCTGACGTGTCGGCATACTATTAGTCGAGATCTTGTTTTCTTGCAATTAATGTAACTAATTATTGACTAATCAAAATATAGTGAAATTATATATCAAACTAATTAAAAAATGAGAGGACTACAAATAAAATGTATTTGAGGCCTAATTCTAAATTCAATTCTAAAAGCATTGCTAAGATGTGTTAAAGTGGTGATAAATGCATTTTCTAGTATTGTGGAACATAATGATAATTTAGCATGATCTTGATCATAATCATAATCATAATAATTTGAGTTGCTAAATGTGGATATTCATGCACATGAAGATTTAGGGTTAAGATCATAACTTGATGTATCGTTCAAGGACATATTTGAATCTGGTGTTAATAATATAGCAATGTGATGGATTTGGTAATCATGGCTACACTTAATATGAATTAGGGTTCTTAAACCATGAGATCAATGAACGTGGTAATTGGAACATCAAAGTGACCCTATTGATAACTCGATGCCAAGGAAACCTGAACCCTAGAATAGCACATACTAGGATTCAGTATAATTAATGTGATGGCGACACTTTAGGATTTATATACATGTAGATTAAAGTTGGTTGCTTGATTTGCTTGCTTGATTGGAAAATGTGCTTAATGATTGCAAGATCTATGTGGTTCTACAATAGGTGTGTGGTTACGCCTATTAATACCCACATTAGTTTTCCAGTGTTTTCTGAGGTTTGTCAGATTGATTGCAAATTAAACAGTAGTATGTTTATTTAATTTCCTGCAATCTATAGAGTCCCTATGAATATCACGCGATATATGAATAACTTGCTCGAACCGCTCATACCAACTCTGAAAGTCTGATAAATAAATATGAGAGAGAAAATCATTAGGATGAGTAGGACCAAGCACCAAATTGGGATGGTCATATGAGAGCTAAGCCCCATATTGGGATGGTCATATGAGGTCAGACCCAGATTGGGAAGACCAATATGGCACCTAGATCCAGATTGAGAAGGTGGCCTGACGTCCACTATAGGGATAGGACCCTGAGAAAGGGTACCCCAGAGGTTGAGTAAAAATGGGTTGAGAAGTTATGATGAAAATGTTAATTTTGATTATATAACAATTATTGTTGTGAATTTGTTTTTACACCTAGATGCAAATATTTTATTTCAACTATGTACATAGTATAACTTGGTATACTGATCCATGTTTTTTTTTTCACAATGTTCCAAGTACATGCTTGATAAGGTGACATCAAGAATAATCAGTTAAATTTACTTGAAGACATTAAAGTTAACTTGTAAGGAGGATTAGATAGATACTTCTTCACATATAGTTCTTATATGTACAATTCTGATGATGGAAAGTTATGTATATTCTAGAGGAACAACTTGAAAAGAATGTTTTTGAATTAAATGAAATTATTTGATATTGATTATTATTATTTTAAAATCTAGGTCGTTTGGAAAATTGTAGGTAATGGCTCTCATCTTTTTTTATCTTCCTTAATTGGGGGTTGCTGGAAAGTAAGGTCGTTACAATAAGAATACCATCCAAAATAGTGGGGTCACCCTTCAAGCATCTTCATTATATTTTTCTAGTGGGAAGGATAAGAGTCTACGTGATGCTAAAATGTCATATTATGGTGTCATTGAAGAGATATGGGAGTTTGACTACACATATTTTAGAGTTCTCGTTTTTAGATGTAATTGGGTTGATAACATCAAAGGAGTTGTAGTAGATGAATTGGATTTCATGAGAAGGGTGAACCATTCATAATGGCATCGCAAGAGAAGGAAGTATTCTGCATCGATGATCATGCAAATGAAAAATGGTTGGTCATTCTTGAAAAGACAGTTCAAATAAGAGTATTGTGATAAGTATGATGACTCCCTCAATTGGCTTTCCAACACCAAATGTTGCAGCTAACATTGACTTATTTCTGTGTGGAGTTTGACAGAAGGAGTATTAATTGATCAAAGACTTGATCAATACTAGAGGCATGTATTTTATTTTTGAAATACTAGATGTGTGTTTTACATTCTTTATTACAAATATATATGTTTCATATGTGACATGTTTATTTTACATTTTTTATCACATATATTTCAATCTTTCTATTTTTTAGATGGTTCTGATCGTGAGGATGAGAATCATGACAATTTGCACTGTGAGGATGAGAACCATGACAGTGTAAGTTGTATTGTTTTATTAAACACATGTGCATTTTACATTTTGTATCACAATTATTTTATAGAAGTGCATTTTACATTCTCCATCACTTGTATGTGCTTCTTGGAAATTTTAGGATGAGTATCATGTGGATGTGAACCCTAAATATCTTGATTTATTTGTAGAGGAATAACATGATCATGCACGTAGAAGAGGCATCACCTTTATGAACAAGTTGGTAGCGTAAAGGGGTGAAGGACCAAACTTGGTTGCTGACTTTGATGATGCAGGAAATCCTATTGGAAATAATCATAGTACTTTCATGTAATAATCAACAATTCTTACTCGCATCAAAGTCAATGTCACAATAGAATCATGGAATAAAGTTGATCCCTCCAAGAAAGACTACATATGGAAGGAGTTATGTGTGAGATATTATTCTTTTAAAAGATATTCACAATTCTGTTTTTATAAATATGTCATTAAGTATATGAAATCTTACAAAGCATCTTTGATCTTGATGAAAAACTACATCATAAAGTGTGGATGCAACTTTGTGACAGGCCATTTAGGAATTATAGGACAAGTCTGACAAGAGGATACATAATGAGCAACAAGAAGAAGAAGTCTTCCACTGAGCAATGGGCCTATCTTGACCCAAAGGTGAGGGACGTTGTTGTTTCTTCAAGACAAAATGATGAATTCAAGGTATTAATCCTTCTTCATTTATATATATTATGATTTCAATGTATTATATATTTAACATATGGTTTTTATTAACTAGACTTTACATGATGCTCAAAAAGAAAATCATGCAAAGAATGTGAACAACCACAATTTGGGTCTAGGTGGTTACAGCGTGCAGATGCAATTGGGACTGGAAACATCTTCTTCTAAGCTGCCTACTCCTAGGTATGTTGAGTCTTATACGATGGCATATTTACCTCGCCACGAGGAGTGGACAGCTGCAAGGACAAACTGATTTAGATAAATACCCAACCCAACAACCGCTAATGCGGCTACAAAAATGCTAAAATTTGACTTTGCGTGCTATATGCTCATTTTTTACCTTGATTGTTATGTTTTACTGACCTTACTATTGATGATGATTAGCAAGAGCTTTACAAGCAAAGAAAAGAAGGCAAGTTCATCCATGAGGGCCGAAGGGATGAATTGATGGTTTCTCTAGGTATTACAAAGCATCCAGGCCGTGTTAAGGACATTGAGGCTAGTGTAAGTATAAGACCCTTTTTTGGGTCATTAGAGAAGTGCAAATCTGTCAACAAAGGAGTCTAGTCACAAGAGCAGGTGCAAGACATGATTGAAAAGGGAATAGATGACGCAATGAGACAACATCATGCTTTTGATTCCCTACCTCCTCAAACACTACATGTGCTTCCCTACTCTTCATTCAAGGTGGACCCTCCTATGACAGAGGTGGTTGGGAATAATCCCATGGACCCTCCATCTAACACATTCAGTGTAAGTTTTTTTGTGGTACAATAATGTTTTAGTTGAATTTATAATATGTTTGTATTTAGGTGTATACAATAATTTGTATAAATATTTAGGGTTGAAGCCATGTCATCTTTTACTACAAGAATATTTCATTGCGACACTTACCACCCCTTCCATGTGACATGGTTCATGGTCATCCAATGCCCGGTGATGCAGTTCGTGTGTCTATCAGGCTTGTCTCTGCCACTTGGAAACAGACACCGCAACCACATTCCCACCCCAAACACAACAAGATAGGTGAAGTAGATGGGGGTGTGATTCCATAGACCAAAGCAGGAGTTGTATGCACTGATGTATGCTACATTTTCATCATATTTTTATTTGTGATTCTTTTCTACTTTTGTATATAATTGGAAATTTATATGAGAATATATATATATATATATATGCAGGTTATAGCACGTAAGAAACCCGCTATAGTTCGTCCTTCACTTCTCCTATAGACATTCAATTAACTATCTGGATTGCAAAGCACCTTTTCAAGTGTCTATGTCCTAGGTGCAGGGGGTTGACGATATGGCTAATCAACTTAGAGGAAGGGTCAAATATGATGGTCCATATTGAGGTGGACGTTACAGGTCGAGCTCACGATACTATTATATTTGTGCAAAATGTTGTGGAGTTCTTTACTTATGCTTGGTTGAGTACAACTATGAGAGAATTTTGGATATGGTGAGACCTTATGGCTAAAAATCTTTCAATCTATATATGTGAAAATATATGTTGATCTATTTTCTTATATATTAATGCATACATATATGTTTTGCAGCCACTTATATATGGTGTGTGGAGAGTTCACACCAACCAATGTGGTATTTCTAGTTCCATCATTGATTAGCCGTGTAGATAAAGACTCAAAATTTGTTAGTGATTACTGCTTTACCACATTTAAATATTTTAGTTATACAAGAAATAGTGTGATTATATCTCCTTTAAATGTTAGGTAAGTTTCCACTTTGCTTAAAATTTTGACTTATAAATTACATTTCAATGTGAATTTTGTGTTCTCTTTTGTTTGCCTTATTTTCACTCAGTAATAATCATTGGGTGTTGTTGGTAATTATCCTCGAGCGCTAACTGTGTATTATCTAAATCCTTTAAGTGAACAAGTAGACAGTGGGGGATACATAATGAAAAATGCATTATTTACATGACTACATTTTTATATCTGTCATTATATACTAATGTTTGCATCATTAGTTACATGACTATTTATTAATAGAATTAAATGTGTTACTTTACCTTATAGTGCTAAAAGAATTCAAAAAGACCAGAGGAAAGGTAGATAAGAAAAAGAAATCAATAAGTTAGATGGATGTTGAGGTAGATTTTTTACTCCAAGGCCTGTATATAACAACTATGCTTACTTTTATTTTATAGTGTTTTGTATAACTCTAAGCTTATAGTTCCCTATACAAGACAATCGTTGGGCATGCAGATACTACGTAATGTGGTATATGGACTTGATTGTCAAACTGGTCATTGTATACAAAATGCAATCTATATATTGTCTTGATCATCATAAATAAATAGTTTCATTTGATAATATGAAAAAATCAAATCAAATTCTTGAATTATGTCATTTCTTTTGCAACTGTTTAACATGAGAGAACCCTATAAAAAAGAAGAGATAGATGATATACAAGAAGAATAGGAACACACCTTCATTGAGGAAGTAGACTTTGAATATGACTTGAATAAAATATGAGTTTTCTAAACCTTGATGTCATTTATTTTTATATACATGTGGTGGTTATGACTTTTGAAACTTTAAATTTGATCTGAGTGAATGTTGGTTCATATGTGAATGATGTGTATATATATGCATGTGCATGAATGAATGTGAAGATGAATGAATACAATGAGAATAACAGTTATATATGTCATGCAAATGAAACTAGAGAATGGATCTTGTATGTGTATTTTCTAAAATTGCGTATGTGTGTTTGAGAATGGAATTACGTATTGAAAAGAATGGAATTGAAGAATGGAAATGTATGTGGGTGGATGAATTGTGTATGTGTTTTTTGTTGTAGCATTACAGGTGTGTAGGAATGTTGTTAAGTTGAACATGGGATGGAACCTTTAATTCTAATGAACTTCTAGTTTTGCATCCTACTGAACAGTCAGACATCAAGTCTACAGACTTGCTATTTGAGAAAAAAATAATTGTGAAGTCAGTTCTTATAAAAAAATGACATTGTAGATCTATGGCGTCACATTGATTTTGTTAACAAGAATCGATGATACATCTACTCTTATCAGTTAAGAATATACCTTATAAGAAAGTACAATATCGATTTTAGTGATACAATGTCAGTTATTTTACAATAACCAACAAAAGTGCTCCCAATTTGTAGAACGGTCGTGCTTCCAACATGGTTGTGTCTTGGCATGGCCATGCTTGCAATGTGGTCGTATTGCGATTTGGCGTCGATTTTTTGGTGAAAATTGATTATGTTAACCTATGACATTGGTTGTTGCTTAAGAAATTAACATCACAATTCGATTGTGGCGTAAGTTTTCTACCTAAAACTAACAACATAGAGTGATTCCATGACACTCTATCACTCTGAGTCATCAGTTGAGTTGTTGATTTCTATTTTCATCACAATTGATGCTCTCTCTATTGTGTTGATTTGACTATTCCCATAAAATCGACACAAAAGGTCCTTAGTTGTAGTGTCCCCCACTTAGGTGTATGTACAAAATCAACATCATAGGGATATTTTAACTGATGCTAAAGGTGGTATCCATACTTGTGTGATCATGTTCTATGTTTTCTTAATAATTTACTTCTTATTTTCACACTATACTTACATATTTAAATGTACATGATCTATGATGGTTTATTGAATGTTGAACTATCCTTTTCCAACATTTTTTTTCTTAATTTTCCAACTAACTGCCAATCAATCTTTTCTTCTAAGTTTCTATACACAATCAAATTTTCAACATATAAACTCATACTTGAGATTCAAATGGTTACACTCAAAAATCATTTTGTGCAATATTTTTGTAATTTTTGTATTTATGTTTCACAATTTCATTGTAATTTTATTAAAAAACACTAAATTCTATAGGAAAATTGTACCATTCTCCTGATGGTTGTAGTTTTGATCCCAAAACAATAACATTGAGCCCACAAAAATGATTAAGTAAAGATGTTGGTGTGGGGTCACGAGTGAAGAAAAAAAACAAGAGTCTTCAAGTGAGTCCACATTGTCCACAACAACAACTTGTTATGGTTGTCATGATCATTGGGTTATCATTTCTAGTTTTTTTCACTTGGTGACCCCATTGATTTTCCCTGAGGAGAAAATCATAGTTTCTTATATGGAGATATGATATTTTATCCTATTGAGTGTTTCTTAAGAAAAACACAAAACTAAAATGAGCTAAGGTTTTTAGTGTAACTTAGTCTTGTCTACTTGTTAATTTCTTGAAATAGTGTATGATCGGTTGGTTTATGTGTGTGATCATCAAGCATGAGATCTCAAAGTGTACATCAATCTGCAACACTTAAATATTATAGAAGTCCGTAAGGAACTACCAACGTCTCACTCCCACCATTCTAAATAACATTTTTCCATTAACCAACAGTATAGAGAGTATATTCCTTATTCTTTCTATGAAAAAGAATCCCTAGTTATAATTTACCCCATGCAATTATCTAGTCAGTAACAGTCTTCATTTTAACAATGCTACCAAATAAATGTTTGAAAACATTACTAAAATTACCAAACATCAAATCACCAATTGTGGCCCAATATTCCATACGTCAATGATACTAAATTTAAAAGTACATCACCAACATATCATCCATAATACCATATTCAAAAGGAACCACGTGAATTATATATCTACTGATAATCTCAAATGAAAGGTTTTATTGTCTTAAGAAACATTATTGTTATGGTAAATATGCTTGCTTAACATGAATACTCATTTAATCCAAATTGGTGTTATTTAATATAAGCAATATAAGAAATCATCTATGATACCCAATACAATCCAAAAATCCCCACCCCTTAGACAATAGCATCATCACATGTCGTGCATGACCTCAGAATATCAGTAATATTTAAGATCAACACTATTGAAATCAAAATCCATTTGAACTACTAAAAATACCATTCAAAAAATTAAAAATTATATCAAAATTCCATTAATAACTTTAAAATCTTAGGAAGTATTATTAATCAAAATCCATTTAAACTACTAAAAATACCATTCAAAAATTTAAATTAATAGTACTTCCTAGGATATTTCATGGCACTTACATGACTAATGATATGATAATTTCCATTAATAACTTATTAACCTATTAACCTATTTGATGTGTTCTAAAGTTAAAAACTCATGCGTAGGGATAAAAAGTTGACTAGTAGAGTTGAAATAAGTGTAAACCTAGTTTCAAATGACTTAGGGCTTCATGGCAATGTAGCATTTTGCAATTAATTTAACAAACTAATGAATTAGGCATCATAAGCTAACTAGACTTGAGGTTTGGTTGTGGGTTGAGGTCATGGATCTAACTTAGGGATTTCAAATCATTGGGGTTGTGATGAAGAAGTCCCATGGTTACTATGGAAGTTAGTATTGATAAGTGAGGACCCTTGTTTGGGCCAACTAATCTTTACGTTGGTTGAATAACATCGTGGTGATGTGTTGATAGAAACCTTAACCCACTAGAAAGGGTCGAACAAGATGTGTGAATTGTTCCAAGTTAGAAATCTCTAACCGGACAACTAAGCTCCTAGTTTGATCGACTAATAGGGAAGTGACATAAATTGGTGGCAAACTATATATAACACAAGAAATCTTGAGACAAAAACTAGTTAAGTTTGAGAGATCCTAGTTAGTCGACTGATTAAGCCTAAGTCAGACCAACTAAGATGTAAGTCAATCAACTAATAGGAAGAGTTCATGTACAAATTTCAGGGTTAAATCCCAAGAGAGAACCTTTTAAGAACAAATTGGAAAATTCATTGTTCAAGAGAAAGTAGTTAATAGATATTTTTACAACATATCAAATTTTGCATTTGGCATTAGTTCAAATATGTTGCATTTGAAAATTTTGTGATGTGTTTCCTAAAATTAGACATTGGAAAGTCTTGATGCAGGTTTCAAATTAAGTATAATATGGGATTATATGGCAGTCAACTTATCATATAAATAATGCACTATATACCCCTAACAACCCCCAAATAGTTTTGATCTTCATATGTCATGTTCCATCCTCCATAGTGACTTACACATTTTCCTCCTATAATTTCTCCTCTGAATGATGGTGGTGGGAATCAAAAATACTAAATGTTATTTTTAGACTATAGATCTCCCTAAATACCTCCAACAACAAGCCCAACTGTAACAACCTCATGTTTCAGCAACCCCCAATTATTGAAGGTCAAAAAGATGTGAGACATTAACTAAACTTTTCCCAAGGATCCAGATTTCGCAAATAATAAACAATAGTAAATAATTTACATTAATTCAAATATATTGTATACAAGATGTTTCTCTAGAACTTACGAAACTTTCCATCATCAGAATGAGAAGTATCCATATACTCATCCTTACAAGTTAGCTTTAATGCCTTCAATTGTTTTCATATGTCCATCATATCTTGATATCATCTTATCTACAATGTACTTAAAATGTCATGAAACAAAGAATGGATCACCATATCGAAATATATTGTGTATGTGGGGTGCATGTAAAATATCTGAAACTACATAACAATGTATATTCTATTAATTACTTGCACATAAGAATTGGAATTTTATTCATGTAGTCTTTCTTTATGTGATACTCATAGTGGTATTATAATTGAACATAATGCAAATAAACATCCTATAGTTTAGTTGTTCAATATTTGAGAAACACTCAGAAAACACTGGAAAACCAATATGGGTAGTCGTAATTGTAACCATGTACATTTTGTAGCACCATGCAAATCATCATGTAGAGTATACTTCAGTTACGTTCAAGCAATTCAATCAACAAAGATGAATCCAAGCAATCACATTATATCTACATGTATGTACATCCTAATGTTTCACCATCATATTAATCACATTAACCCTACTCAATCCTATTCTAGGTTTTAGGATTCCTTTTTATTGAGTTATCATTAGGGTTATACTTTGATACCTAAGTTCCCGTGTTTAGTGACCTAATGACTCAAGAACCCTAGTTCATATTAGGTGTAATCATGATTATCTTATATACCATATTATTGCATCATGAACACTAGATTCAATTATGATCCTTAATGATATAACAAAATATTAAATTGACCCCTAATTATTTACATGTATGGTTGACCACTTTAGAAACACCAATTATCATCATCATTATCATGGTCATCTTTATTTCTCATCTTATTCAACAACATCAGATAATAACACCAAAGAATAGTTTTGAAATGTTTCCAACATTTTAATACCTAGATCTAGGCTTTTAATGTACTAATCACTTAGTAAACATGTATTCATGGAACTTTTGAAAAAGGAAGCATAATTACTTTGAAACTATTTTATTTAGATTGATCTCGTTTTCCAATCAAAATGATATATAATATTGATGTTTTTGGGTATTCCTAGCTATTTCTACGAATTAAATAAAATAAAAGGTTATACCTTAATAACTGGTCATGTGGCTCCACATCATTGGTAGGTGCCAACACCGCCTGGATAAGTAGGGGCATTGTTCAACCCTTGGTTTCATTCTGGACCAGCCTACTTGTTGGTTAGTTACTTGAATTGGAGATTAGTAAGAGAAATAGGATGGTCCAGTTCCTGACTTAAATTGACATGATTGTCCCCTACCTCTGTGATTGTTTGTGCATGACCAGAAGGCCACTGCTCGTTCTTTAGAAGATGTGGACCTCTGGTGGAAGTCCCATGCCAACCCTCCATGTTCCACCTTCCTACTAAGAAGCATCTAAGCAGCCGTGTAGGACCTTCCTCCTTCACCAAGGTCATATGTAGGTCTTCAAACCTCCTCACAGATCCCTAGTTGTCGACAATGTTGAGTCCTCCCACTCTTTCTCTAGGGCAACCTGTCGTGTGAAGGCTCTTTCCAGTGTCCATTGGACCCGCCCATCTCTCTGGGCCATCTGGGGTGTCCGGCTCATGTTCCCATGGTTGGAATTCCCTAGAAGCAATCCAACAAGTTCTCTATCGGACAAGTGGTCTCCGATGTCAGCACCATAAAGGGAATGTGGTGCATCATTCTAGGGTTAGAGTCAGTGGTCACGTCCCTCTAGGGATCAGAGTGTTACCGATTTCCAAACTGTAGGTGTGTCCAAGCACGAGTTGCAGAAAAGGAAGGTGCAAGGTGTGATCTCCCAGCAACCTAGATCACCGGTGAAGCATTGTGTCTCAGTCAATGAGGGTTCGTCATGTCCAACAATGGAGGTGAATCTTGTTGTCATCCCCTACATGGTTTTTGGGATGAAACCCTAGACTCAGGCAGAGAAGGACGATGAAGGGGAGAGAGTGTATCCTGATGAGAGGGGTAGAGTCAACATCTGTGTGTGTATATATACACGAGTACATGAACCTTTACTATGGCCATGCCTTTCCAGGCTTGTTTCCTTCTCCTCTCTTAATCATTTTCCAATTCTTTTGTATCCTTCCCATGTATACAGTTGCATGGTTTTAACCAAACTATTTTCTTTATTTTCCTTTCATTGGTCTCTTTCCTTCTTTCTTCTTTGACTGGTTACGATTTTGGTATAAAAACTACCATCACTTCCTTTCCATTTAAAAGATATCCTTTTACTCAAAAATCCAAAACCAACTAGGAAGGAATATTTTTCTTTTTATTATTCTCCTTCTCTCTCACAGTAACTCATTGAAAAGTGGGTTTGTTTGTCAACATTTAATAGATTCCCAATATAGGAATTCACATATCCATATCTTAATTACCATCTATACTTAAGTGACACACAAAAGGACATTAAGTGAAGAGCATAAATACATAACACTTTATTAGCTAATTGCTCATGAATTCTAGATTATTCTTAATTTCTCACTTTAATTGATTACCATTGTCTCATTAAACATCCTTTTCCTCCCACTTTCTAGAATTTCCTCTTTTCTTTATTATTTTCAATTATATCAAAGGTTAGATCAAAATAATATTAATTGATGTCCCAAAATATTTGTTGCCAAACTGGCTATATAATGACTCTTTTAATTATCTAAAATACCACACATATTATTTCTTTTGAAAACTTACATATTATCATTTATTTCTATTATCCAATAATTTGCAAAGCCATTAGTATTTATTGGTACACAAAATTCATATTCCTTTATTTTGCATCCCAAGGATAAATTTACAACACAAACAGTCTCATAAGTACATTATTATTCTATCCCTAATATCATTGGAGAAATTATTTATCACTTCATGACTTACATTTTTATAATTCAATTTTACCAAAATTGAAGATGTTACAGTCACCCCTCCTTAAATGGAACTTTGACCCCAAAATTTAACCCTAATAAGGTTGAGGTGAAAGATGACTCATCTTAGTTTCAAACCTTAGTGTTAGCAACCCTACTTAGATAACTTTAACATCTTTTATTGATATGTGAATTATTCATGTTATTACTAAGATTGGTACTTGAATTCAGTTCAATGCTAACCATATCCTTAGTATTTACATGATATTATCTCTTGGTGATTACATTTTTCATTTATTATTTTATTTCCACATGGTGATCACCCTTCTCACGTAGGTTTCTGACATATTCTTCATTTATTTCTACTAAGGTTGAGGTAACAGCTCAAACCCTAGGTCATGTCATTATACTCAACTTAAGGTACTCATGTCTATTTCTAGAATAACATGTGGATACCCAATCTCTCTCGCTCATGAGAAGATGAAATAAGCATTTGATTGCAGCCCAAACACAAAGTTTACTCCATTCCAAGAGCAGAGATGGTATATCCACAAATTATCTTTCCACTTCACATTTTTAAGTTGAATCATTCTCAACATGACTCCAAACCACACATAATTTTATTTCCACATTGCTCTTATATTTCATGAAGTCAAATTCCTTTTCACTTTTGAGTTTCTATAGAACTCCTCTTAAGATTTCATTATTACATGACTTCTTGTATCTTTTATATATATCTCATGTATTAATTGCCTTAGCCACTTCCTCAAGGTATCTACGGGTATAGGTACTTTTAGAGTGATCTCATCATTTTCATGTAGGGAGTGCCTCTCACATCCACCCATTAGCCTCATGAACTCATGAAGGTGGCCAATCTCCTGAGGCATGGGCCTTGGGAAAACATAGTTGTTACCTCTCGACGAGATGGTCTTATGCATTCATTGCACAATCATCTCCTAATCTCATCAGGTCTTATGTACCTTTAATACTTCTCACTTGACCTTAGGATTGACTTTGGGCTCTACCCCTCTCAAGGGTTTCTTTGAGTTGTTACAACTTTAAACATTTTCAAGCATAGTGTTTTCATATGCAATTATTTTAACCGGATTTCCTCGATCTTTTATAGTACTCATTATTCACTTTGCGTCCCCTCATTGGCCTCATATTTACCTTTCCTTATAGCTGGGTCCCATACCATCATCCACTTCTCTAATGAATTTTTCCTCATGTTTCTTAGAGATGGTATACTTGGGTTCAAAGAATTATACTCAATATATATGCTTTCCCACTTTGTATACTTAATTCTTCAATCTTTAGGTGACATCTAAGGTTACCTGAATCTTTAAATTGATTTATCATCTCACCCTTCTAGGGAAGGTCCTAACCTAGGGTGCCTTCTTGGCTCACGGGAGGAGGTTAGGCTCTCTAGATACAACCTGACCCCAAGGTCTTAGGGTTTACCCCCTCCTTAGATCCTTTTCCCACTCTTGGGTTGACTCACCCCAGGTCGGGACACTAACCCTAAACTTGAATTTCAACTTTTATGTAACCAATTATGTTGGAAACCAAGTCGAAAGGGGAACTATGCAAAGATATTGGAGATTCATTGTATAAAATTTAGTATACATGTATTGACAAACATAGAAATGACATTGGAATTATTGTGGATAAGATGTTGAAGGATAATGTCATAGACATGACACAGATCGGGGGACATAATCATTGCTACCAAGGTAGTCCTTGTGGGGAAGATTTATAACATTATTAGCACTTATTCTCCCCAAGTTGGCCTTAGTGAGGAGGTAAAGAAGGAATTCTATAATAAGATGGATGAACTTATGCAAGAAATATCGATAGAATAGAAGATCATTATTGGAAGTGACTTAAATGGCCATCTATGGAGTAGCAATGTTGGATATGAGAGAGTCCATGGAGGCTTTGGATATGGTAGTATAAATGGAGAAGGAGAGAGGATTTAAGATTATCTAGTGGCTTATAAAATGATCTTGGTAAACACACATTTTGAGAAAAGAGATCCTCAGATTATTATATTCAAGAGTGGGTGCAATTGTATCCAAATTGATTACTTCCTTACAAGATGGATGGATAGAAAAGTATGCAAGGATTGTAAAGTGATACTTGTGGAAGAACTCACCACCTAACATAGGTTGGTGATTTTGTATGTGAACATGACGATCAACAAAGGTAAGCATAATAGAAGTCAAGATAGAATGATCAAGTGGTGGAACCTTAAAGGATAAAGAAAAATGACATTTTATGATAAACTTATTAAGGAAGAGAACTTGGAACTTGGATTCTGATGTTAACTCTATGTGGAAAAGTATGAGCACCCACATAACAAAATTGCCAAAGAGGTTTTAGGAGAGTCTAAAGGGTGTGGGACTCCAAAGAAAGAGACTTGGTGGTGGAATGATGAAGTACAAAAGGCTATTAAACTCAAAAGGGAGATCAATAGGAGCTTTCCCAAATCTAGACATGATGCAACTTTTTAGAGATACAAACAAGAAAAGAATGATGCTAAGAAGGCAGTTCAAGAGGCAAGGTCCATACACTTTGATGATAATATATAAGAAGTTGGACACTAGAGAAGGGGAAAAGATATTAATAAAATGTTCCATATAAGAGAAAGGAAAGGAAGAGACTTAAAATGCATCAAGAATGAAGATGGTAGAGTGTTGGTGAAGGATGATGATATAAAGAACCAATGGAGAAACTATTTTCATAAGCTTTTCAATGGAGACATTATAAACAATGTAAGAGACTCAAGTGATATGAATGCAAGAAACATCACTTACACATGACAAGTTTCACTATCTAAGGTCAAGAATACTTTCAAAAAGATGAAAATAAAAAGCCATGTGGTCCAGATGGTATTCCAATTGATGTATGGAAGAGTATGGGGGATCAAGGATCTATGTGGTTAACAAATTTCTTTAACAAGATTATGAAGAGAAAGAAGATTCTAGATGAATGGAAAAATAGTGTTGTAGTCCTGATCTACAAGAACAAAGGAGATGTTTAGAGTTGCACAAACTATAGAGGTATCAAGTTGATGAGTCACACTATGAAGCTTTAGGAGAGGATTATTGAGCAAAGGCTAAGATTGATTACATAGATATCAGACAATCAGTTTGGTTTTATGGTAGGAAGATCAACAACTGATGTTACTTTTCTAATAAGGAGGCTTATGAAGAAGTACAGAGAAAATAAGAGAGATCTTCATATAGTGTTTATTGCTCTGGATAAGTCCTATGATTGAGTACCCAGGGAAGTGCTATGGAATTTTTTGCACAAAAAAGGTGTGCCTATCCAATAGATTGACATAATTAAAGACATTTATGATGGCTCAACTGCAAGTGTTAGGACTCCTGAAGGAGAGACACAAACTATTCCTATGACTGTTGGGGTACATCAAGGATCAGAACTTGTCTTGTATCTATTTGTTCTTATTATGGATGAGTTGACAAAGCATGTTCAAGATAATATCCCTTGGTGCAGTTTATATGCTAATGATATTGTGTTGATCGATGAACAAAAGATATACTAAAATGATAAAATTGAACTTTGGAGAAATACATTGGAATCCAATGGAATTATGACCAGTAGAAGCAAAACAGAATATATGCATTGCAATTTTAGTCAATCTAGAATTGTAAATGGTGGGGTCAAGTTGGATGGAATGGATGTACCAACATGAGATAAGTTTCATTACTTGGTCTCTATTATTGAAAAGGAGGGTGAGGTTTATGATGATGTTTGTCACAGGATCACAAGAGGATGGTTGAAGTGGAGGAGTGCAACTGGAGTAGTATGTGACGTGATGATCCCTCTCAGATTAACAAGTAAGTTCTATAGAACAACTATATGACCAACTATTCTATATGGGAGTGAATGTTGGGCAGTGAAGAAACAAGGTCTCAACAAGATGAATGTAGATGAAATGTGTAAGATGAGATGGATGTGTGGGAAGATGAGAACAGATCATTTGAGAAATGACTATGTCAGAATTAAAAAAGTGGGGGTGGTGAGCATCGAGGATAAGTTGTGTGAATTCCGTCAAAGATGGTATGTATATGTGCAAGCAGACCGAAAAAATCACCTGAAATTAATAATTGGTAATGATAGCAGAGTGTACAAGATAGTGCAGGTCCACCAACTCCCCCCTAGCCCTGGTATATCCAAAAACATCATAACCAAGGGCAAAAACTATGGATTTCACGATCCCTTCTAGAATGAACGGATTTTTTCTCTTGGATGGGACTGTCCTTAGGTGATCAATCATCAAAATTCCTAAGTTTACATGTTTTCCCTTTATCAACCAGCCCAAAACACACAGTCTTTCTTTGTATAGCTCCCTTGATTCTCATATTTTCCAAAAATGGTATTTTCTAGGACTTTATAAATATAGCGTAGGAAGGGGTTATGGAGAAAACTCATCTTCGACTTCCCCTCTACAAAGTCGATATGGACAGTGAATGCCTTCTACATGGTAGTAAAACTAGCACTATCACTCTTGTTTGTCTTTCCAGTCTCAAAGCAAGCTGTCATCTCTTCATTTGGAGCAAAGAATTTTTTTATCATGCTTGAAGAGATTACATGATGTTGGCCTCCAAGTCTGACTTTAATGGCATCTTCTCCATCATGTGAGACCTTCTCCAATGTGGCAAAGAACTTCTACGTGAGCTCAATATAGGTCTCCTTCTCTATCGTCAAAATGTCATTCAAACCAACCTCCTTCATCATGCCCTCATAATACTCGAGGAAACCTAGGGCATTCAGTGTCTCCCAACATGCGAAGAGGGTGGCTATCACCCTACACGTTAGGCACTCCGGGTGCTTGGGCTTCTTTGCCTGCACTGTAGAAGTCTTGGGCTCTACATATGACTGATGTTGTGGTGCCTCAGGTTGTGGTGCATCCTGTATCACCTCATCCTCGCTGTCTAACTGTAATTGTCATTGTGCTCATGGTTGTGGTGCTATAGATGTTGACAGGCGAGTCGAAGTCGATGCTCGAGCTGCTGAAACTAAAGGTTAGGCTACTGAAACCGATAGGCAGGCTTTGAAATTGATGGCCTTGCCGCAGCTCCACCTCCGCTAGGTAGCCTGGAGGACTCCTCCATCATAGAATCCATCATTTTCATTGCATGGGGTGATTCTCCTTGTGAACCGGAGGTTTCCGGTGGTGGTGGAAGGGCTAGGAGAGCCAACGGAGCCAAAGACGACACATTCTTGGGTCGACACCCGTAGGAAATAACCTCCTTGGTCTTATACACAGCCTCCTTAGCCATTTGATTTATTTTGGATCAAAATTGGTGGAGAAAATTGGATTTTAGATTTTTTCCGAAGAACTGGGCTGTTGGGGCAGATTGGAGAGAAATTTGGGGATTTGTGGATGAAAATGGATGGAATATAGAGATTAAGGTAGCGGAAATGATGGGGCTTGATTAGAGATAGATTGGGGGTGATTTTGTGGTGATTTGAGGGTGGAAGGATGGTTGGGAGGTGCGGTACGACCACCGTTTATGGAGAATGGTCGTGGTGTTCCCCAAGAAATGAGTAGACATGATTTGGAATTTTTGCAAATTGCTGACTTAAGTGTTGGAGTCAGGCTATAGCACGGCTGTGCTGTGCGGCATGGTTGTGTGGGGAGGCTCATCACACGTCCATTCTACCTTTGTTCTTCACTTGGTCATTCTACTTCACACATCCATTCAGGGTGAGTGGCTACACGACCGTGCTGCGTTGCACGACCATGTTGGGTCTATCCTTCAGTTCTTGAGTTCTTTGATTTTCTCAATTCCTTTGTTAGTTGTGAAAGCACCACCATGGCCGTTCCATGTCACCATTGTCGTTCCATGTCACCACGGTCGTGGTGAGTACTGTGGCAGTTCATTTCAACACAAATCTCATCAAAACATCAAATCTTTGATCCAAAATGGTTTTTCACGGATTACTTATCAAAATTTCATCTGATTTTCTTCATTTCACCCTATTTTCACATGCACATATTAAAAATAAACAAAAACTATTAAAAACAAGTGTGTGTGTGTGTGTGTTTTCTTGGAAAAGTGTAAAAATAAAACAAAAGCATCAAAAATGGAAGGTCGGGTGAAAAATTCACAAACCTAGGTGGGTTGCCTCCCACAAGCACTGAGATTCATGCGTTCAGTTGGACTTTTTGGAGATTCTTCAATCATTCATCCATTTTTCATCCTTATGTGCCCATTCTTGTAATAGATACATCTCTCATTTGCACTCAATATATGTTCCTCATCCTGTTGATCACAAAAATCATCATCAATTTTTACATCATGACCTTCTTCTCTCAAATGGCCATTTGGACTCTTGAAGTAACGTGTCCAATATCCTCATCTCGGGCTCGCCGAGTCAGAGTATTGTACATGTTGATCTTGATCTTCATGTCCAAGAATGAAACTATCATCGTGCCACTACATACATGTATCTCGACATTAGTTGTGGATAAGAACGGTCTTCCCAAGATAATAGGAATCTTCCTATCCTCTAGCTCCATATCAAGGACAACAAAATCCGTCGGGAACACTGTGCCCTTTTCTTTTTCTATCATCACCAAAACATCATCCACTCTTCCTGTAGGCACTTTTATGGAATGGTCTACCAATTGGAGAGTGCAATGTGCCAGATTCAACTTTCCCAATCATAGTTCTACATAGACATTGTATGGAATCAAATTCACACTAGACCCCAAATCAAGTAAGGATCTGTCTATGCAATGTCCCCCTATGTAACTAGGTATGAGTGGGGCTCCTGGGTCTTTCCTCTTCACAAGAAGTGAGTGTTGGATGATAGATCTCACTTGTTCAGTCAACTTCACTTTCTTTGGTATTCTCCCCGCTGACTTCTCTTCACAATGCATAAGTTCTTAAGAAACTTGGTATATGATGGGATTTGCTTGATAGCATCCAACAATGGAATATTGACCTTCACTTGGAGAAACACCTCAAGAATGTCAACATTGTGATTTTGTCTCCTCCTTACTTCTGGTGGCTCATCTAATGCTTCAATGAATGGTGGCTCACTTGCTTTGGCCTTGCTTGCACCAACATGAGATGAAACACTAGGGATGGTGGGACTTGGAAATGGAGTGTGAGGTGTAGCACATGGTATCCCAAAATCAATAAGAGGTACTACAAAATCATCTTCGACAATCTCAATCACAATATCACCACTTGGCTGCCTTTGTTTTTCTTTATCAACCTTTGTTTGACTAGCGGGCTACTCAAGATATCTTCCACTCCTTAGAATTTTCATAACACTTCCTTTCTCATGGTGGATAGGGGGAGGTAGTTGTGGTTGTGGAGGAGGTGGAGGTGACATTGGGTGTTGAAATTGAGGTGAGGTGAGAATTGAGGTTGGAAGGTGAATTGCTGAGAAATTGGTGGTGATGGAGGGGAGGAGGAGTATAAGGTTTGGGATCACCTTGGAAGTGTTATATGGGTTACACTTGAATGGGAGGTGGACTATAGAAAACTTTTGAAGAGGGAATTGGTCCACTTGCTTCATTGAAACTCAAGATGGGCTTTGAAGACAAATTTTCTTCTTGGAGAGCAATTATGGGAGATAGCTTCTCTATCTTGTCCTCAAGCCTTGTTACATTTATTTGTATGTCATCAAAGCTATTCAACCTAGAATGAACCTATTCCTCAAACCTTGAGCTATATCTTGGACTTTGTGGTTCCTGGTAGCTATCGGATTGAGGTGTCTTCTTTTCTTCACCATAGAACTCAACAACATTGACCGCATGGCAAGGAACATTTGTCAATTGGTTCTTCATGAAGCTCACCATGTCACCAAGAATCTTCATCACTTGCAGGCTTAAGTCATAATGAGTCAGAGATGTCATATCAAAGGCATGGCCACCCACATTCATCATGCTAGAAGCTCATATTCTTGAATCTTCTGTCACTTCTCATACAAGGGCCATATCTCCTCAAGTGACCTAGCCATGAAAAATCCTCCACAAGAAGAATCTACTGAGGTTTGGCTATTTGGAGATAGATCGGAGTAAAAGGAATGAGCTAGCTGCCACAAAGGGATCTCATTGTGTGGGCACTCTCTCAACATCTTCTTAAATCTTTCCTAAGCATTGTGAAATTGTTCATTACCCAATTGACTGAAACTTGTCACGGTGCACTGCATTTGTGTTAACCTTGCTATAGAGTAGAATCATCTTAAGAATGCATTCTTCATCACTTCCAAACTCATGATGTCCCCCCTTGAGTCATACCAATCTTTGGCTTTGTCATTGAGGGAGAATGAGAACAAGGTCAACTAGATTGTGTCATCACTAGCCATCAGTGTCTTGATGGTGGAGCATACTTCAAGAAATGAGTCCAAGTGTTGTAGGGGTTCTCCCTCTTTGAGTCATAGAAGATGGGAAGGAACCCAAGAAGACCTGGAGGGATGGGGAATTGCTCCCCTGACATTTGATCAACCGTTCTAGCAATTGGGGATTTGTAGTTGCTAGGCATGAAGTAATCTTGAAGTGGCTTGTGAGGTGCATTTTGGCCTTCCATCTTGTCTTTCCCCGAGTGGCTTGTCACATGCATAAGGTACAACCAAACAAAAGAGAACATGTTAGGAAACCAATATGTACAAATAATACAAAGAATAAATAATAGCAACGACGAGGGTGGTAGGAAAAGTCAAAGAAAAACTAACTAGCTAGGTCGAGCGCCTTCAATCCCTGACAACGGTGCCAGAAAGCTTGGTGTGTTTCTGCCAATGGTTTTACACACTACTCAGTTGGAGTTTGAATAGATGCAACCCTGTGAACAGAAACACATGTTGGATTAAACTTTTGAATTCATAAGGACCTAACTTAATACACTGAAAAACCAAAACACTACACCCACAAACACACAGGGTTGTGTCGTAGTATAGGTAAGGTGGTAAGTATAAGGTCGATCCACTGGGAGAAAAGGGGGCACTAGATCTAGGTTAGCATTTGGGCTAGGTTCCTACTATGGAGTCTAGGGTTGAAGGGTTTAAAGGTGATTGTTTATTACACTAAGGGTGAACACACAAACAAGTAAAGGAAAATGTGCATGATCAAAACCTAATTTAACACTAGATAGTTAATTCTACTAAGCAAGACAAGACAAGGCAAGTAAGGAGAGATCTATACTACACTAAGCTATCAAACTAAGCATAAGAGCAATTAAAGACCTAAACAAGCAAGAATAAAGCAAGAAATAGGCAAGAAGCTAACTAAGCAAGAAAAGAGCTAACTAACCTAATACTATCTAAGAAAGAAGGTAATTAGGGTTTTAAAGCAATTAAGGGAAACATGGGTCATTTAGGGGATGCACTTATCAATTAGGTTGGGGTTACATATGAACAAAATGATTTCATTTAGACAAAATGACAAGCTAGAGTTTAATGAATTATCTTAAACTGCTAACTGGCCATGGATATGCTAGGTTGTGTATAGGGAAACTAGTCCCTAACACCCCCTACTACCCTTGCAAGGATCAATTGTGTTAGGGTTTAGGTGTAATTCAACTAGATTCTAAACAATCCTAGGTTTATAGTTTATATGATCTTAGGATGATTAGTGGTTGAGGTTATTAATGGGAGTGGAAGTGAGGTTTTAAGCCTCCCATCACCCACATTCTAGCCTTGAGAAAGCTCCATGCTAAGCACACCAAATTCATCTAAACTAGCTACTTAGATCTCTCAACTAGGATTAGGGGAATTGATTAGCATGTAGGTGGATGGGTATCTAGCTAGGGATCCAAGAATTGGACCTAGAAGCAAATCCCAAAATTCACACATATAAGGAATTTCCCTAAATTCCTAGGTGATTTAAGCACAAACCAACAAGAAATTTATGAAGAGTAAGATAGAAATGGAACATAATCATTAGAAAATGAAATTACAATGTATACATATCATTTCCCCCCAACATGGTATCAATGTAACATTTTAAGCTCCAAACAGCCCACCCAAGGGGTCGAGCTACTCATAGCAATGCAAAATACAAAAAGAAGGGAGAAAGAGGTAGACGAAGTCATGGAGCTCGGTGTAGATGCAGAAATCATACACTTCAGTTGTTGTTGGATGTCCTACTCTCTCCTCCAAGGTGTAAGGGCATGGAATGGTTGTGGAATAGGGTCAAAACACTAGGAAAGTAGGGTTTTGGTGGTAGAAATGGTGAAATGGAGTGGAATGGAGGTGGAATTAGAGTGGAATAGGTGGAATGAGAAAATGGGGAGCTAAGTGGTGGTATAAGGTAGCTAACCTTGTGATAGAGCCACCATCTAGGTATATATAGGTGTGGGGAAGCACTAGGTCAAGTAGGGGCAATATGGGTAAAATATTGCAAATGTATCTAGGTTTCTCTGAGTAGCACGGCCGTGGTGGTCACCACGGCCATGATGGGGAGGGGTGAGAATGACCTTGGTGGAGTGGAATGAACAAGGTGAAAAATGGAGAAAAGCAATAGTAATATGGTTGATTTTGAACTGGAAGTGGTACGGTCGTGGTGGTCACCATGACCGTGGTGGATTGGATTGGTCAGCCCATTCTCTGCTCCATGGTTGTTCTGCTCTGGAGGTCACACAGTTGTGAAGTGTGACACGACCGTTCTGTAGTCAATCCACCGCAACCATTCTGAATGGCATGGTGATTTATGCTTGGATTGGAGGTGGTTCTGTTGGTTTGCAAGTATGCTAGCACGGCCGTTCTATGGGACCACAGCCATGCTGGCCTCTAGATCAACACTTGGACTTGTTTCTTTGAATTTTCTTGGACATTTTTTCTTCAATGAAGCTTTGGCCACTAGGGGTAGGTTGAGGGAGCATCAGACTTCACTTTAGTCCTATGCAAGGGTAGAGAAACCATAGGATCACTCCTTCTCTCTCTCTTCCATCAAGTGTGGTCCAAATGCCTAAAAAACATGCAAATAATGTCCATAAGTGCATTTTATACAAAGATGCATATTGAGGGAAATAACATGTAATCCAACAAGTATAGATGTGATTGAAATGCAATATGAAAAAAGACGAAGACCTAAAATAGGACTGAATAACCACCCCCAAACTTAAAACATACTCAAGTATGCTCTAACTCAATCTGTTACAACCCCAACTTTTGGGTTCATTTGGTGAGAAATGTAATTTCTCATATTAAAGATATTAGAACAAATAATGATATAATTTATTTTGAATAAATGGATTTCGTTTACAATAGCCTTGATGATTGTTTTGTAGGCTTTATTGGCTATTGGGCCCAATAACAAGGAAAATATAAAAGAAACTCCATTATAAATAAGAAATGGAGAAAAGAAAGATGTGGAAACCTCTAGAAGGCAAAAGAATTTAATCCAAAGGTGGATTTCGTGCCTCTTGGGTTCCTTGGGTTCCAAGGAGTCCAAAGTTGCAAAGATAATGCATCAAGTAAAGAAAAGATCAATTAAATATATTTTTATTAAGAAAGAAATTGAAAACAATGATAAAATGTGGAAAATAAGTGGAAAGAGGAATAATTGAGTTATCCTTGGTCGATTTTCATATCCAAAGTATTCCTAATGTTAAAAGAAATGCCAATGAAGAAAATAAAAATAAAGATAAAGAGAAATCCTTAAAAAGAGATATTGTAATAAAGAAATAAATAAGATAATGTGAAATAATGAATATAGATGCATCTAGAAGGATAATAAGTATCCTTAAAAAGGAATTTAGAAATATTAGAGTTTCTTGGGGTCCAAGGAGACCCAATGGAGAAAAATAAAGAGAAAAGGCAAATAATAACAAAATAAGAAAATAATGTAATACATCATTAATGACTTTTTGATAATATCAAAAAGAGATATTATTTGCTTTAAGAAATTAGATTTTCTTGGCCAATAGATTAAAAATCAAGGCTAGAGATAATAAAAGAGATAATTTTCGTATTTCTAATTATCCATGAAATAAAGAATATTAAAGAGATAAATAGGAGAGAGAGAAGATTACTTCTCATTTAAGGAAAAGGATTCCTTTTGGGAAAGGAACTTGGTAATTTGTGAATAGCCAACCTAGGGCTTCATTACCCTCCCCTATATAAGGGGTAAGACCTTGGGCCGAGTCCAGAAGATCCCACACATTATTCTTTCCTCTTCTTCCACGGTTTCATCCATAAACCCTAACTAAAGAGAAGTTGCGTGATCACGAAGCCACGAGGCTACAAGAAGGAGTTTCGAGGGAAACATGATGTTCCATGATACCAGAAGGTAGCTTTTCCATTGTAGCCCTGCCCTAACCCAGGCGCAGTAGCAGCCGCACAGCTGCAACAACAAGCGCAGGTTGCAGAGCTGCCCAACCCAAACTAGCCAAGCTGGCTGTGAGTTGGGTGGAGCCCCAAGTGCAGAAGGAGGTGGCGGAGCAAGGGGAACCATTACCGGTGGCCTTCAGAGTCCAGAAGAGGGAGATGGAGCTATGCAAGTCATGGTTAGGGCGACACAGTAGGGTTGCGTGAGGTTGAAGAAGGCGGTTCGGTCATTGGACCATTTTTCCCCTCTGGGGGCTGAAGAAACCATCAACTTAACTGAGGGTGTTTTTGTCATTTCAAAATGTTTTTAAGCTAGCCGAGCAACGTTGCATGGAGCAGGCGACGTGTCATCCTCTGATTGGTCCAAAAAGGTAATCCTTGCAAAATTTATAACTAAATAATGGTAGCTCGGATTGGTACATATAATATATGTATTGTGCTAAATGAGAGGAATTCATTAAAAATGGTTTTAGAGGCTAATTCCTCTTGCAATTCAAAAAGTAGTGTAAGTTATCAACTTTAATGAATTAAAGATTAAGAAACCCTATTTTGAGATGATTAATGTATTTAGTAGGGTTTAATGGATGATTAAAGTTGATATTAACCTGTTACTTGTAAAAAGGTGCATTAAGAATAAAAAGGATAAACTTTGAACGTAATTAGTTTAATTTAGAGTTTCATGTGCATAAATATGCTTTAATGGGCCTTGAAACCCTATTATTAGTAAATGTGACTTTTAATGGATTTAATTGATCAATTTCATGATTAAAGTTGAGATATGATAATTCTAAGCTATTTTGAGTATAAAAGTTCCTAATTGTGGATAAATACCCTTAATATAGTAATTAGGGTTTTCTAATGGATAAAGGTAGAATTAATGGAAAATGGAGTTCATAGGTGAATTGGACCACAATGAACTATGAAATGATGATAAATGAGCATAATGATATCTTCATGGATTAAAAGGATAAAAATTGTAGCTTTAATGTAAAAGAGGCTTAATGGACTTAATTGATGGATAATTGTGCTTTTTCTGAAATTGGGGTTAAATGCTATTCAAGGATAAACTTAATATCTTTTGTGAAGAATAGATGAGATAATTAGGGTTTGTGAGTAATTGTATAAAATTAGGGTTTAAAATAGTAAAAGATGAAGGGAAACCCTAATTGCAATGGAAACCCTAAAAGTGGACTAGAAACCCTAGGAAGCGAGCTAGGTTTAATAGATCTTGATGGCATGATCAATAATAGGAGATTGTATCCATATTTCAGGATCTCATTATGTGCTTGCTTGCCTAATTGGATTTCTTGATTGATTGGATTATTCTATCTCAAATCATCCTGACAGGTATGTGATTACACTTATGAATAATCGCTTTAGTTTCATGTCGATTTCCGGATGTTTTATTGGTTGCTTGAAAATAACTGCTTGGATGACTTTTATTTCATGCAACTATAAAGTGACTATGATTATCACTATAAATATAGATACATGACTGGCTCAGATCCTGGTCCTCTATTGTGGCTTTGCAAGTGCTAAAAGGGGTAACCTAGAGTAAGGTCTAGTCTATCAAGAGTTAGGGATTGGGCTCCCTACATGTAGTGACATGCAACTCTTTAGCACACCATGAGTTAAGGAGTGGGCAACCTATGGGTAGTGCCATGTGACTCAACCCTAGAAGCCGATTCACCTATTAGGTAGGATCATGAGGGGTTAAATGGGGATCTACCATAAGGAAGGTAGCATCTAGGTCCACTGTAGGGACAACGCAGAGGTTAGGGTATGTATGGATTGATCAGTTATGTTGAAAACGTAAAGTTTTTTGTTAAATCATATTTGACTGCAATATATTGTTACAGTTAATTACACGATTATTGTTTCCCCCACATACCAGCATAAATCATTTATGCTGACCGATGTTTTGTTTGTCAGCATTTTAGGTTCAAGTGAAAAGAACAAATAGTAAAGTGGCATATGTGGAATTAAATGAGAATTAAAGTACAAATGAGGATTAATTAGAATAGACTCCATATGTGGATAGAAATAGTTAACCAAGTTTTTGAAAAAGGTATGCAAAGTTTAATTTTTTTTATTACAGCCTTTCAGTTTAGTTGGTAGAATTTGATAATTATTATGGATTATTTGTCGAACCTTTGATCCGGAAATTGGGATAATGGCTCTGACCTCTTGGTCTCCCTTAATTGGGGGTTACTGGGAGGCGGGGTCATTACACAATCTCTCAACATTTTTTTCGCAATCAAGAAATGACAAATGTAATGCAAAAGATGATTATTTCTGAATGGGATCAATGTTGACTAAGTGCATGCATTCCACCTCTCTTCTTTCCTACTTTAAAAAACCAATTATGAAAAGAGCACAAAGCATATGAACTTCAAATATAGCACATATAACACACAAGTTATTTATATTTCTTTCATGTAATTTTAGGTAGACCGTTTCATGATGGCATTAATCAAGGATGACTAGGGGTGTTGTTTTGCCTTCATGCATTCAATCTTACGCTTCAAACCATACCAAGTGACCCACGTGGATGTGGAAAAATGGTGAAATGAGCTAGGTTTCATGTTTCCTAGCTCAATGGTGACCGGCCTAAATCGTAGGTCCAAAAGGAGTGGATTTAGAGTAGTCAGACCATTAAAGAGATAACCCGACTCTCAGGCCCCCGCAACGATAAATGGGGTCCGATGTAGTGATCAGGGTCGAAGACAGGGACAAGGTTGGAGGTGCTAAGCTCAAAGAATCTAACACTCTTATACTCCAAAATACGCGGGTATATAAAAAGGTGTTCCCTAAGAAATGATGGCACACAAACCAAGGTTGGACAAGGAAAACAAGAATAAGAAGAACAAACGAAAACAAAAGAAACAAGTTGAAACATGTATATGGAAGGAAACTCAGGCTGGGGTTCACCTACTAAGGCTTTTCACCAACATGCAATATCATCTCTCTCTCTCTCTCTTGCAAACTCTGACCAAGATTACAAGCAACCATTCATAGCATCTTTTCCACTCTCTCGAGATGAGGATAGAACTAAGTCTAAGGGTAGCCTCTCTTGAGACAGCCACACATAAACTTTTCAACATAACATATGGTTTTAAAGCTTTAGCATTCCAACACTCTCGTGCATTCGTACTACTCCATAACACATGATAAAAGTGACATTACTCTCTCGAGATATCAACTATCAAACATCACAAGATGGTAGCTAAGCATACAAGTGAAGCATTAAAACAAGTGCATGGAGATAATCTTGATAAGAATATATATATTCAACAGAAAGAGACAATATACATGTTGGGAGAACCTTAGTGGCTACTCCCAACCCAAGTTAAGGTGTTTAGCCGCTCATTCTTGCAGACAGCATGACAACGTTACAGAATGATGGATACATGAAGTCCCACGAAGAGAGGAGGAAAGTATAGAGAAATGGAATGATAGATCTAGAGAGAGAAGAGACGTGATATAGAATGGTACTTCTTCATATCTGGATCTAGCACATCAATGGTGTGGACAATCTTCTTCTCTCGAAGAAGGAGTCTTCAGTCTTCTCTCTCCTCATCTTCCACCTTTAGAGATCCAAGACTGGTGGATGGGATGGTATGGAACGAGTCTGGGATGTAGCAGCACTTTTGGTCCTCGAGATCCAATCTATGATCTGATGATTTGACAAGACGGGTGGGTGTGCTATTTATAGGCACATTCCGCCGACTAAAGCCTAGACTACAGTCGTGGTCTTGGTTGGGTGAGGTGTGAGACTGCAGTCGCGGTCTGCTCTTTATTCCTCTTTTCATCGCGATCGACTGGGTCACAGTCTGCCACTTGCTCGTGGTCTGGCTATGCTCGTGGTTGAGGTCGATACGTGTGTTGCTTTGGAGAGGTTGAGGTTGAGGCCTTCTCAGTCGGTCGTGGTATGCAAGGGTCGTGAGCTTAGCAATGACTGTGACCTCCACACTGGTCGTGGTTCGGCTTGATTGCGATCTGTAGGGATCATGATCCCATATGGATCACAACCTTATTTGAGTCGCGGGCAAACTAGGCATTTGCGGTCTCCAAATACACTGCGGTCCCTAGTTTGAATGGTGCCTTTGTGCTGATCGTGACCTCCTTGTTATCGTGGTTGAGCAGTGATCATAGCTTTAGTATGACCGCAGTCTGACTTCAATGCATGATGACCTCAATCTTAAAGTGGCACAGAGATCACGACCGCGGTTGAGGGATAAGTGGGTCGTGGTCGTTAAATGTTCCTGAAATCATGTAAGTGAGGTTTTAGTCAAAAAGATAGTAAAATTTTGGGAAAAGCTAACAAAAGATATACTAAAAGAGGCATAAAATATATACAAAAAGTACGTAAAATAAAGTGTTATCAAATGTGTATGAAAATGGAAGAAAGGATTGCAGTAAGATTTTGGAGCGCTTTCACACACTCATATTTTCTTTATTTAGATGCTCTTAAATAGGAGCATTTTTTATTTTCTTTTTGCATTTTCTTTTTCTTTTCTCTTTTTTTTTTCTTTGCCCTTGGAGTAGATAGGGCATATGGTGATGAGAGTGAAGCGGGGAGATGTAGATGTGGCCACCCCAAACTTTTGGAGGTGGTCACGACTGATATGTGCACTTTGGCATCCTTTCATGAGGTGGAGGGGTAAGAAGATGGTGAATGAAAAGTCGAGTCAAATAGGGGTCACTGGTATGATTCTCACCATAAGATCTCCTACATGAAAATTAATCCAACATTTCATCCAACAATTTCACATCACATGAATTAACAACATGAAATTGATATTTCTATCAAGTGATTTCATGGGCACTAAGCTCTCATAGCTTTCTCAAGTCACAATTCAACCAAAACATTCACAAGCACAAGAGAGGTGATGTACATGTAAAAAATCAAGAATTGATACCATTAGCAATAAACAATGATAATTCACTTGTATTTGTCAAAGGTCATCATTTTTAATACAAAGAGTAGAGATTGGGTCAAAACACACTCTTAGGCAAAAAAATTCTCAAATTTGGGCAAAATTGGCCAAAATAGTGCCAAGTTGCCTTCAATCACATCAAAGCCTACATTATTGAACAAAAAGTAGTAAACAAGCAAACCCTAGCTAAAACATGCAAAAATTACCAAAAATCTACATGATATGCAATGCATGACAAAAAGTGCAAATTTTTTGAAAAATTACACAAAATTTGCAAGAAATTAACTACATGGTATGCAGTAGGTAAATTTTAAACTAAAACAAATAAAAGAAAACAAACAAAAGTAAATGGTAGGTGAAATGAAAAAATAAGAGTTAAAATGAGATAAGGGCATACCTCCCTACCACCCTAAACTTTTGAATCATGATGTCCTCAACATGACACTAAAATCTAGGAATGATAGGGTAGAAGATCATTGCGGTGGCAGTGCTCCTCCCTATGTTGGAGGATGTTGGTAATAGGAACCCTAGTAGTCTGACTTTGGAGGCGGGTAGTTGTCCAGAAATGCTGATAGTGAACTCCACCAATCTTCCCCCCACTGGGGTTTCCTTTGGGACTGGGCATGTTGGAACTGATACAAATGGTTGACCTGATAATACATATGATGATGGTCTAACTACGTAGAACATGGGTGCACCGAAAACCCTCATGTGCCCTCAAAATCTACTCTTGGGTGCTCAATATGCGGTCATGTGTGCTCTAGATGCCCTCCATCTACACATGTATGCTAGACATGTCATATGCATTCACTGAAGGTTGTTGTGGCTGCTGAGCTGTCTCCTCCTCACATCACCTCACCCTATGTGTCTCTCACTCCTCAAAATTCCTCCTCCTCTCTACAGCTTCCTATGACTCTCCTAACCCCTCTGGGATGATCTCTGGATACTAAATGTGTCCCTTAGGTTCTCCTCCTCCCATTTTCTCACTTTTTCCAAGAAATCTAGAGTAGGACCCCACTCCATCAACAGTGGTGTAGCATGGTATGGGAGCTCTAGCGATACACCTGGGTAAGGTGGGTTGACGTGGTATATGATTTTCTAATCAACAACTAAAATCATAGCAGAGTGTACAAGATAGTGCAGGACCACCAACTCCCCCCCTCAGCCCTAGTATATCCAGAAACATCATGACCAAGGGAAACAACTATGGATGACATGATCCCTCCAAGAATGAATGGATTTTTGCTCTTGGATGGGACTATCCTCAGGTGGTCAATCATCAAAGCTCCTAAGTTTTAATGTTTTCCCTTTATCGACCAACCCAAAACACACAAGTCTTTCTTTGTGCAGCTCCCTTGATTCTCATATCTGCCAAAAATGCTATTTGCTAGAACTTTTTGAATGTAGAGTAGGAAGGGGTTATGCAACAAACTCGTCTTTGACTTCCCCTCTAAAAAGTTATCGTGGGCGGTGAATGCCTTCCACATGGCAGTAAAACTAGCACTGGCACTCTTGTCTGTCTTGCTAGTCTCAAAGCGAGCTGCCATCTCTTCATTTAGAGCAAACAAGTTGTGCAACATGGTTGAAGAGATGACATGACGTTGGCCTCCAAGTCTGTCTTTAATGGCATCTTTGCCATCATGGGAGACCTTCTCCAATATGGCAAAGAACTGTTGCGTGAGCTCAATATAGATCTCCTTCTTTGTCATCAGAATGTCATACAGGCCAACCTCCTTCATCATTCCCTCATAATACTCGAGGAAACCTAGGGCGTTCAGTGTCTCCTGGCATGTATAGTGGGTGTCTATCACCCTACGTGTCAGGCACTCTGGGTGCTTGGGCTTCTTTGCCCGCCTAGAAGTCTCAGGATCTACATCTGGCTGTTGTTGTGGTGCCTCATGTTGTAATGCATACTGCATCACCTCATCCTCACAGTCTAACTATAATTGCCATCGTGCTCTTAGCTGTGGTGTTGTAGATGTTGACGGGTGAGTCAAAGTCAACACTCAAGCCACAAAACTAAAGGACGGACTACTAAAACTGACAGGCGGGCTTTCAAAATTGACAGTCTTATTGTTGCTCCACCTCCTCTAGGTAGCATGGAGGACTCCTCCATCATAGAATATGTCATTGTCATCGCATGGGGTGATTCTCCTTGTGAATTAGAGGTTTTCGATGGTGGTGGAAGGGCTAGGAGAGTCGACGGAGCCAAAGATGACTCACTCTTGGGCCGGTGCCCATAGGAAATTACCTCTTTGGTCTTAGACACAATCTTCTTAGCCATTTGCTTCATTTGGATCGAAATTGGTGGAGAAAATTGGATTATAGGTTTTCTCTGAAGAACTGGGTTGTTGGGGCAGATTGGAGAGAAAGGGGGGATTTGTGGATGAAAATGGTTGGAATCTGGAGATTAAGGTAGTGGCAATGATGGGGGGTTGATTTGCGATGGATTGTGTTACAACCCCAAATTTTTGGGTTTCTTTTGGTTGGAAATGTAATTTCCCCAATAAATGTATGATTGTGTAATTGTGTGATTTATATGTCTTAAATGGATTCCTTTGATAAATAGCCTTGTATGTTTGATTTTGTGGGCCTTGTTGGCTATTGAGCCCAATAACAAGAAAAAGGAAATAAAAGGGAAAAAGGAATCAATTAGTAAAAGAATAACTAAGATAATATAGAAAAGAAAGATGTGGAAGCATCTAGAAGACTAAGAATTGTCCTTCAAGGAAGGATTTCGTATCTTTAGGATTTCTTGGGTTCCAAGGAGTCCAAGTTGCAAAGATAATAGGAGAAGAAAGAAATAAAATCAAATAAAGCATTATTAAGAAGGAAAGATGAGATAATGATGAAAATATAAGAAATATGTCGAAATATGAATAATGCAATCATTATGAATGAGATTTCGACTCCACATGGTTTCTAATGGAAAAAGGAATCCAAATAAAGAAAATAAAATATTAAGAGAGAGAAAATATGCTTAAAATATGCCTTATTAAGAGATAACTTGCATGAAAAGCAAAGTCCCTCATACTTTTGATTTTGAGTCCCAGATTTGGTACACATGTGGATTAAGTCATTATGGACTTTCCCTTAAATTTTGGGATCAATTGGATACACGTTTTAAGAGATGATTTTTTAGAAGTTTTCCTAAAGTAAAGAGGTTTGGTTTAAATGTCATAGTTATTTTTGAATTGGAAACTATGGCCCGACCCATTCATATGTCACGCCCGTCGGTAGCCGTCAGATGAAAAATCAATGGTACTCGGGGTCATCTTGTTCCTCCAGTCTAGGTGGGAACAGTAGAGATGAATCATCTACAATTTCGATCTCTCTCTAGAGTCCACCGTTTGCCCCGATTCTTTTCCCTTTGGATTCGGGAGTACAAATCAGACCTGATGATCCCTAGATGTTCCTATTTTCACACACAGTTTGGATTTCCCCAAATTGCTACCGTACTCCATGGAGGACTGGCCGAACAACCACGCATGTATAAGGCACATTATCTGAACGAGGCAAACACATGGGCTTCGTCGAACTCAGGGGGGGTGATCCAATGTTCCCAATTTGCCTCGCGCTCTGATTTCTTTCCCCTATTTCTCCTTGTTGCTGCCATGGTTTGGACCTTCTTCTTTCTTGCTTCCCTTATTTCCGTTGACCAATGGAAGACCACAGATGGGTTTGAGAATATGGGGAGGACAAACCGGAGCCGTCGCCGGTCTCGTAGCAGTTTAGGAGTTGCGGGTCAACGTCGAGTTGACCGCGTGACCTGTGTAGATCACAAGGGGGGGTTAAAGATGAAGTCGAGCGGAAAGACGACTTTACCCCCAACACTGGAGGTGCCAGACCCATTGCGCATAGGGGTAAGAACGTATGCACAAGTTTTGGCTGGGACTACCAACTGAGCACACCGCGCCCTGACGTGGCTGTTGTTGTTTGGCTCTGCGGGTCCAGGTAATGATGTGGCCTCATGTGATTAGCTGATTAAGGTATAATCTTGCAAAATCATAGATGTTGTTAGGAACCTCCGATGAAAACAAACTATATAAGGAAATTGATCAGGAGGATGCAAGGAACTCGTTAAAAATATATTTGAAGCCTAATTTCGTTTCTAATTCCAAAAGTGCCTTAAGTTGATCATGTATGCATTAAACTTAGGTTAAAAACCCTAATTATGATTGGAAATCAGATCTAAGGTCCTTAATAGGTTATTTCGAGTATTAGTAACCAGTTAAGAGGAAAAGTAAGATTTGAATCTGATTTAGATAATGATTTGCTTTTTTTAGGGTTTTATACATGGATCTATGAAAATACACATAGAAACCCTAAATTAGGGTAAAAGGGTGATTAACATGATTAATTTGAGATTCCTTGGAATAGTGTAATTATGAGTTAATCCTAAGCCTGTTAGTAAGAACTTAACAAACTAGTTAGGGTTTGTTAGTAGTTTTGCTATTTTAGGGTTTATGGTGACAATGACAACGATGAATCCTAATGAAACCCTAAAAAGGAAGTAGGGAACCCTAGGAAGCGAGTTTAAATGAATAGAATATGAGAAAGTGAATAGTAATTAGATTACATGTACTTTTTAGGATTCTTGCTTATGTACGTGGATTGAACTGCTTGCCTGGATACTTTCTTACTTGGATTACTATTTGCTTACTGATTCGGCCGAACAGGTATATTGTTACTTATGAATAATCACCTTTAGTTTCACGGCGTTTTACAGATGTTTTTATCGAGTGATTGCAACCTAAACTATTGGATGTTCAATTATGAAATCCTATAAAGTCTCCATGAGTATAACAATTAATTATGTATGTGTATTCTTGAACCTACATGCCACCCTGATGTAAGTTGCAAGACCAAGCCCTAAAGAGAAGGTCTAAGTTGGTCAATCCCTAGAGGGAAGACCATTGGGCACCACGAGAGGTGACCCCAGGCACCAACCTCAGGATGGAGAAGGTGGCCTTATGTCCCTTTCAAGGACAAAACCCTAAGAGAGGGTAATCTAGGGTTTATGGCAAAAGCGATTGAGAAGTCACATAGAAAGTGTAATTTGGATTGTTAATAACTTATTTGTGATAATTAGGTTGTTAGAAACTATTTATGATATTGTGTTTGTTCCCCACATACCAGTATAGCAATATATTGACTGAAATTTTGTTTGTCGGCATTTTAGGTATAATATAAAAAGGACAAACAGTAAAGCAAAATCTGTGGAGATGAATTTAAGTAATCCAAAGGAGGATTAGATAGTTAGATTTCTACTGTAGATAGAAGTCTTAGATCCTATTTTGAAAAGGTATGCAAAAGTTTTATTTTATACTATCTTTCCAGTTTAGTTAGTAGAATTTGATAATTATTTTTTATTAAATTATTAAACCATTGATCTTGAATTTTGGGATAATGCCTCTGACCTCTTGGTCTCCCTTGATTGGGGGGTTATCAGGAAGCAGGGTCGTTACATTTGGTAACAAAGCCGTGGTTTCTCATTTAATCCTTAATAATTATTAAATTTTACAAACTCTGTAGAACCGAGGGAGTTATTAGAGGATTTTCCGATGACAGAGGTGTCTATAAAAGGATCACGGTCTGGGGGCTGGCAATATTTTCCTCTACCCCGCTAGTTGGTCACAAGGACTCCCGTATGCAGTGTGACTTCCTGGACAATGTCTGAGGTTCTGACTTGAAATAAGATACCTTTAGAACTCTCTCATCTATTTCGTCCCTTCTCTACCCTAATTCAATTAAGGATTCTAGGTTTTACAGTTTTCTCTCTCTTCATCACCCTCTTGAGGTCAGGGTAAGTATGATAAGGATTAAGGAATCCTCCACCAAATCAATGAAAAGCATGTAAACAAGATGTCATGGACATAAGTTTAATAGTTTAAGCATAAATGAAAGATTATTTACATGCTTAGGTTGCATGGCATGTGTTGCCATACCCTCAAGAGAGATCTGAGGATTGACCTTCTTATTAGGAGGTTGAGGAGAGCGTCAGCCTTGGAGGCAGAGGCCTCCAAGAAGAGATAGAGACATGACACATCCTTGAAGGATGATGCTAACCCTAACCCTAAGTGATTGTTAGAGAGAGAGATGACAAGATGAGTTAGATATCATAGTCAACCATGTTTGTGGGTTGACATGCATATTGGTTTTGAATACCCGTGAGAGGCATGAGCTATGTGCGGTTGGTTGACATAGTGCCTTTTGGCGACCCAACCTTGGGTGATCGTGCTTGTTAGGGTGAGAGATAGCCCTCCTTAAGAATGTTAGTAGTGGCCATATAGGAACCCTAATAGATATATATGTGTGGAAAGGAGGCATGCATGTGTGTATAAGAGAACGACATCAAGACTGGCAGTGGGTTTGAGACCTAGGCCAGGAGAGTTATGCCTTATAGTTCATGAGAGGAGCATGTGGAGCCTGGGATGATCTGGGTCGGACATAGGTCATGATAATATGTTTCACCCGGGGAGGTGTAGACATGTAAGAGCTTGACCCATCTTCTATGAGAGAACCTCGAGTTGTAGGACCAGTTTTAGGGTTTTTTCTAAAGAGAGAGTGTGAAACCTGTTGGGGAAGGTTGGAGACCTTGGCCCCGAGTCATGAGGAATCATGAGAAGTTAGATATGATAAGGTCTAGAATGGATGATCTAAGCAGATGCATGTGGTTGCATCATGCATGATCCTTGAAGACTTGTCATATCTTGGTTGCCTATAGAGGAACCAAACCCTAGAATGAGAAGAGGCTTCTTGAACCGATGTACAGAGGTTGTAGGTACCTACCTTCTAGGTATAGGAAGGAGAGTTCCTTAGAACCTGATGAGGTATGGTAATAAGTTGTGAGTCCTCGCACCCAGTCGGTTGTCCTTGTGTAGGGCACTAAGGTCTTGTTCATATGGAAGAATGGTAGGAAGGGAATGCTATATTTTGTACATGATTGGTTCATGGTTGAAAAGTTGAGCATGCATCTAAACAGTTGATGCATAGGAAGTACACCTGGGGTTCCTAGACCTAAGAGGGGAAGTAGAAGTACCTGATGATCACGAAGATGTTTGAGTTCCTACAGATTCGAGTTTGGCATCCCCTCATGTTTAGAGGAAAAGGAAACCCCCTGGATTAAGGTATATGTTTGATGAACACCTCACACATGGGTTGGTGACATATGCATGTATGATATTGGTTTGATGTTGAGGAAAAGAAATAAGTATGACATACCAAGGGACGTTACATGGTTTAGTAGATTGTCTTCTTACTAAATACATGCATAAGTATCATGTTAGGGCTAAGCATGCCCACGATGATGTATACCCTGGACGTAAGGACGTTTGTGGCCTTTGTTACTATCAAAATATAGTTTTCTCTCCATCCTGGGGAAGGACCCTTCTGTCATGTACCAGCTTTTGTTTAAGTTTTTGGAAACCTAAAGAGGTCTCTCATAGGATCTTGATGAGCTAAGTAGAGAGAACATGGTGTGAGCATGAATCTATAGACCCTTGTGTGACCGTCTCTAAAGGGCAAGAGGATATGTTGTCATGGAGGTAACCTGCATGGAGCTAGATCGAGGAAGGTAGGTCGCCATGATCCCTATGAAAGGATGTAAGTTTGATCATGAGTGCCCAGATAGATGATGGAATTTTGGGTAAGGATTCAAGTTTGAGATGTGCTAAAATGGGATCTTAAGTCAATACTAAGGTCATGAAGGGATAAGATCGATGGAAGTAGGAGTTGTTTGTTCCCTGGATGCACAAGACCATAGGGTCGGGAGGTAACAACTACCTTTGCCCCAGGACCATGGGTTAGGAGGCTGGCCACCTTCATGAGTTTATGGGACCTAAGGGGTAAAAGTGAGAGGCACTTCTTAGATGCATAAGGGTCGAATCACCCCAAAAGTACCGACACCCTAGAGACCTTGAGGTAATGACTAAGGATTGTACATAAAGGAGATATGTTAAGATCCAAAAGGTAATGGGAAAAGTCTTCCCATGGGTGTAGACTCATAATCGAGTTGTTTATGATGTGGAGACATGTGATGTACGTTTCAACTTAGTTTGGAAAGTGTACTGGCGATGTGTGATGCACCATCTCTACTCTTGGAATGGGATGAACTTTGTATTTGGACTGCAACCAAATGCTTATATCCTCTCATTATGGGGGTGAGAGATAGGGCAATACACATGCCATACACTAAGGATAAAGATGATGTGAGTTGAAACATTGCTATGGTGTTTGAGGATAGAGAAAGTATCATACCTTTTAGAAAGTACCTGGGATGGGTGGTTTATCAATATGAAGAGAACTAAGGTAGCCATCATGAGGACGTTCTTATCAAGAACAGTATGGAATTAATGAGTTATATAAGTTTGAGTTTGATAACCAAGATGATGAGCTCAGAGTTTTCTTGACTCAGTTAGACCTAAATATGAGATGAGGATGATAAGTGGAGGTTTATGTCTTCACTGTTACCTAGCATATAAGGATGTAAAGTGGTAATGGATGCTCTTTGTCGAGACGCAGCAGTCTTGTTTAGCCAGTAGAGAGGCTAGAAGACGTTGTTGGGTGAACCCTAAGTTTGTGAGACATGCAGGGCTAACCCTATGATACAACCAGACCCGTTGGTGAGTAGTGGTTGCTTGGTTAGCCACCCTATAGCTTGATGAGATAGAAGGATGGCTGTAAGAACCTCAGATACACCTCTCCGAAAAGGAAGGTGATGGAACCCACGACTAGAGTGTTTTAGGATTTATGAGGAGTCAACCCTGAGGAATCATGTCATGCAGGAGCTCATGATGTTAAGTACACCCTGCATTGTGGTACTACTAAGATAGCAAAAATGCATGAGATGAAGAAGTATATAGGGTTACATGTGGTTGGACGCCATGCATGCCAGGAGGTGAAGGCCGAACACCAATAACCTAGTGAGTTGCTACCGATAATGAAGAGTCCCTAAGAGGGAATGGGAGTGGATCACCATAGACATTGTGGTGAGTCTTCCATGGACCAAGAGAGGTCAGGATGCAATATGGGTTATGGTAGATCGCCTTACCATGTTGACCTAACTCCTTGCCTAAGAGAGAGAGAGTGTTGTCAAAGTGACAGATCGGGTTAAACTATATGCATGAGAGAGAGATGGTTCAACTACACCACAATCGAGTTCAATATCTGGAGCATGACCTCAAGATCACATCCATGCAGTGGAAGTAGGTACATAAAGAACCCGATGCTAGCTTGAAGTTTAGCACAACTTATCACCCCTGACTGATGGAAAAATCAGAGAGTATGATCCAGACTAGAGGGTCTGATGAGAGCGTGTGTGCTCATTCAGGGAGATACATGGGAGCAGTTCCTGACCCTAGGATAGTTTACCTCGTGATGATAGCCACCATAGCCCGTATTAGGATGTAAGAAGCTTTGTAAGGGAGGTTGTGTCGGTCACCACTTCACTAGGATGATGTCAGTGAAAGGACCTTGTGAAGGTCAGAGAGACCACAGTGTGTGCAAATGAAGTCGTTTTGATCGTGCGATGGATGAGAAAGCCCAGGGGCGACATGAGTCATGAGCTGATGTGAAGCAGACTAACATGCAGTTCACTGTGGGAGAATATGTGTTATGAAAACCCGACCCCTCTAAGCTATAGATGAGAAGGATGAGTCCCCGATACATGGGTCCATTAGGGATGGATTGGTGGAGATGCTTATGTTTAGCCTTACCCCTCAGGATAACATGATGTATGATGTGTACCATGAGTCTGATCTAGAGCGCTATGTGATGTACTCGGACCATGTGCTGAGGCATGAACCTATTGAGCTTCTAGGGAGGCTGAAATATCCAGAGTCACCTATGAGGGTACCAGACCCCAAGGTGAGAGAAAACTCATATGTAAGAATATAAGATGATAAAGATTCTTTGGAAGCACCATGGAGAGGATGAGGCCACATGAGAGCCAATGATGGACATGGAAAAGTTTAATCCTGAATTGTTTGTATGTTTGGTGGTATTTTGAAGGCAAAATTCCCATAAGAGGGGAAGGATGTTACAACCCCAAATTTTTGGGTTTCTTTTGGTTGGAAATGCAATTTCCCCAATAAATGTATGATTGTGTAATTGTTTGATTTATATGCCTTAAACAGATTCCTTCGATAAATAGCCTTGTATGTTTTATTTCATGGGCCTTGTTGGCTATTGAGCCCAATAACAAGAAAAAGGAAATAAAAAGGAAAAATGAATCAATTAGTAAAAGAATAACTAAGATAATAAGAAAAGAAAGATGTTGAATCATCTAGAAGACTAAGAATTATCCTTCAAGGAAGGATTTCATATCTTTAAGATTTCTTGGGTTCCAAGGAGTCCAAGTTGCAAAGATAATAGGAGAAGAAAGAAATAAAATCAAATAAAGCATTATTAAGAAGGAAAGTTGAGATAATGATGAAAATATTAGAAATATGTGGAAATATGAATAATGGAATCATTATGAATGAGATTTTGACTCCAAATGGTTTGTAATGGAAAAAGGAATCAAAATAAAAAAAATAAAAGATTAAGAGAGAGAAAATATGCTTAAAATATGCCTTATGAAGATATAACTTGCATGAGAATAAAAATCCCTCATACTTTCGAGTTTGAGTCCCAAATTTGGTACACACGTGGATTAAGTCATTATGGACTTTCCAGTTAAATTTTGGGATCAATTGGATACAAAGTTTAAGAGATATGGTTTTTTGGAAGTTTTCCTAAAGTAAAGAGGTTTGGTTTAAATGTTACAATTAGGCGTTCCTATAGCTGGAAGCAGAGGCTACTCAAATGACTTCCATATGTGTCTTGATAAAGTTAGACAGAAGATTGCAGGCTGGACGGGGATACGCATGTCGATGGCTGGGAGGCTTTTGCTCACGAGGTCAGTGATCCAAGCCATGGTTAGATTCAGGAGTGATATGTGCATCTTGCCAAATCCAACTATCAACAACATCACAAGACTGATCACGAGTTCCATATGGAGTGGGAAAGCAAGGGGTATCGCATGGGACACCATGACTAGAGCCTACAATAAGGGCGGCCTGAATTTTTCAAAGGTGGAAGACCTCGCTACTCAGGGGAACCAATGCAGACTCTACAGATTCCTCACAGACCGCGAAGGGGTCTGGATGAGATGGATGAAGAAAAGATATGGGGACGTGTCGGTCTTCCAACCCCACTCTTCTAGGGTATGGGACGCCATGGTCAGGATGTAGAATCAGTCCGGGCACCTTTACAGGGTGGATAGCGATGGTTGTTACTCACTGATCAGCCATCAAAAACTGTGGGCCCACACAGATACGAGGGTTCATGTACCCTGGTTCAACCTTCTATGGGGTAGAGGCCATGTTCCTAAATGGTGTGTGGCGTGTTATAAGGCTATTATTGGGAAGCACCTTACTAAGGATAGACTAGTAAGGTGGGAGATTCCTATTAATCCTAAATGCGCCTTCTGTGATGAGGAGGATACAAGTCAGCATCTGTTCTTCGATTGCTCCAAGGCTAAGCATATCTGGGCGCTTATGTGGATGAAGAATGGTTGAGGCCAACTGGTCTCTGCCAACTTAAACGATGTTATGGAACAGATGAGGAGCAAAGCTAAAAACAGGCATGAGGAAAGATTTTTTGGTCTTTGTTGTACTAACATATGCTTTAACATTTGGAAAGTACGCAACTTAGTGGTCCATGGGCGGGCTATTACTAGTGATATTTTCCACTTTGTTAAAATAGATTTGGACATGGCTGTCAAAGCCAAGAGAGGCTTGTGTGAGGGACTAAGTCCCATAACCAGGTTACACTGGGGTTTTTTTGTAGAGTATTCCCCGTATACACTCACCTTTTGTAAGATGTACAGTGTAGCTTAGCTACAAGCTTTTTTGGCAATATACTTACCAATTTCCAAAAAAAAAATGTTACAATTATTTTTGAATTGGAAACTATGGCTCATCCCATTCATATGTTACGCCCTTTGGTAGCCGTCCGATGAAAAATCAAGGGTACCCGGGGTCATCTTGTTCCTCCAGTCCACGTGGGAACAGGAACAGTAGATACCAATCATCTACAATTTCGATCTCTCTCTAGAGTCCACCGTTTTCCCCGATTCTTTTCCCTATGGTTTCAGGAGTAGAAATCGGACCTGATGATCCCTGGATGTTTCTATTTTGGCACACGGTTTGGATTTCCCCAAATTGCAGCCGTACTCCATGGAGGACTGGACAAACAACCACGCCTATATAAGGCACATTATCTGAATGAGGCAAACACATGGGCTTCGTCGAACTCAAGGGGGATGATACCCTGTTCCCAATTTGCCTCGCGCTCTGTTTTCTTTCCCCTATTTCCCCTTACTGCTGCCATGGTTCAGACCTTCTTATTTCTTGCTTCCCTCGTTTCCATTGACCAATGGAAGGCCACAGATGGGTTCGAGAATATAGGGAGGACAAACCGGAGCCGTCGCCGGTCTCGCAGTAGTTTAGGAGCTGGGGGTCAACGTCGGGTTGACCGTGTGACCTGTGCAGATCGCGAGAACTCGGCCTGCTGGGGGGGGGGGGGGTTGAAGACGAAGTCGAGCAGAACGACGACTTTACCCCCGACACTGGAGGCGTCGGACCCCTTGTGCACAGGGGCAAGAACGTCCACGCAAGTTTTGGGTGGGGCTGCCAACCGAGCGGGGCGCGCCCTGACAAGGCTGCTGCTGTTTGGCTCCGCGGGTCTAGGTAATGATGTGGCCTCGTGTGATTAGCTGATTAAGGTATAATCTTGCAAAAATCATAGATGTTGCTAGGAACCTCCGATGAAAACAAACTATATAAGGAAATTGATCAGGAGGATGCAAGGAACCCGTTAAAAATATGTTTGAAGCCTGATTTCAGTTTTAATTTCAAAAGTGCCTTAAGTTGATCATGTATGCATTAAACTTTGGTTAAAAACCCTAATTATGATTGGAAATTAGATCTAAGGTCCTTAATAGGTTATTTCGAGTATTAGTAACCTTTTGAGAGGAAAAGTAAGATTTGAATCTGATTTAGATAATGATTTGCTTGTTTTAGGATTTTATACATGAATCTATGAAAATGCACATAGAAACCCTAAATTAGGGTAAAAGGGTGATTAACATGATTAAATCGAGATTCCTTGGAATAGTGTAATTATGAGTTAATCCTAAGCCTGTTAGTAAGAACTTAACAAACTAGTTAGGGTTTGTTAATAGTTTTGCTGTTTTAGGGTTTATGGTGACAATGACAACGATATTCCTAATGAAACCCTAAAAAGGAAGTAGAGAACCCTAGGAAGCGAGTTTAAATTAATAGAATATGAGATAGTGAATAATAATTAGATTACATGTACTTTTCAAGATTTTTGCTTGTGTGTGTGGATTGAACTGCTTGCTTGGATACTTTCTTACTTGGATTACTATTAGCTTGCTGATTCTACTGAACATGTATGTGGTTACTTATGAATAATCGCCTTTAGTTTCACGACGTCTCTCAGAGTTTCATCGAGTGATTGCAACCTAAACTATTGGATGTTCAATTATGCAATCCTATAAAGTCTCTATGATTATCACAATTAATTATGTATGTGTATTCTCGAACCTACATGCCACCTTGATGTAAGTTGCAAGACCAAGCCCCGGAGGGAAGGTCTGAGTTGGTCAAACCCTAGAGGGAAGACCATTGGGCACCACGAGAGGTGACCCCAGGAACCAAGCTCAGAATGGAGAAGGTGGCCTTATGTCCCTTGTAAGGACAAAATCCTAAGAGAGGTGAATCCAGGGTTCAGGGTAAAAGCAGTTGAGAAGTCACATAGAAAGCGTAATTTGGATTGTTAATAACTTATTTGTGATAATTAGGTTGTTAGAAACTATTTATGAAATTGTGTTTGTTCCCCACATACCAGTATAGCAATATACTGACTGACGTTTTGTTTGTCGGCATTTTAGGTATTATCTGAAAAGGACAAACAATAAAGTAAAATCTATGGAGATGAATTTAAGTAATCGAAAGGAGGATAAGATAGTTAGATTATAACTGTGGATAGAAGTCTTAGATCCTATTTTGAAAAGGTATGCAAAAGTTTTATTTATACTAGCTTTCTAGTTTAGTTAGTAGAATTTGATAATTATTTTTGATTAAATTGTTAACCATTGATCCTAAATTTTGGGATAACGCCTCTGACCTCTTGGTCTCCCTTGATTGGGGGGTTACCGAGAAGCGGGGTCGTTACATTTATTATCATAGTCGTGGTTTCTCATTTAATCCTTAGTAATTATTAAATTTTACAAACTTTGTAGAACTGAGGGAGTTATTAGAGGATTTTTCGATGACAGAGGTGTCTAGAAAAGGATCACGGTCTGGGGGCTGGAAATATTTTCCTCTGCCCCGCTAGTAAGTCACGAGGACTCCCAGATGTAGTGTGACTTCCTGGCCAATGTCTGAGGTTCTGACTCAAAATAAGATACCTTTAGGACTCTCTCACCTATTTCGTCCCTTCTCTACCCTAATTCAATTAAGGATTCTAGGATTTAGGGTTTTTCTCTCTCTTCCTCACCCTCTTGAGGTCATGGTAAGTATGATAAGGATTAAGGAATCCTCCACCAAATCAATGAAAAGCATGTAAACAAGATGTCATGGACATAAGTTTAATAGTTTAAGCATAAATGAAAGATTAGTTACATGCTTAGGCTGCATGGCATGTGTTGCCATACCCCCAGGAGAGATCTGAGGATTGACCTTCTTATCAAGAGGTTGAGGAGAGAGTCAACCTTGGAGGAAGAGGCCTCTAGGAAGAGGTAGAGACATGATGTATCATCGGAGGATGATGCTAACCCTAACCCTAGGTAGTTGTTCAAGAGAGAAATGACAATATGAGTTAGATACCATATTCAACCATGTACGTGGGTTGACATGCATATTGGTTTTGAATACCCATGAGAGGCATGATCTATGTGCAGTTGGTTGACCTAGTGCCTTTTGGTGACCCGACCTTAGGTGGTCATGCTTGTTAGGGTGAGAGATAGCCCTCCTTAAGAATGTTAGTAGTGACCATATAGGAACCCTAACAGATATATATATATATATATGTATATATATATATATATATATATATATATATATATATATATATATATATATATATATGTGTGTGTGTGTGTGTGTGTGTGTGTGTGTGTGTGTGTGTGTGGAAAGGAGGCATGCACCTGTGTATAAGCGAATGACATCAAGACTTGCAGCGGGTTTGAGACCTAGGCCAGGAGAGTTATGCCTCATAGTTCATGAGAGGATCATGTAGAGCCTGGGATGATCTGGGATGGACATAGGTCATGATAATATGTTTCACCCGGGGAGGTGTAGACATGTAAGAGCTTGACTCATCTTCTATGAAAGAACCTAGAGTTGTAGGACTAGTTGTAGGGTTTGCTCTAAAGAGAGAGTGTGAAACATGTTGGGGGAAGGTTGGAGACCTTGGCCCTGAGTCACGAGGAATCATGAGAAGTTAGATATGATAAGGTCTAGAATGGACAACCAAAGTAGATGCATGTGGTTGCCTCATGCATGATCCTTGAAGGCTTTCCGTACCTTGGTTTCCTATAGAGGAACCAAACCCTAGAATGAGAAGAGGCTTCTTAAACCGATGTACAGAGGTTGTAGGTACCTACCTTCTAGGTATAGGAAGGAGAGTTCCTTAGAACCTGATGAGGTATGGTAATAAGTTGTGAGGCCTCACACCCAGTTGGTTATCCTTGTGTAGGGAACTAAGGTCTTGTTCATATGGAAGAATGGTAGGAAGGGAATGCTATACTTTGTACATGATTGGTTTGTGGTTGAAAAGTTGAGCATGCAGTTAGACAGTTGATGCATAGGAAGTAAACCTGGGGTTCTTAGACGTAAGAGGGGAAGTAGAAGTACCCGGTGCACCTGTTGCTCATGAAGATGTTTGAGTTCCTATAGATTTGAGTTTGGCATCCCCTCATGTTTAGAGGAAAAGGAAACCCCCTGGATTAAGGTATATGTTTGATGAACCCCTCAAGCATAGGTTGATGACATATGCATGTATGATATTGGTTCGATGTTGAGGAAAAGTAACAAGTATGACATACCAAGGGATGTTACATGGTTTCGTAGGTTGTCTTCTTACTAAATACATGCATAAGTATCATGTTAGGGCTAAGCCTGCCCATGATGATGTAAACCCTAGACGTAAGGACGTTTGTGGCCTTTGTTACTATCAAGAGATAGTTTTATCTCCATCCTGGGAAGGGACCCTTCTGTCAAGTAACAACTTTTGTTTAAGTTTTTGGTAACCTAAAGAGGTCTCTCATAGGATCTTGATGAGCTAAGTAGAGAGCACATGGTGTGAGAATGAAACTATAGACTCTTGTGTGACCAGCTCTAAAGGGCAAGATGATATGTTTCCATGGAGGTAACCTGCATGGGGCCAGATCAAGGAAGGTAGGTCACCATGATCCCTATGAAAGGATGTAAGATTGACCATGAGTGCCCAGAGAGATGATGGAGTTTTGGGTAATGATTCAACTTTGAGATATGTTAAGATGGGATCTTAAGTAAATACTAAGGTCATGAAGGGATAAGACCGATGGAAGTAGGAGTTGTCTGTTCCCTGGATGCACACGACCATAGGGTCGGGAGGTAACAAATACCTTTACCCTAGGACCATGGGTTAGGAGGTTGGCCACCTTCATGAGTTCATGGGACCTAAGGGGTAAAAGTGAGAGGCACTCCTTAGATGCATAAGGGTCGGATCACTCCAAAAGTACTGAAACCCTAGAGACCTTGAGGTAATGACTAAGGATTGTACATAAAGCAGATATGTTAAGATCCAAAAGGTAATGGGAAAAGTCTTCCCATGGGTGTAGACCCATAATTGAGTTGTTTATGACTTGGAGACATGTGATGTACATTTCAACTTAGTTTGGAAAGTGTATTGGAGATGTGTGATGCACCATCTCTACTCTTGGAATGGGTTGAACTTTGTATTTGGACTACAACCAAATGCTTATTTCCTCTCGTTATGGGGGTGAGAGATAGGGCAATACACATGCCATACACTAAGGATAAAGATGATGTGATTTGAAACATTGCTATGATGTTTGAGGATAGAGAAAGTATCATACTGTAATGACCCCGCCTCCCAGTAACCCCCAATTAAGGGAGACCAAGAGGTCAGAGACATTATCCCAATTAACCAGATCAAAGGTTCGACAAATAATCAATAATAATTATAAAATTCTACCAAACTATATTGAAAGTCTGGAATAAAATAAAACTTTGCATACCTTTTAAAAAACTTGGATATCTAACTTCTATCCACATATGGAATCTATTCTAACTAAACCTCCTCACACTTTAATTCTTATTTTCATAATGTGCCACTTTACTGTTTTCCCTTTTTAATATGGTACCTAAAACACCGAAAAACAAAATGTTGGTCAGCATATATGAATATTCCGGCATGTGGGGACAATCAAAATTTTGCATATATGGCTAACAACCTAAATATCACAATCAAGTTAATTAACAATTCAATTTACGTTTTCAGTGTGTCGATCTCCACCACTTTTTCCCTTACCCTGGAATACCCTCCTTAGGGTTTCTCTTTTGCAATTGACTTAAGGCTACCTTCTCCATCCTGAGCTTGGTGCCTGGGGTCACCTCTCATGGTGCCCATTAGTCATGCAATATCATAAGGCTACCTTCTCTATCCTGAGCTTGGTGCCTGGGGTCACCTCTCATGGTGCCCATTGGTCTTCCCTCTTGGGCTTGGCCTCATTACATCTTACATCAGGGTGGCATGTAGGTGCAAGAATACACACTATGTCATAATTGTGATAATCATAGTGTCTTTATAATTTGCACATATCAACATCCAAACAGATATGTTGCATTCAATGTGATCAAACATCCGAAAAACCTTCATGAAACTAAAGCGGTTAACCATAAATAGCCACAAACATGTTTTGCAGATCTTTGAGATAGAATTAACCAATAAGAAAAGAAATCCAATCCAAGCAAGCAAGCGAGATTCTTGAAATAACATACAATTTCCTTTTTATTAATATTTACCCAAACCTTCTTGCTTCTTAGGGTTTCTATCCGCTTTTTAGGTTTTCTACCTCTTTTTAGGGTTTTGTCATACTTTTAACACCCTTAAACCCTAATTATACAAAATTACTCACAAACCCTAATTTTCTCATCTACTTCTCATAAAAGATCCTAAGATCATCTTTTAGCCAAATATTCTCATATTTTTGGATTTTCTCTTCTTTTATCCACTTTTAGGGTTTCTACATAATTATCCACAGAATTAGGTTTAAAACCATAAATCATGCAATTAATCATCTAAATCAGGTTAAGATTCAACATTATCATATAATAGGTTAATAATACTCGAATTAACCTATTACTACTAATAAAATTATCCATTACCATCAATTAGGGTTTCTAACCTAATTTTAATACCTTTTTCATCAAAATAATATACTTTTGCAAAAAGATACGGATTAAGTTCTTCAAACTATTTTTATCTTATTCGTTGCAGTTTTCTGATCAACTTTCATGTATAAAGTTTATTCATACGAGTTTTCTATTAATTTCTATGATTTTAGCAAGGAAAACCCTTTTTCAGTATTAATTGAGCAGAGAGGGAAATTACCAGAAAATCGCAGACCGCTAGATCGGTGGGCCAGTGATCCACTCCCTGGATTGGATGGTTCCTGTCCCACACACCTAAGTTGTTCACTCCCGCTCTCACTTGTTGGATCCCCACTTGGGATCACAGTGGATCGTGATCGAACGATCGTCGGTCGTCGTCTACCTTCGATCGCTCGTCGGGCTGCGGTCAACCCCTTGGTTGACTTCGAGATTCAGGCTACCAGCGAAGAAATGGAGTTTCTTGGAAGCTCCACCGTCATCACCCAAACTCGAGAAGACACTCAATTGCTCGATCCAACTTGACCTTCACCGTGAATGATTCACCGGAGTTCCGCTGCGGCCAGAAGGTTGCAGAGGGGGTAGGTTAGGGTGAAACTTGAAATTGATGCCGTCGCTCGACTCGTCGTTGCTCTCCATAGCGACTGGGATAGGAATTAGGTATGTTGGCACCCTAGAGTACCCCCCCATATAGGGTTGGGTCTGGAAGTCTGATGATTTGGGAACTTCTTCCCTCGTTGATGATAGCGTGTGAAATTAGGGTCTAGATCCTTCGGATTACTCTCCTGAAGTCGATGGACTGGTTAACTCTTCAGATTATTGTCTCAGTCGATGGGAAATTGGATTCCTAGTTCATCTCCCAATCCCTCTATGACTCGGGGTATACGATGCATGACTACCCTTGGATCTGTGGTCCCCTGACCACGCGGGTCATTCAACGACTATCATCGCTCCCCCAAAATCCAATTATCCCAAAATTGATTTAAAAAGGTGTTTTAACATGATAACTTGGAAAATTTGTTTCTCTATCCTCGATTAATATTTTTCTCTCAAAATTCATAGGAAACTCCATCTTGGCATTATCTAACTGAGTATTAAATTTTAAAGTCAAATTATAATGGATGAGAGTGTTTCCTTCACTTCCAAGTTATCCATCAATTAAACCAATTTTAATTAACATTTCTTTTTCCTTTGCCATTATCTGATTATCTCGAGTCCCTTGGCCCTCAAGGAATCCTAAAGGTATGAAATCCACCTTTGGAGGATATTACCTAGCCTTCTAGAGGCTTCTACCTTTTTCTCTTCTCCCTTTCTTAATATATATTCTTTTATTAACTGAATTTCTTTTTCTCTTTTATTTTCTTTTTTTCTTGTTATTGGGCCCAATAGCCAATGAGGCCCACAAAGAAACTAACAAGGCTATTGTAAATGAAATTCAGTCATTCAAATCAAACCACACCATTATTTCTTCATATATCTATATTAATAGAAATTGCATTTCTCACCAAAAGAACCCAAAATTGGGGTTGTAACACATACCTTTTGGAAAGTACATGGGATGGGTGGTTTATTAACACAAAGAGGACTAAGGTAGCCATAATGAGGATGTTTTTATCAAGAACAATATGTAATTTATGAGTTATATAAGTTTGAGTTTGATAACCAAGATGATGAGCTCAGAGTTTTCTTGACTCAGTTAGACCTAAATATGAGATGAGGATGATAAGTGGAGGTTTATGTCTTCACCATTACCTAGCATATAAGGATGTAAGGTGGTAATGGATGCTCTTTGTCGAGACGTAGCTGTCTAGTTTATCCAGTAGAGAGGCTAGAAGAGGTTGTTGGGTGAACCCTAAGTTTGTGAGACATGCAGGGCTAACCCTATGATAAAACCAGACCCGTTGGTGAGTAGTGGTTGCTTGGTTAGTCACCCTAGAGCTTGATGAGATAGAAGGATGGCTGTAAGAACCTCAGATACACCTCTCCGGAAAGGAAGGTGATGGTACCCACGACTAGAGTGTTTTAGGATTTATGAGGAGTCAACCCAGAGGAATCATGTCATGTAGGAGCTCATGATGTTAAGTACACCCTGCATCGTGGTACTACTAAGATAGCAAAAATTCCTAAGATGAAGGAGTATATAGAATTACATGTGGCTGGCCGCCATGCATGCCAGGAGGTGAAGGCCGAACACCAATAACCCAGTGAGTTGCTACCGATAATGAAGAGTCCCCAAGAGGGAATGGGAGTGGATCACCATAGACATTGTGGTGACTTTTCCCTGAATCAAGAGAGGTCAGGATGCAGTATGGGTTATGGTAGATCGCCTTACCACATTGACCTAACCCCTTGCCTAAGAGAGAGAGTGCTGTCAAAGTGATAGATCGAGTTGAACTATATGCATGAGAGATAGGTGGTTCAACTACACCATGATCGAGTTCAATATATGGAGCATGACCTCAAGATCACATCCATGCAGTGGAAGTAGGTACATAAAGAACTCAATGCCAGCTTGAAGTTTAGCACAACTTATCAGCCCTGACTAATGGAAAATTCACAGAGTATGATCCAGAGTAGAGGGTCTAATGAGAGCATGTGTGCTCGTTCAGGGTGATACATGTGAGCAGTTCCTTCCCCTAGGAGAGTTTGCCTCGTGATGATAGCCACCATAGCTAGTATCAGGATGTAAGAAGCTCTATAAGGGAAGTTGTGTCAGTCACTGCTTCATTAGGATGATGTCGGTGAAAGGACCTTGTGAAGGTCAAAGAGACCACAGTGTGTGCAGATGAACTCACTTTGATCGTGCGATGGCTGAGAAAGCCCAGGGGCAACATGAGTCGTGAGCTGATGCGAAGCATACTGACATGCAGTTCACTGTGGGAGAATATGTGTTATGAAAACCTGACCCCTCTAAGCTATAGATGAGAAGGATGAGTCCCCGATACATGGGTCCATTTGGGATGGATTAGTAGAGATGCTTATGTTTAGCCTTACCCCTCAGGATAAGATGATGTATGATGTGTTCCATGAGTCCAATCTAGAGCGCTATGTGATGTACCCAAACCATGTGTTGAGCCATGAACCTATTGAGCTTCTAGGGAGGCTGAAATATCCTGAATCACCTATGAGGGTACGAGATACCAAGGTGAGAGAGAACTCAGATGTAAGAATATAAGATGATAACGGTTCTTTGGAAGCACCACAGAGAGGATGAGGCCACATGAGAGCCAATGATGGACATGGAAAAGTTTTATCCTGAATTGTTTGTATGTTTGGTGATATTTTGAGGGAAAAATTCCCATAAAAGGGGAAGGATGTTACAACCCCAAGTTTTTGGGTTTCTTTTGGTTGGAAACACAATTTCCCCAATAAATGTATGATTGTGTAATTTTGTGATTTATATGCCTTAAATGGATTCCTTGGATAAATAGCCTTGTATGTTTGATTTCATGGGCCTTGTCAGCTATTGGGCCCAATAATAAGAAAAAGGAAATAAAAAGGAAAAAGGAATCAATTAGTAAAAGAATAACTAAGATAATAAGCAAAGAAAGATGTTGAAGCATCTAGAAGACTAAGAATTATCCTTCAAGGAAGGATTTCGTATCTTTAGGATTTCTTGGGTTCCAAGGAGTCCAAGTAGCAAAGATAATAGGAGAAGAAAGAAATAAAATCAAATAAAACATTATTAAGAAGGAAAGTTGAGATAATGATGAAAATATAATAACTATGTGGAAATATGAATAATGGAATCATTATGAATGAGATTTCGACTCCACATGGTTTCTAATGGAAAAAGGAATCAAAATATAGAAAATAAAAGATTAAGGGAGAAAATATGCTTAAAATATGCCTTATTAAGAGATAACTTGCATGAGAAGAAAAGTCCCTCATACTTTTGAGTTTGAGTCCCAAATTTAATATACACGTGGATTAAGTCATTATGAACTTTTCATTAAATTTTGGGATCAATTGAATACGCAGTTTAAGAGATATGATTTTTTTGGAAGTTTTGCTAAAGTAAAGAGGTTTGGTTTAAATGTCACAGTTATTTTCAAATTGGAAACTATGGCCCAACCCATTCATATGTCACACCCTTTGGTAGTTGTCCGATGAAAAATCAAGGGTACCCGGGGTCATCTTGTTCCTCCAGTCCAGGGCGGAATAGGAACAGTAGATATGAATCATCTACAATTTCGATCTCTCTCTAGAGTCCATCGTTTGCCCTGATTCTTTTCCCTTTGGATTCGGGAGTACAAATCAGACCACATGATCCCTGGGTGTTCTTATTTTGGCACATGGTTTGGATTTCTCCAAATTGTAGTTGTACTCCATGGAAGACTGGCCGAACAACCACGCCTATATAAGGGACATTATCTGAACGAGGCAAACACATGGGCTTAGTCGAACTCAGGGGGATGATCCCCTGTTCCCAATTTGCCTCGCGCTCTGTTTTCTTTCCCCTGTTTCTCCTTGCTGCTGCCATGGTTCAGACCTTCTTCTTTCTTGCTTCCCTTGTTTCCATTTACCAATGGAAGATCACGGATGGGTTCGAGAATATGGGGGGGACAAACCAGAGTCGTCGCCGGTCTCACAGAAGTTCAGGAGCTGAGGGTCAACGTCAGGTTGACCACGTGACCTGTGCAGATCGCAAGCCTGCGGGGAGGGGGGTTGAAGATGAAGTCGAGCAGAAAGATGAGTTTACCCCCGGTATTGGAGGCATCAGATCCCTTGCGTACAGGGGCAAGAACGACCACACAAGTTTTGGTAGGGACTACCAACCAAGTGAGCCGTGCCCTGATGTGGCTGCTGCTGTTTGGCTCTGTGGGTCCAGGTAATGATGTGACCTCATGTGATTAGCTGATTAAGGTATAATCTTACAAAAGTCATAGATGTTGCTAGGAACCTCCGATGAAAACAAACTATATAAGGAAATTGATCAGGATGATGCAAGGAACCCGTTAAAAATATGTTTGAAGCCTGATTTCGTTTCAAATTCTAAAAGTGCCTTAAGTTGTTCATGTATGCATTAAACTTTGGTTAAAAACCCTAATTATGATTGGAAATCAGATCTAAGGTTCTTAATAGGTTATTTCGAGTATTAGTAACATGTTGAGAGGAAAAGTAAGATTTGAATCTGATTTAGATAATGAATTGCTTGTTTTAGGGTTTTATACATGAATATATGAAAATGCACATAGAAACCCTAAATTAGGGTAAAAGGGTGATTAACATGATTAATTCAAGATTCCTTGGAATAGTGTAATTATGAGTTAATCCTAAGCCTTTTAGTAAGAACTTAACAAACTAGTTATGGTTTGTTAGTAGTTTTGCTATTTTAGGGTTTATGGTGACGATGACAACGATGAATCCTAATGAAACCCTAAAAAGGAAGTAGGGAACCCTAGGAAGCAAGTTTAAATGAATAGAATATGAGCAAATGAATAGTAATTAGATTACATGTACTTTTCAAGATTCTTGCTTGTGTGTGTATTGAACTGCTTGCTTGGATACTTTCTTACTTGGATTACTATTAGCTTGTTGATTCGATTGAACATGTATGTGGTTACTTATGAATAATTTTTTTTTATTTCATGACATTTCCTGGATATTTTTATCGAGTGATTGCAACTGAAACTGTTGCATGTTCAATTATGCAATCCTATAAAGTCTCTATGAGTATCATATTAATTATGTATGTTTATTGTCGAACCTACATGCCACCCTGATGTAAGTTGCAAGACCAAACCCCGAAGGGAAGGTCTGAGTTGGTCAAGCCATGGAGGGAAGACCATTGGGCACCATAAGAGGTGACCCCAGGCACCAAGCTCAGGATGGATAAGGTGGCCTAATGTCCCTTGCAAGGATAAAACCCTAAGAGAGGGTAATCCAGGGTTTAGGGCAAAAGCGGTTGAGAAGTCACATAGAAAGCATAATTTGGATTGTTAATAACTTATTTGTGATAATTAGGTTGTTAGAAGCTATATATGAAATTGTGTTTGTTCCCCACATACCAGTATAGCAATATACTGACTGACATTTTGTTTGTCGGTGTTTTAGGTATTATCTGAAAAGGACAAACAGTAAAGCAAAACATGTGGAGATGAATTTAAGTAATCCAAAGGAGGATTAGACAGTTAGATTTCTACTATGGATAGAAGTCTTAGATAATATTTTGAAAAGGTATGCAAAGGTTTTATTTTATACCATCTTTCCAGTTTAATTTGTAGAATATGATAATTATTTTTGATTAAATTGTTAAACCATTGATCCTGAATTTTGGGATAACGCCTCCGACCTCTTGGTCTCCCTTGATTGGGGGGTTACTAGGAAGTGGGGTCATTACAAATTGGGGGTGATTTGGTGGTGATTCAATGGTGGAAGGGTGGCTGGGAGGTGTTGCATGACCGCCGTTCACAGAGAACGGTAGTGGTATTCCTAGAGAAATGAGTAGAAGTGATTTGAGATTTTTGCAAATTGTTGACTTAAGTGTTGGAGTCAGGTTGCAACACGGTTGTGCTGTGTGGCACGACCGTGTGGGGAGGCTTGTCATATAGTAGTGCTACCTTGCATGGCCATTATGCCTTTGTTCTTCACTTGCCCGTTCTACTTCACACGACCATCACTACTACAGAAATAGCATTCAGTGTCGCTTTTCTGGGCGTCGGTTATTAAGGAAAACCGACGCCTATCATATAAGGCGTCGGTTGTTTAAGCAAACCGACGTCTATATTCGAAGACCAGCCAGACACGGGTACCGCTTTGTATTCAGCGTTGGTTGACAATAACAAACCGACGCCTAAAAGCTCCTGCGAAATCCAATTTTTGAGCGAAACGAAAAAGTGTCACATACAGCGTCAGTTATTTAAATAGCCACCGACGCCTATGTGTGATGAAACTTTGCGCGAAAAGTGTCACTTTCAGCGTCGGTTATCTGTGGATAACCGACGCTGAAAGTGGTTCCCGCCAAACAATTTCATGAAAATATCATCCAATTGAGCGTCGGTTGTTTCAAACAACCGATGCTAAAGTTGTTTAGGCGTCGGTTGTGACAAACAACCGACGCTATAGGTGAACGTTATATCCTGCGATCACCCGACTGTTCCCCTTTCTTCTGTTTCATCACCTAAACAACTTTAGCTCCCGCTGGAACTGCTGTCGCCCGACCCTCCACTCCGCCGCACCCCTCCACGACAGTGCCGCCGCGCCGCCTTCTCCGGCGCAGCCTTCTCCTCAGGTGCCTCCACGCCGCCTTCTCCTTCGGTGCCAGTGCCTCCACGCCGCCGCCGCCAGGATGACAGAAGCTGCTCTCCACCGCCGTCGCGCCGCCGCCAGGGTTTAGGGTTGCTAGCTGCTTCTCCGCCGCGCCGCCGGTTCGACCACAGCTCCTCTCCACCGCCGTCGCCCACTCTGTGCCGCCGTCTGCAGACCACAGCTCTTCTCTAGACCGGTATGCCCTCTTCTCTGTATTTTATTGATGTACATGTATTTTATTGGTGTGACAATGCTTGCGGGTGATTGGTGGGATTACGAGGGTAGTATTGCTGCAATAGAGATTACGATAGTAGGGGTGAGGCTTGCAGATGGTCGGTGGGCTTACGGTAGTAGGTATTACACGAGTAGGGGCGACGCTTGTGGGTGGAGAATATTGCGACAAGGAGTGAGAGCTAGGAGGCAGAGGTTGCGTGTTAGTGAATGAAGTCTAAGGCTCTTTCCTCTCTCTCAAGCTCATGAAATGTGATTCTTACTGAAATATGATGATGGGACAATTTTTTCTCTGCCATAGTTGAAATTTTCCTACTTGAAAAGGTCAACTTACCGAAAAGAATGCTCTTCTACCTTTTATTTTAAAGATGCATTCTATATACAATTTTCATGTACCCACAATTGCTGATTAGTTTTCTTGTACAACTGGATTTTTCAAGGAAATAGCTACAACTAGATAAGATCGTGTACACTCTGTATTTTTTCCCATCCTTTCTACAACTGGATTCTTCAAGGAAATATGATGATTAGGGATACATATAATGTCTAGTACACAAATATTAGATGATATTCAAGAAAACCCTAGTTTGATGAGCATGTTGTTAATCATGTTAATTATGTTTCTTCTATATATTCTGATGTCATTATATAATTATGTGATCCCAACATATTAAATTGAATTAGAATGATTTCATGAATTATAGGGTTTTAAAGTTGATAAACATGTACATGCGGAAATATGGTTATTAAACCAATGGTTATAACATATAATGTCTAGTAAAGATTCCTAGACCTTTTATTTGAAACTATTGATTTCTTGATTTATGATTTAATAATGCTATGTTGAATAGGATTAACCATGTTGCCTGTAGTTTATAGACATTTATTATATATAAGAATGACAACACATGTATTTTTTGGCCTAGAAACCCATCCAAGATTGACTCATTAGGAGTAAATCTTGGATAGTCCCCGGTTTGGGACTGTTCTTGAACACCTAATCTCACTTAGGATGTAAGTGTATAATGTGTATTGGGTTTTCGAGAAAATTTTGGTAGCATTTCCCCGTTTGTTCTCTAAGTATATATGTACTTAGAGAACAGCGGGGAAATGCTGCCGAAATTTTCTTGAAAACCCAATACACATTATACACTTACTAGTGAGATTAGGTGTTCAAGGATGGGATAGGTGGTACATATTTATTATATATAAGAATGATATCAAATGTGTTTGTTGGCCTAGAAACCCATCCAAGATTGACTCATTAGGAGTGAATCTTGGATAGTCCCCAGTTTGGGACTGTTCTTGAACACCTAATCTCACTTAGGATGTAAGTGTATAATGTGTATTGGGTTTTCGAGAAAATTTCAGTAGCATTTCCCCGTTTGTTCTCTAAGTATATATGTACTTAGAGAACAACGGGTAAATGCTGCCGAAATTTTCTTGAAAACCCAATACACATTATACACTTACTAGTGAGATTAGGTGTTCAAGGATGGGATAGGTGGTACATATTTATTATATATAAGAATGACATCAAATGTGTTTGTTGGCCTAGAAACCCATCCAAGATTGACTCATTAGGAGTAAATCTTGGATAGTCCCCGGTTTGGGACTGTTCTTGAACACCTAATCTCACTTAGGATGTAAGTGTATAATGTGTATTGGGTTTTCGAGAAAATTTCGGTAGCATTTCCCCGTTTGTTCTCTAAGTATATATGTACTTAGAGAACAGCGGGGAAATGCTGCCGAAATTTTCTTGAAAACCCAATACACATTATACACTTACTAGTGAGATTAGGTGTTCAAGGATGGGATAGGTGGTACACATTTATTATATATAAGAATGACATCACATTATACACTTAGGTAGGATGTAAGTGTATACCCTAATCTTTTCCTAATATATACTTGTTTCCTAATATATACTTGTTTTCTCTGATCATAGAATGGATAGATCATGGATGTCCATTCGTAATCGTTGCACCCCAGAGTTTATATCTGGTCTTGATCAGTTTATTAGATTTGCCGAGGAACATAGGAAAAAACCTACAGATAGGTTCTACTGTCCATGTAGGCATTGCGGTAACAACTTGAAAGTCAACACTGGTGAGGAAATCAAAAGTCATGTCATGTGCAATGGGATTGTACAAGGCTATACAGAATGACACTGGCATGGAGAGATTTCAAAATTGAAACCAGTAGATGTCGATAGCAGTGCTTGGGTGGAAGAAGAAATTGCCTCCGATGACGTAAATGTGAACGAACCAGTTCCAGCAGACACCGTTGATGCGATGTTGGATAGCTGTAGGGTAGAGCACACCGATCCACCTCCTATCTTTAGAAACATTGTGCATGATGCTGAGATACCGTTATACACAAGCTGTGCTAAGTTTACGAAGCTTAGCGCTGTGTTGAGATTGTATAAGTTGAAAGCTAACAATAGATGGAGCGACAAAAGCTTCACTTCATTGTTGACTTTGTTGAAAGAAATGCTTCCTGAAGGAAACGAGCTGCCAATCTCAATATACCAGGTAAAGAAAATGTTGTGCCCAATGGGAATGGAGGCCAAGAAGATACACGCATGCCCGAATGATTGTGTATTATTTCAAAAGGACTATGTAGATTTGAAAGATTGTCCAAAATGTGGTGCGTCACGGTATAAATTGACGACTTCGGGGGAGTCCAAAACTGGTTCTCCTGCCAAGGTGTTGTGGTATCTACCTATAATATCACGGTTTCAACGCTTGTTTACAAATCCAAAAGATGCGAAGAATTTGAGGTGGCATGCAGATGTTAAGAAAAATAATGATGGGATCATGCGACATGCGTCTGATTCCCCACAGTGGAAGAAGATTGATCTATTGTACCCCAAATTTGGTGAAGAAGATAGGAATCTAAGACTTGGGATTTGTATAGAAGGGATGAATCCATTCGGGACATTGAGCAGCCAACATAGCACTTGGCCAGTCATGCTTGTTATATACAATATTCCTCCCTGGATGTGTATGAAAAATAAGTACATTATGTTGTCATTGTTGATATCGGGCCCTAAACAACCCGTAAATGATATCGATGTTTATCTTGAACCTTTGATTGATGACTTAAAGAAACTTTGGGCTGAAGGTGTGATGACCTATGATGCTTCAGCAAGAGAGACATTTCGTTTGCACGCTATGTTATTTTGCACTATTAATGCCTTTCCAGCATATGGGAATTTGTCTGGATATAGTGTCAAAGGAGCTAAAGCGTGTCCTATATGTGAAGAAAACACTGATTCAATAAGACTAAAACATGGCGGAAAGACTGTATATCTCGGTCATCGAAGGTTTCTTTTAAAATTCCATCCGTATCGTAGGAAGCGCAAAGTATTCAATGGATGGAATGATGAACGGAGTGCACCTAAACATATACCAGGGGATGTTGTTTATGAAAGAGTAAAAGACATTGTCAATGAATTTGGTAAGAAATCACAATGTAGTATGGCCACACGGAGTGACAATTCTTCATTCAAGAAGAAGTCAATATTTTGGGATCTTCCTTATTGGAGTTCTTTGACATTCAGGCATTGTATCGATGTAATGCACGTTGAGAAAAATGTCTGTGATAGCATCATTGGTACTCTGTTAAATATACCAGGTAAGACTAAAGATGGGATAAAATCCAGACTGGACCTACGTGAAATGGGAATAAGGTCAGAATTAACAGAATTACGTGAAATGGGTAGTAAAAGAACATACTTACCTCCCGCTTGTTACACGTTGTCTAGAAAGGAGAAGAAAACTTTTTGTGAATGCTTGGTAAATGTTAAGGTGCCACATGGTTACTCATCCAACATCCGTAGATTGGTATCAATGAAAGATCTGAAGTTGATAGGTCTTAAATCTCATGATTGTTACACTCTAATGCAACAAATATTGCCCGTGGCAATTCGATCTATATTTCCGAAGCATGTAAGGTTTGCAATTACCAGACTTTGTTTCTTTTTCAACAGTCTATGCAGCAAAGTTATTGACCCTGATACTCTCGATAATTTGCAAAGAGAAGTGGTTGTTACCCTATGTCAGCTTGAGATGTATTTCCCTCCTTTGTTCTTTGATATCATGGTACATCTTGTTGTCCACTTGACTAGGGAAGTGAAAATGTTGGGACCAGTTTTCTTGCATTGGATGTATCCCTTTGAACGATACATGAGCATTTTTAAAGGTGATGTTCGAAACCGTTATCGGCCTGAAGGGAGTATTATTGAAGGTTATGTGGCGAGAGAGGTTATGGATTTTTGCAATGACTTTCTCAGTGGTAATGACACTCCTGATAATGACAAGAATATTGATGAGGGCAAAGGAATTTTGGGATCACGGGTGAAAGTAATCAGCCGTGAGCAGTTGGAACAAGCTCACTTGTATATTTTACACAATATGGACGAAGTGAGTGTTTATATCAAGGAACATACCAATTTCATAAAGAGACAACATCCTCGAGCAAGTTCAATGTGGCTTGCTAGAGAGCATAATAAGACTTTTACTAAGTGTTTTGAAGATAAAGTCTTACATCAACTATCTCAAACACCAAATGATATTACAGAAACTATCAAATGCCTCGCCTTTAAACCGAAACCGAATGTTATGTCTTATGAAGGGTTTGACATTAATGGATTCACATATTACACAAAGCGCCAAGATGATAAGAGTGTCGTCCAAAATAGTGGGGTCACTCTTCAAGTGTCGACTATGTACTTTGCAAGTGCAAAGGATAAGAGTCCACATGAAGCTAAAATGTCATATTACGGTGTCATTGAGGACATTTGGGAGTTTGACTACATAGATTTCAAAATTCCGCTCTTTAAATGTAATTGGGTTGATAACACCAAAGGAGTTATAGTGGATGAATTGGGTTTCACTTTGGTGAACTTTGAAAAGATTGGCGAGAAGGGTGAACCATTCATATTGGCATCACAGGTGAAACAAATATTCTATATCGATGATCCTGCGAATGATAAATGGTCGGTTGTTCTTCATGGTAAAAGACAATTCATTGAAGATCCTATTGATGAAGAAGAGTACTATGATAAGTATGATGACTCCAGTCCATTCTCAGTTGGGTTGCCAACTCCACAAAATATTGAAGATAATGATGACTTATATGTGCGCGGAGATCACAATGAAGGATTGTTAATTGATAAAAGATCACAAGTTTAGAGACATGTATGTTTATACAAATGCTAAATGTTTGCCTTTTTCTAGTTAATACAAATGCTAAATGTTTGCCTTTTTCTAGTTAATACAAATGCTAAATGTTTGCCTTTTTAATGACATTTTTAGATGGCTGACCATGATGAGCATGATGTCCATGATGAGCATGAAGTCCATGATGAGCATGCTGTCCATGACGAGCATGGCGAGGATACCAATGTAAGTTCTAAAAACATATCCTGTATTTCTATAAAATTCATTATCTTCTAGTTATGTCATATATCCTATATTTCTATATTGGGCTAATTCAGTGTGTTTATTTTTGTCAAAATTTAGGTTGATGATGCACATGTACCCACTGAAGCACTGGAGCAACTTGATGCGCAGCACCAAACACTTAACAAGAAAAGGGGCATCACTCTGTTGAAGAAGTTAATAGCGCTAAGTGGCAGTGGATCCAAATTGGTTGTGGAGTTTGATAATGGAGGAAATGCAATTGGAGTGAACTGCAATAATTTTGTAAACTATCTTAGGTGTACCACTCGGAGCCATTGTCGTGTTAAGTATGATAATTGGCATAAAGTTCCTCAGGGGAAAAAAGACTTGATATGGAAGGATTTATGCGTGAGTTATTATTATTTGCAATTCTATTTTGTAGATTACAAATTCTATTATTTGCAATTCTATTTTGGATACTAGTTAATAACATTTCTATTTTACAGAATCTGTTTGCATTGGATGAGAAGTTGCATCGTAAAAGTGTGATGCAACGCGCTGGAAAGATGCTTAGGAATTATAGGACAAATCTGAACAGAGAATACATAAAAGAGGGTGATAAGAAGAAGAAGTCAGCCCTTAAACAATGGAACTTCTTGGACAAAGAAGATTGGGACAATTTTGTTGCTTCAAGAAAATCTGAAGAATTCAAGGTATTAGGCGTCACTCCCAATTTAATTAATATACATTGTATTCACCTATTCAAGATTAACATTTAGTGCTACTAACCAAATCATTAATGTGCATACTAACTAGGCCCTCAGTGACGCACAAAAAGCAAGGCGTGCACTGAATGTGCATGACCACACTATGGGTCTAAAAGGCTATGCAAGCGTTCGCCAAAGACTACAGGCGGAGTCTGTGGCTACTCAGGAGTCTGCTGCTACTGAGGAGTCTTCCACACCCATGCCTCGCCATGATATCTGGATAGCTGGGAGGCAAAACAAGAAGGGTGAAATAAAGAAGCCCGTAACTGCTGAGGCGGCTATGAAAATGGTAAAATACAACTCTTAGAGCAATCGTTTGAATATTGATTATTTGTTAACTTACCAATTTCTGTTGATGATGATTAGCGGGAGCTGCACGAGCAGAGGAAACAAGGCACGTTCATCCCTCAGGGCACACATGATGAATTGATAGTTCCTCTGGGTAACCCAGAGCATCCTGGACGTGTTAGGGGTGCAGGCGCTGGTGTGGGCATCAAAGCATTCTTTGGGCCATCCCAGCGCAAACCCAGAGCGGGACTTTCACAAGAAGAGGTAACCTATACTTTTTTTAGAATGTTGCTGCAAAAGGAAATTCAATAATAAGAAGCTAATGTTTCTTTTATCCATGTATAGGAGAATAAGAGAGTCGAGGATATAGTTACTAAGAAGGTCAATGATGTAGTTGGTGAGAAGGTCAAGGAAGAATTGCTGCAGTGGCAGGCATCTCAGGCTTCCAATCAGCCTATGGCGACCAACTCTTCTCTAGATGTACAGACTACAAGTAATCCTGTAGACCCACCGCCTAACACGTCTGCTGTAAGTATTGTTTATGACATTGTAGTTAGTCTTTTCAAGTTGTTATGTTTTCAAGATGATATGTATATATGTATAATATTCTTTACGTAAATTTGTAGGCATTGAAGCCATGCCTCTTAAGAATGCAAGACTACGTTGTTGCAGAGGCGCAGGCTTACCCGTCCCTTCCTGGGGCAATGTTTCACGGGACTCCAATGCCACAAGGCTACATTCGTGTGAGCCCGATACGTGTGTTACCCGATTGGAGAGAAGCTACATTGCCATATCCCCACCCGGATATTGATACACTTGCTGATGCAGAAGGCGGGGTCATATTGTGGCCCAAAGCAGATGTCGTCTACACTACTGAAATTGTAAGATAAATTTACATTGATTTAGACTATTAATGTGTATATATGATGTCAACTGATCTGAAATTATATATACAGGTTAAAAAGAAGACACCAAGAGCACCTAGGCCTCCACCTCCACTTCCCGCATTACCAACTTGGGTTCCAACTGACCTAACATACCAGTTAGGTCCTGCTTGTAGGGGAATGGCATGTTGGCTACGGGCACATAATATACATTGCCCGATAATTGTTTCTTTAGATGCAGATTATGCAGGTCAATCATACGATAGCTCTTTATTTATACAAGATATTATTGAGATGTTTATGTATGATTGGCTGAATACATCAATGATAGAGACATGGATAAGGTGAGATCTTGTTTATACATCCATATACCTTGTGTAAGATCCGGTGATCTGGTTTCTTATATATTAATGCATACGTAATACATGTTTTGCAGCTACTTAGTCGAAGATCATTGCAAACAATTTGCATTTGATCATGTGGGATTTTTGATTCCATCATTGATTAGTATGGTAGCTAAAGACCCTGATACTGTTCAACAATACTGTATAGATGCTTTTACAATTTTTGGTCAGCAAAAGAAGACGATAATAATAGCTCCATTCAATGTCAAGTAAGTTTACTTTATTTATAATTTGGACTTAAGAAAATTCCATTTTTAGTGTGCATTTTGAGTTATTAATTGTTAACTTTTTACCTCTAGCGGTAAACATTGGGAGTTACTAGTTATTGTCCCCGGGACGTTCACTGTTTATCATCTAGATCCCGCAGGAAGTACATTAAACACTAAAATTGGACACGTAATGAGAATGCCATTATTCTGGTGAGAAATATTTCATTTTTGTATATGTTAACATCTCTTATTACATTACTATTTACTTATGCAATTTACTGTGTTATATTAACATGTAGGGGTTTAGATGCATTCAAAAAGGCTGGAGGAACGGTCCCAAGGAAAAAGAACCAGCCAATAAATTGGCAGAACGTACAAGTAAGTTCTCGACTCCAATGTATATATTATTGATGTGAATTGTGCTTAGTTGTATTATTTTGTATGTTTCAATTTATAGTGCGCTACACAAGACAATGGCTGGGCATGCGCATACTATGTGATGCGATTTATGTAGATGATTATCCGATATGCCGCATTGGACATCGATACCATACATGAGGTATTATATATAGTCTCATTAGTTAGTATGAAATATATCAATCTTATTTTTATATTATTACTTATATATATACATCATTCTCTTTGTAGGTGTTTAAAACTGACAACACTACAGGTAAACGCTTAAAAAATATACATGATCCATATATGATGGAAGCATTAAATGAAATAAGAGAAGAATGGGCAAAAGCCATACAAGCAGTGGAAACTGTAAGATATAATTGGGATGTTGATAGCGATAATGAATGATACTTTGTAAATGAATATTTCTGAATGTTAATACATGTATTTGAATGTTTCTATATGTGTGAATGTGAGAATTGAATTGATGTCTGAATGTATCTACTTGTGTGAATTATTTTTTGTGAATTTTGCAGGTTTGTGGCCTGTTTGTAGGCTGATATCAATGGATGTCGTAAACCTGCAGTTCAGAAAATTGAACTGCAGGTTCTCATCCTGCTGACCAGCCATAGCAGGCCTGCAAACTGATATAAAAAAATAGATATAGACGTCGGTTATTTACAGAAAACTATCAGCAAAGACCTACATCGTCGGATTTTTGCAAAACACCGACGCCTAATGTGGCCACAGCCGTACAGGAAATGGCGTCAGCTGTTCGTGTCAAACCGACGCCTATTTAACCTATAGGCGTCGGTCTTTTAGTAGATAACCGACGCCAAAAGGGTTCGCGCCACAGAAAACGGCGTCATCTAGGACACTTTCTGCGTCGGTCTTTTAGTAGATAACCGACGCCGAATGTGTCCTAGATGACGCCATTTTCTGTGGCGCGAACCCTTTTGGCGTCGGTTATCTTCTAAAAGACCGACGCCTATAGGTTAAATAGGCGTCGGTTAAAAAACTGACGCCGAAGTGTTCAACCTTTAGCGGCACCCACATAGGCGTCGGTCGGAAACCGACGCCAAAGGGGGTTAAACAACCGACGCCAAAGGTTGTTTCTGTAGTAGTGCATTCTGGGTGAGTGGCTACATGGCCGTGTTGCGCTGCACGGTCGTGCTGGGTCTGTTCTTCTATTCTTGAGTTCTTTGATTATTCTCTATTCCTATGTTGATTGTGAAAGCACCACCACAAAATCTAATGAGGTTTTTCTCTTTGGAGATAGATCAGAGTAAAAGTAATAAACTAGCTACCACAAAGGGGTCTCATGGTGTGGCACTCTCTCAACATCTTCTTAAATCTCTCCCAAACATTGTGAAATTGTTTATTGCCCAATTGACTGAAACTTGTCACGGCATACAACATTTGTGTTGGCCTTGCTATAGAGTAGAATTGTCTTAAGAATTAATTCTTCATAACATCCCAACTCATGATTTCGCTCCTTGAGTCATACCAATCTTTGTCTTTGTCTTTGAGGGAGAATGAGAACAAGGCCAACCGAATTGTCTCATCACTAACCATCGACGTCCTGAAGGTGGAGCATACTTAAGAAATGAGTCTAAGTTCTTATAGGGGTTCTCACTCTCTAAGCTGTAGAAGATGGGGAGGAGTCGAAGAAGACCTGGAGGGATGGAGAATTTCTCCCATGGCATTTGATCAACCCTGTTAGCAATTGGTGATTTGTAGTTGCTAGGCATGAAGTATTCTTGAAGTGGATTGTGAGGTGCATTTTGGCCTTCCATCTTGTCTTCCCGTGAGTGGCTTGTCACATGCACAAGACACAACCAAACAAAACATGATAAGTTAGGAAACCAATATGCACAAAGAATACAAAGAATAAAGAATCAATAATAGCAATGATGAGGGCAGTAGGTGAAGTCAAAGCAAAACTAACTAGCTAGTTCGAGCGCCTTCAATCCCTGACAACGGTGCCAGAAAGCTCGATGTGTTTCTACCAATGGTGTTACACACTACTCAATTGGAGTTTGAATAGATGTAATCCCGCGAATAGAAACACACGGTGGATTAAACTTTCAAATTTATAAGGACCTAAAATAAACACACTCTAAAAAACTACACCCGCAAGCGCACGGGGTCGTGTGTTAGTATAGGTAAGGTGTCCACAGGGAGAAAAGGGGGCACTAGAGCTAAGTTAGCTTTTAGGCTAGGTTCCTACTGTGGAGTCTAGGGTTGAAGGGTTTAAAGGTGATTGTTGATTACACTAATGGTGAACAAGAAAACAAGTAAAGGAAAGTGAGCAAGATCAAAACCTAATTTAACCCTAGACATTTAATTCTACTAAGAAAGAAAAGACAAGGCAAGAAAGGAGAGATTGGCACTACACTAATCTAGCAAACTAAGCATAAGAGCAATTAAAGAACTAAACTAGCAAGAACAAGGCAAGAAGCTAACTAAGAAAGAAAAGAGCTAACTAAGATAACACTATCTAAGCAAGAAGGCAATTAGGGTTTTAAAGCGATTAATGGAAACGTGGGCCATTTAGGGGGGCACTTACCAATTAGATTGGGGGTGACTTATGAACAAAATGATTTCATTTAGATTATCAAACCAAATGACAAGATAGAGTCTAATGAATTATCCTAAACTGATAACTGGCCATGGATATGCTAGGTTGTGTATAGGGGAACTAGTCCCTAAAACCCCCTACTACCTTTGTGAGGCTCAATTGGGTTAGGGTTTAGGTGTAATTCGATTAGAGTCTAAACAAGCCAAGGTTTTTAGTTTAGATGATCTTAGGATGATTAGGGGATATGGTTAGTAATGGGAGTGGAAGTGAGGTTTTAAGCCTCCCATCACCCACATTCTAGCCTTGAGAAAGATCCATGCTAAGCACACCAAATTCATCTAAATTATCTACTTAGATCTCTCAACTAGGGTTAGAGGAATTTATTAGCATGTAGGAGGATGGGTAGCTAGCTAGGGATCCAATAATTGGACCTAGGAGCAAATCCCAAAATTCACACATATGAGAAATTTCCCTATATTCCTAGGTGATTTCAAGCACAAACCAACAAGCAATTTATGAAGAGTGAGATAGAAATAGAAGATAATCATTAGAAAATGAAATTACAAACCAACATTGTTTCAAAGTAATATTTTAAACCCCAAACAACCCACCCAAGGGGTCTAGCTACTCATAGCAATGCAAAATAAAAAAAGAAGTGAGAAAGAGGTAAAAGAAGCCATGAATCTCAGCGTAGATGGAGACATCCTCCACTTCAGCTGCTACTGGACGTCCTCCTATCTCCTCCAAGGTGTAGGGGCATGGAACAGTGATGGAATAGGGTCAAAACACTAGGAAACTAGGGTTTTGGTGGTGAAATGGAGGTGGAAATGGAGTGAAATAGGTGGAATGCAAAAATGGGGAGCTAAGAGATGGTAGAAGGTAGCTGACCTTGTGCCAGATCCAGCACCTAGGTATATATAGGTGTGGGAGAAGCACTAGGTCAAGTAGGGTAAATATGGGTAAAGAAGTGCAAAAGTAGCTAGGTTTTTGTGAGTAGAACGGTCGTGGTGGTCACCAAGGCCATGGTGGGGAGGGGTGAGAATGGTTGTGGTGGAGTGGAATGACTGAGATGAAAAATGGAGAAAAGCAACAGTAACATGGTTGATTTTGAACTGGAAGTTGCACAGTAGTGGTGGGACAATTGTAGCATGGCCGTGGTGATCATCTCAACCATGGTGGGGCAATTGTACCACTGTCATGGTGATCACCGTGGCCGTGGTGTTTACCACGGCCATAGTGTCTTGGATTGCTCAGCCTGTTCTTTGCTCCATGACCATTTTGCTATATAGGTGACACGGTCGTGCAGTGTGGCACGGTCGATCTATAGTCAATCCACTGTGGCCATTCTGAGTGGCACGACCATGGTGATTTTTGCTTTGCTTGGAGGTGGTTTTGTTGATTTGCAAGTACGCTAGCATGGATGTTCTGTGGTACCATGGCCATGTTGGCATCTAGATCAACACTTGTACTTGTTTCTTTGGATTTTCTTGGACATTTTTGATTCAATGGAGCTTTGGCCATTAGGGGTAGGTTGAGGGAGCATCATACTTCACTTTAGGCCTCTCCAAGTGTAGAGAAACCCTAGGACCACTCCTTCTCCTCTCTTCCATCAAGTGTTGTCCAAATGCCTAAAGAACATGCAAATAATGTCCATAAGTACATTTTATACAAATATGCATATTGAGGGAAATAACATGTAATCCAAAAGGTATAGATGTGATTGAAATGCAATATGATAAAAGATGAAGACCTAAAATAGGGCTGAATCAACCCATACCAAAGCTCATGGGAAAAGAAGGATCCATGTAGCTAACACCGACATGGTTGGGATTTATGTCTCAGTTGATGATGATGATGGTGGTGGTGGCGGTAGTGAAGATCATGATGATGATGATGATGATGATGATTATGCAACCATAGTATGTTGAACATCCATTTTATATTATAAATTCTCATTCTGTACTTGCTCAATCTATTTGGTATACCCAATCACTGGGAGGTATTCATACTCACTTTCTAGGAGTATTTCAATGATCTACCCACTCTCTGGGGGTAATTTCCATCCATACCCACTCACTAGGGGTGTCCATCATATCATACTCAATCATTGGGAGTATTTCAATGGCATACCCACTCTCTGGGGGTAGCATACTCATTATCTATATATAATCTCAATAACATACCTACTCATTAGGGGTAGTTTCAATTTCATATCTAGTTGTTGGGGTACGTTCAATAACTTACCCACTCGCTGGGGGTAGTCTCAATATCTTACCCAGTCAGTGGGGGCAACATAGTACTATTTATCCATCCATTCCTCTAGAGATAGCATTAAGGCAATCAACAAGTTATATTTATATTTTTATTTTCATGTGTAACCCACGTGTGGATGATTGAGTCACCTAAACCTATTTATATCTCTTGTTTCCTATTATCCTGAAAGTTTTCATATTTTCAAACATACATTTTCAGTTATAACTTCTCAGCACTTATCCTTTTCCTCTCATGGTGAGACCTCTCTTTAGGGGAGCTTCTTTGTGGGGAACCCTCTCTAAGGGTTTGGTCCCTACAATGCACATGTCATACATAGGACTTCCTCTCTTGGCCCAAGGTGATTTCATAACAATACATAGGTTTTCCTTTGTAAGCTCGATCACTAGTCATCTCCATGATGACTTTATTCACCCCCTGCTCTTTAACTCACCAAAGATCAATATAGGGTTGAGCAGGTTACATCCATAAATGCATTGTTCATATGTTGCTTATGTTTTTTTAGAACTTTTCTCATTATTGCCTTGCTCCATATGCACATATGCATGGATGACTGAGTTGCCTAACTCATTTACTTATATTTTCTTATCCCTTTTCGAGGTTCATATGGGTAGTGTGTTCTATATCACCACACTACTCTCATTCCCATAATTATGGATTTGGGTTCGGGTTAGAGACTACACCCTACCTCTTAGGGTTTCTATGTCCCTTGACCCCCTAGGGTTCTTCAAAACCAATCCTAACCCCATATATAGTTTACCCTTATAACTCAGAAAACCAATTTTCTTTACTATATCATTATTTTTGCATTACATGTACATTATTATTTCCACATTACATGTATATTATTATTTCCATATTACATGTACATTTACATGTACATTAATTGGTGGAGGATACCTTAATCCTACTTCTTCTCAAGAACCCTAGCTTGAGATGAGGACTTATCATTTTAGGGTTTATTAAGCAAGAGGATGAGAAGTGGATGAATCACGATGAGCAGAAAATATAAAGGTATTTTACTTCAGGCAAAATCTTCCAACTTTGGCCAGACAGGATGCACGGGCTTGGGAGACCTTGTAAGCCAACTAGCAGTGCAGAGGAAACTTTTGTCAGCCCACGGGTCATGGTCCATTCTAGACACCATCATCTTTAGCAAATTCCCTAATCATTCCTTCATATTTCTACAGATTACTTGAAATTAGAAACTATTATATATTATTTGAAAAATATGGTGCTATGATACCAAATGTAACAACTTCACTTTTCAGCAACACCCACTAAGGAAGGACAAAATATGAGAGTAATTACCTAAACTTTTCCCAAGGATCCATGTTTAGAAAATAATAAATAATAGTAAATAATTTCTATTAATTCAAATATATTGTTTACAAGATGTTCCTCTAGAACTTACATAACTTTCCATCATCAAAATGAGAAGAATTATCCATCTAATCCTCCTTACAAGTTAACATTAATGTCTTCAGGTGTTTTCATTTGTCCATCATATCTTGATATCATCTTATCTAGAATGTACCTAAAATTGTTACAAAACAAAACAACATATCAGCATCTCGAAATATATTGTGTACGTGGGGTGCATGCAAAATGTTTGGAAGTACATAACAACATGCATTCCATAAATTATGTGACAACCAGATGCCACACGAACGAAATAACTCAAAACAAAATGCAGAATTATCAACTAACAATCACATTACTAGAAAACATGGTAAATTAAAGCTGATTTCATATAACTACAAAAGGCTGAAACATTATACTTATGAGTCCACAAACTATGCTACATGTCTTATATAACATGCTAAAAGATATTACATATCACTATTCAGTGGCCATCCTGCCACCACCTGTTACATATGATAACATGTTCACATATACAAGCCATATCTGTACAACCATGGCATACTGCCAAAACCTCATATTGATGCACAACATCTACAAAACACCCCCAAGGACATGAGAGTACAAGGATGACAAATATAACTCTACTGCAAAACACTAGAAGCATATCCAACCTTCAATAGCTACCAGTCTCCTTGTTGCTCTTCCTCAACCACACGATCTCTACCACATCGTGCACATACACCTAAATGATGTGGAAACCCACGAGGTGAGACCAACGTCCCAGCAAAAGATATAACTTTGTGCTAGAAACTATTATTAATACAAATATACTAAAGTAGGAAGACAATATTATTATTAGGATGAACAGATTTTTCTAAATGGATAATTAAAACTGATAATACAGATTAAGTTGTTTAGGCATCTGCAACTGAGCAGTAGAATCTTATACTTTTAGAAGGAATATGAAGAACATCTATAACCTCTACAACCTAAACAATATAAGAAACAAGGTAAAGGGTCATCCGATGTGATTCATATTTAACCCTAGGCAATTATACTACACGGTTGTGTTAGGTATTTATTATGCCCTGAGCAGATGAGGTATACCACTCATACTCACTAACCACTACTAAGTTAAAATTAGTGCCATAAACAGATCTAGTAGTATATGGAGTGCTATGATCTCCCACACCCTCGGTCAGTCCAAGTCTGCCACAGTGACATATAAGTCCAACTACAAAATAGAGTAGTTTGCCTTGATATATAAGCACAACACTAGTGAAAACTGAGTTATGACCGCAACTGCACTCCTTCCGAGTTATGACCACAACCATCCTCAAAATATATCATATATAATGAATCACATCATTTGAGATATGGGTTCGACTGTTCCCCTTCCAGTGTATAACCACAACCATTCCTGTGTACATGCTTATACTCAATAATATATGACTCAAGCTTCCGCTGAGGGAGAACCTATTTCACCATCCAACAAATAATAATGATGAATATGGATCTATGGCACATGGGAACTACATGATTATGGTTTCATGTAATTAGTTAAGCCAATTAGGTATCTTTTAGGCATCAATAAAGGTACAACATACAAACCCAAAACAAATTCTATAAAAATAAGGGGTGAATTACAACTCCAAAAGATATAAAATATATGAGGTATAAATTTATCACATCATCACATGATATCACTACCATACATGGCCATCAACATTATCACATCACTAGGGGATAACCATACCTCATCACATCAATGTAGGATATCACTTCAAACTAGGCACAAAGCCTCATCCATGTCATAAGATTCAATCACATAGTTCATGCACATCATCATTATCTCAACATACCTTATACAGACTCATAATCATCACCGTATATCATATAAGAGATACCACATCATTCACAAGCTATGATGTATATTCAACATGCAATGTTAGGGTACACAAATAGGAGAGAGAAAATATCATCTCATGCTAATTACTCAAGCAAATAAGCATTATCACCATGCGTTCAAGATTAGGGTTAGAGTTTCAACAATATAACTGATTAGGGTTTTGCAAACAACATATCACATCAACTCTAGATATTGTTACTTCCCAAATTCATGGAACACTTACCATTGTTAACCATCACCGCTATTAGGTCAACCATACCAACCAATCACATATCATGGATCATCATCGATCGAAGAGAAAACTAGGCCTCACACATTCTGTAACTGAAGGGAACACAAGCCATCAAGGTCAAAGACAAACCACAAAACTCTACGACCAAAGAGAAAACATCACATATCTTCGACCCAAGAGAGATACTTAGGTCAAGGAAAACTAGGTTGAAGACATCATCAACGACCAAAGTTGGCTTTTCCACCTCAGCTGCTAAAGGGAACCCAAAACAACCTGGTCGAAGGTATATCATCAAGCCCAGTGACTGAAGAGATTCTCAACATACCAAGGTCAAAGAAGAAAACAAAGTTTGCGATTGAAGAACATCACATATAAACTCATCGGCTGAAGATCAAGGGTGATCCAAGCGACCATACCAAGGAAAACAATCTCATTGACCAACAAACATCACCAAACCTTCGACCACTTGGATCATAGCATGGAGATCATCAAGGGAGAGAAATTATTAACAAAACATGATCTTAATAGATGGATAACTAGCAAGAAACCAAAATATCAGAGATACATCGAGGCAATCACCACATAAAATCCTAGAAATCCGATCACCAAGTCATAGAGAAAACCAACTATGATATGAGGAAGAAAACCAACGTTCCAAAACATCACAAACCTATAAAACCTCCATCACCAAGAGAAGAAAACTAAACCATAAACTTGGTAGAAAACCAACACTCAAGCATGTGTATGTGAAACAAGTACTCCACCATCCATCAAATCTTGGGTAAACAAATTAGGGTTAGTTAAAGGAGAAAATATATGCAAGATCATTATAGGAACTCACGCCCTAATAAGATATCATAATCAACAGAAAATGATCAAATTTTAGGAATAAGTTTTGCATGTATAATTAAAGTACAACAATTGTAGGGAAGAGAGTTACATAACCTGCTTGATTATGGTGAAGCAACCTCCAAGCAAAGTGCTCCAAATAAGAGAGGAAAACCTAGTTTTGATCACCTCCATGACCAAGCTAGTCACCACCTCACAAGAGAAGAAAACTCTAGGCTAAAGGTCAAGAAAGAGAGATCCAAAACTTGAGGTTGAAAAATAAAGGAAGAGGGAGGGAATCTTCATCTCATTTAGGTATTATCATCGAAAACCATAGATTTGACCTCTATGGAGGGAAGTTCCTCAAAAGACCACCTTGAATAACCATGGGTTCATCCAAGAGAAGAGAAAGAGGGTAGGGTTTTGCAAGAAAACTAAATCAAGAGTATAAAACCACTTACCAAGCATAAGGGTCACCAAAGGATCAAAGAAAGGAGGATACTCCAACCTTATATCACGACATGCAAGATGATTGGCCACCAAAGCTCCAAGGTCAAGCTCCTCTTCACCACCAAGCACCAATTGCCGAACTCCAAGCAAGGAGAGAAAGAGGGGATGTAAAGGGATCATATGCCTATAAGGAGGGAGGTATATATAGTCAAGGGTGGAGAGAGTTGAAAGGGATTAGGTGTCATGCACATAAGTGCCACTTATCCCTCAAGGAACAACCATGAAACCACTAAAACCATGCATGCAAGATAGGTTGTTAAAAACAAGAAGGATTAGTGACCTCACATGGTCCTAGAGGACCATTGGTCAAGGGGAAAATTAGGGTACAAGGCCCGTCGGTCGGAGACACATCAATGACCCAACCCAAGAAACCCTAGGTCATCATTGACCAAAAGAAGAGAGGAAAAGTTCATCGACCGATGAGAATCCATCACACACACAAAACCACCATCGACCGTAGGGGTAGAACCAAGAAACATCAGGGGTGGTCGTTGAAAGACCAAGACTCAAATGGTCAACACATGGTCAACACCAAATTAGGGCATCCAAACTGATACTAGTCATTTTGCAATATCAATCACTAAGATGGTTAATCCTAGAGTTTAAACCTTTTTTTACTTCCGGTTTTAAGGGTAGTATAGAAGGGTCGATCCCACAGGACAACTATTTAGAGATTGTTCTTAGAACCCAAAGATTGAAGAACTTTATTATTTGTTTTTGGTATTTTTCCTTTTATTAAAGCATAAAGTAAAGTCCAATTGGGGGTTTGAGTGATTAAACTAATGCAAGAAGAATTGCACTTAACAAGAAATAACATGCATAAGGAAAAAAATAAGATGATTGTTAACACAAGCAAAACTATGTGAATGAAAGACTACAGATTAAAGAAAACAAAGGATGCGGTGTTTAAATCAAGAGATGGAAATCAAGGCTCATAGGGGTTTTCACCACCTTAGCCTAGGTGATAACAACTAAATCTTAAACGAAGATTCGATGAAGGTTTGTGAATTTAAAAACTCACAAGAGAGAAACTCCACATGAGCCCATTGGTCTTGGTGCTCATGCTTCCTAGTTTATCATCCTAAAAGACGAAAATCCACGGTCATATCAAAACGTCTATGTAATCGATTTTATTGTTCTAAATCCAGATTTCCATGGTCATATCCATCCGGATTAACATGCGATCTGAAGATCAACCATTCAATTAAAATCGATTACCATCTAATCGTTTAAGAAGAAGTCGTTAAAACCATGGATAAGGGGTTATTCCCCATGCCCCGATAAAATTCTACTCACACATGGATAAAGGGGAGATGGAGGAAGAAAGAAATGAAGCCATAGTCTAGCCCAGAAATCAGGAGATTAATCCTTATGCTAGAGATGATGAAATGGCTTAGTTCTTTGTTCCTTGCTCCAAAAATAAAAAATGGAAAGAAGGAGATTAAAACTAAGGCGGAGAGAAAAGACAAGAACAAGAATGAAAGAGCTATGCTTGAACCAAAACCTACTTTATTGCATAATATGAAAATGATTACAAGATTAATTGCTACAGAATTCCAAAATACAAGAAATCCAAGATGCCTCGATAGAGGAGGAAGTGCCCCTCCTTTTATAGGAGAAGGAGGGGGTTGTACATTTAGGTTTAGGGTTATTTTGAGGTTGGCGGATGGGACTTTTGCTTTCTGTGCGCCGCCAACCGACCGGTTCGGGAACCAGCCGATCGGTTGGAAGGTTCTGGAATGCGCATCCCATCGATCGGTTGCCAACCCTAATTAGGGTGGCGGCACAGTTGAAACCGCTCGACAATGGCCATCAGCCAGGCTTCTGGTAGTTGGAATCGGGCGATCTCAGCCGTCGTCTGATGAGATGAATGATCGACGCTTGAAGGAGAACCGAGCGTTTCAGATAGTCAGACGATCGGTTTGATGCAGTGAGACGACCGGTTGAAGATACCAGTCGATCGGCTCAAGTCCTGAAACTGCAATAAAATGCATGTGATTGTCAAATTTTGTGATAGAACGAGAAAATATCAATTTGTGCAAGTTTTTTAAGAGATGAATGGAGAATTTCTGTGTGACAAGCTTAATAATTCGTAGAAAAAGGCGTGCTGAATATCACGCATTACAAACAAACCCTAGAAACATCAACACATAAGATGTCACCAAACTTCTCTCCTCAACACCTAAGGTGCAACTAGGTGCCTCTAAGCATCATTCGCTCTCTTTCATGATTCTAAAGCACAAGAGGCACAACCTACATGTGACAAATTGCAAGATAGACCCTCAACATGGGTAAATCATAATTAGGTCCAAAATAAGCATACATGTAGCATAACTAGCTCAAACATCAACCAAACTGGACTAAGCTGAGAACTTAAGCATGTCACATGTTATTAAAGCTCATCACATGATGATATTAAGGTTTAAGAATCTTATTAAGCAAAGAAAGCAAGATCAAACTCTAAGCTAGATCAGGGGTCTTACAAATTACTTACAAATAAGAATTGGAATTTTATATACATGATCTTTCTTTATTTGATACTCATAGTGGAATTATAATTGAACACAATGTAAATAAATATCCAATAGTTCAGATATTAAATCTTTGAGAAACACTCAACAAATGTGGGTAGTCATAAGCATAACTATGTACCTTTTGTATCACCATGCAGATTATTATGTAGAGTATACTTTAGTTACGTTCAAGCAATCCAATCAACAAAGATGAATCCAAACAATCACATTATATCTACATGTATGTAAATCCTAAAGTGTCACCATCACATTAACCCTACTCAATCTATTCTAGGTTTTGGGGTTCCTTGTTATTAAGCTATCATTAGGGTTATACTTTGATACCCCAATTTCCATGTTTAGTGACCTATTAAACCAAGAACTAAAGTTCATATTAGGTGTAATTATGATTATCAATTCTACCATATTATTGCATCATAAACACTAGATTCAACCTTAATGATATAACAAAATCTTAGCTTGAACCTTAATTATTGACATGTATAATTAAACACTTTAGAAACATCAATTATCAATGTTATTATCATGGTCATCTTAATTTCTCATCCAATTCAACAATATCAGATAAAAATACCAAAGAATAGCTTTTTGATGTTTCCAACATTATAATACCCAAATCTAGGGTTTTAATGTACTAGTCACTTACTAAACATGCATTCATGGCACTTTTGGAGAAGAAAGCATAATTAGACTCTAAAACTATTTTATTTAAATTTGTCTCATTTTTCCTATCAAAATAATAGATAATATTATGATGATAAGATGTTCCACAACCAATATAAATTGTTTATACTTTTTAGTAATCATTATCTGCTTATTGTAATTGTAGCTTTAATTATGTTCTTTTTTTATCTTAGAAGTGTTAATAATAGCGTTGGTGGAGAGTTATATCTCCCGATGAGATATGGATCTCACCCAGTGGGTTATCCACATCTTTTAGGTGGACATGCATCAGGAAGTAGAGATCATGCAGCTGAGGTAGAGAAATAACAAGAAGGACAATAGCTGATAAGGTTAGAAGTGTTGCTAGTCTTTTGGTGTAGATTCCTAGAGTCATCCTTGTACACTCAGGTCTTTGGGATGGTTTTTGGGTGTGTTTTTTAGAGATTCTAACGATACACGTTTTGGCATGTGTACCCTTTTAATGTCTTGATATAGCAGATGTTTAGGTATAAGTATGTATATACATATGTATATATATACATATACATATATATATACATATATATATACATATATATATGTATATATATACATATATATATGGGAAGTGTTTCTTGACATGTTAATGGCATACATGATAAGAACATGTTCACATAAGCACTTTGTGATCTATGGGGGCTTATATTAAAGGTATTTTATACCTTGGTTCTTAATGAAAATGGTTTTAATTTCCAGTGTTTTTGAATAATCTATTTTTTAAGTGTTGTTTCCATGTTTAGTTTTGAGTTATCCCGTGGTTTGTGGTAGGGGTGTCACAGGTTGGTTGGTATTAAAGACTTAGGTTCATTGAGTCTATAAGGAACCAGGACTAGAGTTCATGTCTATTCTTGTGTCCTCCAGTCTATCTTATAGTGACTTATGCTTATGCAGAAGGAGAAGAAAAGCTTAAAGATGTCTAGAGAGCAAGAAGAAAACGTTGTTGAAAGTAGTGTTGCTGCACTAGGTGGAGGTACAAGGAACTAGGCATGAGAAGATCAGGTGCCTAAAGTCCCCCAATTTGACCCATACATGCTTGAGTTTCAGTCTCTCTTTGGGTAGTTCATGGCTACTATGACACACGTGGTGGATAGGATGCCCGCGTCTCAGCCTAGGGCACTAATTCCCAATGTAGAATCTTTGGGTACTGGGAAGACTTTTGAGTGGATTTGCCATGTTGGGGAAGTGGAGTATGCTGGGATGAATGATCCAACCGATGTGGATCTATGGCTAACTGAGTTTGAGAAAGCCTTCAGAATCCTTAGAATCCCAGAGGCTATAAGGTTAAGCATGCAGTGTACCTTTTGAAAGGGAGGTGTTGGCCATTGGTGAGCCATAGAAGAGGAGAAGAGACCTGATGTTGGGGTAGGTTGGGAGGAGTTCCAGTGTGAGTTCATCAATCGGTACTTCCCACAAAACTATCTAGATGAGAAGATCTATCAGTTTGTGTGGATTCAACAGGGATCCATGTCTATCAATGAGTACAAGGCTAAGTTTATGGAGCTTCTTTGGTTCTGTCCTCACATGGATACTACAGATGATGAGCGGATTCGCCATTTTAAGAAGGTTTTGAATGATGAGTTGTCTACCCTAGTGGCTGCTTCAGAGAATTGAGAAAGGTTTTCCACATTTGTGGAGTCTGTCTGGAGGATAGATAGATCTATGATAGAGAAGCGAGAGGTGAATGCCAGGAAGAGGCCTGCATCGCTCTAGGGACAAATGTTAGGAGGCTTTAAGAAGTCGAGGTTTTCTGAACCTCTAGAACCGCAGAGGTTCAGTGCACAGAGGTAGTAGTCACCAAGTAAAGGCAGAGGCCGCAACCTTCCACCAATTGGAGCTCACAACACATTGTCAGTTCTAGTGACAGGGCCGCCTAGGCCACAGTTTGATACCGTAGCTTGCCATAAGTGTGGGAAGGTGGGACATATGAGGTGTGAGTGCCCAATGAGAGATGATGAGGTGACCCAACAATCGAGGCAGAGTCAGTAGGGCTCACAGAGGCTGTAGTTTAACAGTGTTGGAGGACAAGGATGTGGTCAAGTGTCACAGGCTAGATCATCTGCTTAGGGAAGTAGAGGATGGGGGTGACAACAGGCAATGACTAGATTCTATGCTATCAGTTAGTCATAGATGGTGGTCAACCCGTGAGTAGTGACATGTCAGATGGAGTTATTTCATTCTAATTTGTCTTCATCTTACTTTGTATCTATTTTGGTTGACCTGGGTGCAACACACTCTTTTATCACTCATGAAGTTCTTGACAATTGTCTTTTTCCTATTAGTCATAGGAGAGATAGTTTGTGGTTATAAACCCCATTAGTTGGTTATGTAGTGTTGCAGTAGGTGTGTCTTTCCTGTGTCCTTTCTTTCTCACGCACATCATTAAAGTGGATCTCATACCACTTGATATGCATGGATTTGATGTAATCTTGAGAATGACACCTTGGAGAAGTATCGAGTGGTTTTGGATTGTAGTTCTAAGTAGGAGACATTTGTAGATGGTGGTAAGACATGGATCTTCCAAGGAGATTGGAAGATTCTTCTGACATGTCGAGTGTCAACGATGGTGGTGGGAAAGCTATTGAGATAGGGTTGTGAAGCGTTCTTGGTACATGTGCTGAATACTGAGGTGAGGAGTCCTAGTATTCAGGAGGTTCCAGTTGTCAGAGAGTTTGAGTATATGTTTCTTGAGGAGTTTCTAGCTGTCCCCCATCCCCAGAGATTGATTTTGAGATCAATATACTATGAGGAATGCAACTGATAACTCAGACACTGTACATGATGGCTCCAGTTGAGATGGCAAAGTTGAAGAGACAGTTGCAGGAACTGCTTGACAAAGATTTTATCTAGACAAGTACATCATCGTGGGGTGCTCCAGTACTATTTGTGAAGAAGAATGATGGGTCCATGAGGTTGTATATAGACTACAGATAGTTGAACAACGTAATAATAAAGAACAAGTATCCCTTGCCAAGGAGAGACCACCTGTTTGATCAGTTGTGTGGCACGACAATGTTCTCAAGGATATATACCTGATGTCAAGATATCACCAATTGAGGATCAAGGAGGATGACATACCTAAGTCATCTTTTAGGATGAGGCATGGTCACTATGAGTTCATGGTTATGCCATTTGGGCTAACCAATGCACCGACAATGTTCATGGATTTGCTGAACAGAGTGTTCCAACCATTTCTTTATCAGTTTGTGGTGGTCTTCATAGATGACATATTGATATACAGTCATTACATCCATCAGCATGAAAAACATCTCTGTCAGGCATTGACCTTGTTAAGGCAACATTAGCTTTATTCCAAGTTCAGCAAGTGCAAGTTCTTGTTGAAAGAAGTGGCTTTTCTAGGGAATTTTATCTCCATTGAGAGTGTTAATGTGGACCCCGAGAAGGTTGAGTCTGTGACAGAGTGGAAATAGCCAAAAATACTCACAGAAGGATGCAAATTTCTAGGTTTAGTAGGCTATTACAGGAGGTTCATTAAGAACTTTAGTGCTATAGCTCTACCACTGACTAAGTTGACAAGGAAGGATGTGCGTTTGATTGGGATGATAGATGTCAGCATGCTTTTCACACGTTGAAGGAGAAGTTGACAAGTACACTAGTTTTGGTATTACCTAAGCAAGTAAATAGATACATCATCTTATGTGATGCGTCCAGGAATGGTTTGGGTTGTGTGTTGATGCATGATAAGAATGTGGTTTATTTTTCTTCTCGATAGCTTAAGAAACATGAGGAGAAGTACCCAACCCATGACTTGGAGTTAGCTTTCATGGTTCATGCCTTGAAGACCTGAAGACACTACCTTTATGGTGAGTAGAAACTCAAGTATATCTTTTTACTACAAGAGTTGAATATGAGGTAGCAACGCTGGATGGAGTTAATCTAGGATTACGAATGCATGATTGATTACCATCTAGGGAAGGCAAACGTCATGGCAGATGCGCTGAGTAGGAAGTCCTCTTCATCGTCATTTGCAAAAAAAGTGCAATTATGTTCCTTGGCATGCCACAAGAGAGACATGATGATCTCCTTATGTTAGATGAATATTAAACTCAAAGTTTCCTTGCTAGCAGGATTGTTAGCTCACTTGTAGGTAAAGCCCATGTTGAGACAACAGATCAGAGAGGCACAACAAGTTGATACTTTGATACAACATATTAGATCAAAATTTGGCAGTGAGAAGTGTGGTGGCGTCTGTGAATGAGATGATGGGACAATTTGTTACCATGGATGAGTTATGGTTCCTGATGTCGATGACATAAGAAAGATGGTATGGAGGAGGCTCACTCATCTATGTACACTATGCATCCAGGTAGCACCAAGATCTTTCACAATATTAAAGACATGTATTAACGACCTATCTTGAAGAGGGATGTAGCTGAGTTCATTGTGAGTTGTGTTGTGTGTCAACAGGTTAAAGATGTGCACCAAAAGATTGTAGGGATGTTGCAACTATTTCTTATACCACAGTGGAAATGGGATCATGTGACTATGGACTTTATGGTTGGTCTGCCTAGGATAGCCAAATGTCATGATTCCATCTGGGTGATTGTTGATAGGTTGACCAAGTTAGTGCATTTTCTTCCTGTGAAGGCAACATATACAACTGAGAAGCTTGGCCAGATATATGTTGATGAGATAGTACATTTTCATGGTGTTCCAGCAACTATCGTGTCTAATAGAGGCCCTCAATTTACAAGTCACTTTTGGGAGCAAGTGCACATAGCTTTGGATACGCAATTGAGGTTCAACACTTCTTTCTACCCACAAATAGATGGTCAATATGTGAGGACCATTCATCCTTAGAGGATCTGCTGAGATCATGTATTCTTCAATTTTTGGGAAGTTGGGATGTAAACCTCAATCTGATAGAGTTCGCCTACAATAATAGTTATCAGCGAAGCATCGACATGGCACCTTATGAGGCGTTGTATTGGAGGCGTTGCAGGCCTTCATTGTGTTGGTATGAGATGAGAGAATACCATGTTCTTAGTCCTGAGCTTGTGCAACAAATGGTAGAAAACATCATAGTAATTTAACAGTAGTTGCAGGCAGGACAAGATAGGCATAAGTCATATGTGGACTATCAACGTATACCCTTGGAGTTCTAAGTAGGAGATAGAATGTACCTCAAGGTCTCTCCTTGGAAAGGTGTGCCGAGGTTTGGGAAGAAGGGTAAGTTGGCTCCTAGGTTTATGGGACCTTACCCTATGGTGGCACATGTTGGGAAGGTGGCCTACAAGTTGGAGCTACCACCTGAGTTGCACAGGTTGCATCTAGTATTTCACATGAGTATGTTGAGGAAATGCCATCCTGATATAGAGTTAGTGCTACAACCACTGGAAGTAGAGCTTGATGATGATATGTCCTACGTGGAAGGTCTAGTGTTGATCCTTAACATAAGAGTGAAGAAGCTAAAGAAGAAAGACATAGTGCTTGTGAAGGTGTTGTGGCATCATCATGGTGTTGAGGAAGCCATGTGAGATCTTCAGGAAGAGATGAGGAGGAAGTACCCCTCTTTTTTCTCTTAGGATTTTGGGGGCAAAATCCTTGTTGGGGGTTTATGGCTTGTAAGACCCTTGACCTGTGTTTTGGGTTAATCCTATTTGTTTTGGCTTGTTGTTGTGATTAAAACCTTTCTTTGATCTTTTGAGAAGTAATTAGGGCTTGTGGAGAGCTTAAGTCTCTAGTTTGAGCCTGTTTGGATGTTGTTTGCACTTTATGTACTAGTTTTGGTGCAAATTGAAATTTAACCAAAAATAGGGGATTGATGTGCAATTTTCCACCTCTAGAGTGTTCCTTCTCTCTCTCTTAGAGAATGAGATAGTTTGTGGTTCTTTTATGTGTCTTGTTTGACCCTTGATTTAATGGTGTCATCCTAGTGGTGATTAGGTTTTCTAGGGTTGTTGTGCCTTGACCTTGTGACCCTTGTTGGGTTGTCTCCACCTAGGTCACAACATAGGGCTTTCTTGGAGGGTGTCATGGTCGATACACTTTCCCTAGGTGTGGTTTTCACGAAAAAGATGGTCTTGGGTGTCTAAGGTCCAGATGGGTGCCTGTGTATAGAGTGTTTCGACCTAGGGTTTGTGGTGACCTTGTGTCATGACCTAGTGGTCCTTGGTGGTGTATCGTGACCATGGGTGATTCCCTTAGTGTGTTGTAGTCACAACATGAGGGTTGGGTGGCCTAGGTGGTCAAGATCCAAGATAGAGTGCATCACCATGTCTTGCATGCATGGATAAGGTGGTTGCATGTTGATCTTTTAAGTGGACAAGTGTCCCTTTGGTACCTTAGAGTGTTGACACCTCATCTTTTACCTTGTCTCTCATCTCCGTTGCTATATAACCCCTTGTTTCTCCATGCTTGTATCCCTTTCAGACCTCCATCTTCTTTTTTATCCTTTTCTTGTTCTTGGATCTTGGTGGAGCAAGGAGATCCAACCTTGGAGCTTTGGTGATCAATCTCCTCTTGCATGTGGTGTTTGTGGTGATCCAAGCAAATCTTCAACCCTTGTTAAGTGTTTATCTTCCTTGATGATGTTTCTTTTAGATCTCTTACCTCCATCTTCTTCCTTTTTCTCAGATGTAGACCATGTTTTGACATGGTGGTTGTTCTTGAGAGTAATCTCCTCATCACAAGGGTAATAGACCATGTTTTGACAAGGCGACAACCAAGTGAGAGGGAGTTTCTTCTCTCTTTTCCACCTTGTTTCTTTTGATTCTTCCTTGAACTTCTTGACCCTTTCTTGAGCTATCCTTTGACCTTGGTGTTTCCTCTTTATTGAGGTAATCTTGTGGCCGAAAGTAGAGATTTTGGTGGAGCTTGATCTTCCTTGGTGATCGTGTGCTTGGAGCTTTCATTCATTGGAGTTGGTCTTCTTTAAGGTGGGTTATATAACTCTTAACCTCCTCTATTATTTGACTCTTTATTCTTGCATGTTATTGTCTTCTCTCTATAAATTTCTCTTTTATCATGCTAGTAGATAGTGGTAATCTCTAGAACTTGTTTGGTGGAGATATCTTGCTTGGTTTGGCAGAAATATAAAACCCTAATCTACATGCACCCATTTTTGTGGTTGATATGTTATGGAGGTTCTTCCCTATCTTTTGACCTTGGTCTTTCTCTCATGCATTATGTTCATGTTTCTAGATGTTGGAGGGAGGTTAGGTTCTATTTTGGATACCTTGATCATGTTTTTCTCTTCCTTGGACGAGGTTGTTTCTTAGTGGTTTCATGACCCATGACCTAGGGTTCTTAATGACCGTTTACATGGGTGGTTTTGCTCTGTCTTTTCTTCTATTTTGGGACCAAAATATATTTCCTTAGGATGGTTGAGACACCCATCTCCTCGTTGGTCTCCACCATGGATAATCTTGGTCAAGATGCTCCTCTTGTTTATGGGTTGGACCTAGTGCTCCTTAGGTCACAACACTTGATGTTAGTAGACTAGTTAAGCCCTGTGTTGGTTGTGTTGTTGCCCTTGTCTTGGGTGACAACATAGTTTCCTTTAGTCGTGACATAGTGGCCTTGGGTGGCGACATGGTGGCCTTGGGTCGCAACATGTTGCTAGGTAGTGTGGTTGAGACAACCAGTCTTGGGATTGAGACACTATAGGTTGCGACAGTTTGGAATGGTTGGAGCCCTAACTCTAGATGTCACAGTTGTGAGATGGCCTGGGTGGTGAGGTTGTGACCTATTGGTATGAGGAGTCATGACATCAAATGTGTCACAGTCGCGACATGGCTCAGATTGGGTGATTGCGACCTAGTTGTGATGTGGTCAACACAAGATGATGGTAGGGGGTTGAAGGTATATGTGGACACTTAGTGTTACTCTTGTATGAGTAATGTATAAGCCACATATATGTTGTTTGGAATAACATCTAATCAACACTAATGATGTTCCTTAATCCAGATATACTCCAAGATGATGGGAGGTGGTGAATCTACGGTTGACGGTTGAACCTAGCTTTGTAAACCCTAATTGGCTAAGAAGAAACATTAACTCTAATAATGTGTAATGAAACTTGCTTGTTTCTCTCTCATAGAATGGTTACAATGTTATGTGCTTATCTCTCTTGTTTATGTACTTCTCACCATGAGGGTGTTATGAGCTTGATAATCATTGATAGTGTATGATATGGTCATGAAACAAGATACATGATGAATGAGCCTTTAAGAGGCATGCCAAAACACTATTATACATGAATTATGAGTTTAGGGATTGATATCCCATAGTATGTGACTTTGTTATTGGTAATGTGGTGAATGACAGTGATACATGTATCATGTGGTGATTGTGTGGTAAGTTCACACCTTATGCGTCTTATATCCTATGGACTAATTAAGTGGAACTAAATCATGTAGTTTTGCCCTATGCCATAGATCCATCTCAGTGTAAGCACTTGTTGGATGGTGAAATGGGTTTTCCTTAGTGAAAGCTTGGAGTGATATATTGTTGAGTATATGCATTCACAGGATTGGCTGCAGGCCATACCCTGGTAGGAGTGAGGTTACAGGCCGCAGCTCAGTGATATGTTTCTTATGACATTTCACAGGATTGGTTGCGGGCCATACCCTAACAGGAGTGTGGCTACAAGTTGTAGCTTAATTTCACTAACGTCATGACCTGTACCAAGGTGGGCTAGGAATTTCATTTTTTGACTATATGTTACAGGTTGTAGTTGACTGACATGTCTTTGTTGTGTACTGGTGTACTGACCACAAGGTTTGGTGAGGTTGTGGATTCTGACTCTTCCATAGACCTTGTATGGCACCGATTTTGACTTAGTAGTGGTCAGTTGGATTTGGGTGGTATGACTCAAATTGTTGCAACCCCAATTTAGGGTTCATTTGCTGAGAAATATAATTTCTCATAATAAAGATTTTTTTTGAACGAATAAATGATATAATCTATTTTGAATAAATGGATTTCATTTACAATAGCCTTGTTGTTTGATTTGAGGGCTTTATTGGCTATTGGGCCCAATAACAAGGATATTCAATTAATTAATGAATAACTGAGAATTTGAGATTAGAAAGGGGTGGAAACCTCTAGAAGGCAAATCCAAAGAGGATTTCGTGCCTCTTAGATTCCTTGGGTTCCAAGGAGTCCAAAGTTGCAAAGAAAAGGCAATAAGAAAAGAAAATATCAATTAAGTATTTCCTTGTTAATAAAGAAATTGAAAACATTGATGAAATGTGGAAAATATGTGAAAAGAGGTATAAATGGGAAATCCTTAGTGGAATTTCGTATCCCAATAATTCCTAACAATAAAAGGAACACTAACGAGGAAAATAAGAGAGAAATAAAGAGAAATCCACAAAAGGAAATATTTTAATAAGAAATAAAACAAGATAATGAGTATAATGCATTAAGATGCATCTAGAAGGATAATGAGTATCCTTAATGAGGAATTTCGAGATCTTTGAGTTCCTTGGGATCCAAGGAACCCCAATAAAGGAGAAGAAAGAGAAAATACCATAATTATAAAATAAAGAGATAATGGGAATACATGATCCATCAATTATGTAATTTTGATAAAAAGGAGTATTTCCTATTTGAGGAGAATATAATTTCGTGATCCATGAATTAAAAGAAAAGACTAAAGAGAATAAGGGAAGGAATTTTCGTATTCCTATATAACCAAGTAATAGGAAATATCCAAAGGAAGAAAAGGAGAGAGAGAATATGTTTCTCCTTGAAGGAAAAGGTTTCCTTTAATCATTGGGACTCAGTTTCTCTTGGAGCAACGTCTTAGGGCGTGAATAACCTCCCCTATATAAAGGGGAAGCCCTTTCGAGTCCAGGAAGAGATCCCACAACCCCTCTCTTCTTTCTTCTTCTTCCTCTACATCCTTTTTCGTTCAAAACCCTAGCAGGGTAAGGCAAGATGATCCTGGCACGAAAAGGAGACCAAGCGGGACTAATAGGGAGTCTGGACGTGCCCCGAGGTTAGAGCAAGGCTTAGCCATCAAGGCCGTGCCCCGAAGCATGCACAATAGCCGCTGCCAAGCAACAGTGATGGCTGCAGGTGCTGGGCATAATGGACGAGCAACCGATCATCTTGTTTGCGGTTCTTTAGTGCCCTGGGTGCGCGAGGGCTTGGCGGAGCTAGCGGGAGCATCGCCGGAGGTCGAGGGAGTAAAGAGAGGCAAGGAGAGGCGGCGCAAGTGGCCGCTAGGGCGACAGCAAAGGCAAGTCGCGAGGTTGAAGAAAGGAGGGAGACATTGGACCAATATGCCCTCCGCGCTGTGCTGGGCCGGATGGATAAGTCAAGGGCAAAAATGGGATTTCGAAATGTTTTAAAGCAAACCAGCCAACATTGCATGCAAGGGCCTACGTGGCAACCTCCTATTGGCCAGGGTAAGTAAATTTTTTTTAATTCATAGTAAATAAATGGTAGGTCGAATAAGGACATGTTATACATGAAACTTGCTCTGAAAATCGAGAGGAACCTAAATAAAATATAATTGGAGCCTGATTCCCTATGCAATTCGAAAAGTATATAGAGATACTATCTATAATAGTTTAATCATTGAAAAACCCTAACCTTTGATGATTAATGAGTTAGAAAGGGTTAAATGAGTATATAAAGTTAATAATAGCCGGTTAATGATAAAAAGGATCATTAAGATTGGAAAAGGATGAATTTGCATGTAATTAGTTAAATTGCGAGTTTAATATGCATGAATAATACTTTAATGGGCCTTGAAACCCTAATATTGGTAAAATCGACTCTTAATGGCTTTAATTGACTAAATTCATGATTAAAGTGGAATATGCTGAATCTAAGCTATTTCAAGCATTAAAATCCTTAATTTGTGGATAATGGACCTTAATATAGAAATTAGGGTTTTTGATTGAATCAAGGTAGTAATTAGGGTTTTCTCAGGAATAAAAGGGTAAAATTATAGTCAAAACCCTTAAAGGGCTAGTAACCCTAAGGCACGAGTAGGTCTATTAGTTTTGTGTGCCATGATCAATGATAGAAAATATTGAATGAATATTTCAGGATTGAATTGTGTACTTGCTTGATTCTGGATTACTTGCTTGTTTGGAATATTCCTACATCTGAGTCTGCCTGACAGGTATGTGGTTACGCTTATGAATAATCGCATTAGTTTCCCGCATGGTTGCCGGATGATTGATCGCATTGACTGCAAATTATCAGTTTGGATGTTCATATTTGCAAATTATAAAGTCACTATGATTATCACATTAATAATAGAAGTATGTATTCTCGCACCTACATGCCACCCTGATGGATGATGCCAAAGGTCAGGCCCAGATGGGTAGACCAATGGACACCTTGAGTGGTGACCCCAGGCACCAAGAAGGTGGCCTATGATATTGAATGACTAGTGGGCACCATGAGTGGTGACCCCCAGGCACCAAGCTCGGGATTGAGAAGGTGGCCTTAAGTCATTGGAAAAGGGCACCCTAAGGTGGGTATGCCAGGGTTAGGGCAAAAGCAGTGGAGAATGTCATACTGAAAAGTGTAAATTGGCTTGTTAAATAATTTGATTGTGATATTTAAATTGTTATCCATATGTGCAAACTTTTGGTTGTCCCCACATACCAGTATATTTCAATATACTGACCGACGTTTTGTTTGTCGGTGTTTTAGGTACAAATGAAAAGAACAAACAGTAAAGTGGCATATGTGGAATTAAATGAGAATTAACGTGCACAGGAGGATTAGTTAGAGTAGCATCTTCATGGATAGAAGTTTAGAAATCCCATATTTTAAAAAGGTAAACAAAGTTTTATTTTATACCAGTTTTGAGTTTAGTTGGTAAAGTTTATTAATTGTTATGGATTATTTGTCGAACCTTTGATCCTGTTAATGGAATAACGACTCTATCCTTCGGGTCTCCCTTAATTGGGGGTTACTGGGAGACGGGGTCGTTACACAAATCCTCAAAGTGTATTAAAATATTTAATCAACCACATAGTATACTTTCTTAGGATAAAAAACAAAAACATTGGATGAGGCCTTGCTTTCTTTTGTACAATATAGTTGGTAGTAAATATACATGTTCTTCATATTCCTTTTATGATGATAAGATGTTCCACAATCCAATAGCACTGGCTTATCGTAACATCCTAAAATTTTGAACCTTATAAAATGACCCCAATTTGAAACCCTAATTTTCTTTGTTTCGAAATTAATAATTAAAACATATAATAATGTGATGATGGTTCCCAAATATGTTACATAAGTTGAATTTATAACTTTTGCACTAAATTGAAAATTAATATCATCAAGTTAGCCCTAATTATTAAATAAGTGACATTTAGGGTTTAATATGAAATTTACCAAATCATCGTAATTTTTATGGCCTCATAATTTTACCATAAGTTGGTGTTTATAAGTGAGTGATTTATCCAAAAGTTTATCCTCCAATTCATTTTAAGTCATCTTATATGATTAATTAAACATTTATGCTAAGAAGAGAAATATAATAAGCTAAGATGGTGAAATAAGGAGAATAACTATATTTTTGGGTTCCTTGTGTCCCAATTAGGTAAAACATGAAATTTGAGGAGATTTGGACTCTCCTAGCTACCCTAATTTGAACTAGAAAATAATTAACCCAATTTAATATATAGCCCTGATATATATCCAATCCTAATTGATCTGGAATTTGGTCCAACCGTTTATACAAGTGTCATATGGACACAGGAAGAGTCCGATTAGGACTCTCAGACCCTGCGAGCTTTCCTCCCTCGCCTGACTTCCCGTTGTTCCAGGACTGCTATGTCTGTGACCAGCTACCTCTCGACACCTGCTCTCTCTCCCTCTACTTGACGCCATCTCATAAAAAGAGGGTTTTCACCATTTGTGAGTCATCCCAGGCGATGCAATCCCAAGCTCGATGGGACTCTGGGGCCTAGAATCTTCAGTCGATGAGAGCCATGTGCCTCCCCTATTCCCATGCAAGCTGGGACTCTATACCTCTCAAATCACCGGTCTATAAAGGTAAACCCCTGAAAATGATCGCAAGGCTTCCAGGAACCTCATCCCAGCCTCGTTCTGCCTCCGCACATCTCGCTCCTTGATCCCCATAAGATTCCCTAGCTGTAGCCAGACCGGGTTGCCGTCTAGCCAGGTCAGACCTCGGCAGCCACTTCTGAGGCACTCAGAAGCCTCCTAGAAGTCCCAAGAATGTTTCCAAACCCTCAATTCGGCCAGAGGGCAGGTATTCTCTTGTTCCCCAAATTCATTATTTAGGATGTTTTCTAAAAATTAGGTTTAATATTTATTATTAATGAAGGATAATTGCTTTAATATGGTAATTAGGGTTTCTAAGCCTCAGGAACGAGATTAGGGTTTCCTAAACCTAAGGAAGCAACTAGGATCTCTTCTAAGAGAGAGGTAAGTGGTCCATGTAGTTTGAACATAAATATTTGATTGATTGTATATATGTATGCATAATAAATGTTATGAATGTAATATTTACTGTTTCAATTGTTAAGAGTCAATGAATTTATACTGAACTGAATGCCATGTTTAATGTCAATATTATTGTATCATCTTCATGCACATTAAGAGTAAAATCAAGATTAATATTTAAGAGCAAAGTAAGAGTTTTAAGAGAAAGATAATGATTAAAAGATAACTTATATAAGGTCCTCACCAAGAGGCTCCTCAGAGAAAAACTAAGAGGCACTTCGGTGTATAAGAGAAGAGGCACTCTGGTGCAACCCATGAGGCACTTCGATGCATAAGAGAAGAGGCACTTTGGTGCAAAACCCGATTATCCTTATATAGGTCAAGATAAAAGACATAATCTAAAAGTGATTGTCACTTTTTCAATGTTTAATGTTTATTTTTTTTAGCTTACATATTTTCTTTAAAGATATAATATGTTCAATTCCATTTACCATTTTGTTTGATGAATGGTTGGGGGCATGATGCCCACAAGAAAGGAGCAACATCAAGGATAAATCCATCTAAGGACTAGTTGAAGAAGGATCTCAAGAACATCTAAAACCATTTGCTTTAGTTTAGTGTGAGTTTTATGGGAAAGTGTAGGATGTTTAAGTGTAATCATGTTTAGTGTTGTTCATGTATGAGTTATGTTGAGGACATGAGTATGAGAACTGTTATTTCATCTTGTGTTGGTTTATATATGAACTTTATTTTTATGCAATGATAATCATTTTTGTGACATCCCAATGAGATGTATGATTCCGCTCAGTTTGTAAAATTGGGGTGTTACAATATGGTATCAAAGCTAAAAATATAGTTGGCCACCAGGCTTTTCTCAAAATCTCATATAGTTTATGCTCCCTTTTGTAGATGTCTTCCAAGAGGAAACCTGATAAGGGCAAGGAGCACGTAGATGGAGAGGGAAGTTCTTCCAATGGAGAAAGAGACCAAAGTGTTTCTAAAGGGTCTAACCCTAATGCACCTCTAGAAGTGCTTATTAAGGCTCTGACTGATGCTATCACTGGACAACAAGGAAGACCACATCAATCGAGGAACCAGGAGTTGACCTTAGTTGAATTTTTGAAGATCAAGCCTGATTCTTTTACTGGAGAGGAAGAGCTAGATGTGGTGGGAAAAGCTAAAAGCTGGTTGCAGAACATGGAGCATTGTTTTTGTGACCTAGATTGCCCTAACCCATATGGGGTTCATTTTGGGACTCACAAGCTCAAAGGTGCTGCTAGGACTTGGCGGGAGAACCTGCTAGGATCTTGTGAAGGTGATGCTCCTCCAATCACATTACATGAATTCATAGAAGCCTTTAAAGACCATTACATATCTGAGGCTATGCTGGAGAAGAAAAAAGAGGAATTTTGCAACCTTCGTCAACGTGGTGATATGACAGTCACCCAATACGCCATGAAGTTCATGATCTTATAGAAGTATGGGTATGATTATGATGAACGACACAAGGCGAAAAAGTTCATTAGGGTTCTCAAGCAGGACCTTAGCTTTTCTTTGTCTAGACGAGGACACTGCACCATACAAGGTGCCCTAGATGCTTCCCTTGAACTAGACGAGCATGGAAGAAGGAAAACCACTCCAACAACAACAACAACAACAACAACCATAATGATAAGAAGAGGAAGGCTCCAACTGAGGTTGTTGCAAATCAACCTGCCAAGACCCAATGTGCCAAGTGCTCTAAGTATCATCTAGGAGAATGCAGGTTTGGAACTGGAGCGTGTTATGCATGTGGTGAAGCAAGCCACATTAGACCCAACTTCCCCAAGTTTCAAAAGAAAGAGCCCAAGGTCAATGAATCACCTAGAGAGAAGCGACATGCTAGAATCTTCACCATGGTGGATGATGATGAAGATCATAAGGATGAACAAGGTATGGTTTAAGTTTCTTTAACGTTATAGTTATGATTAGTCTCATCTTGTTTATGAACATATGTATAATTACAAGTTAAACCTTTCATGTTAAGGATAAGGAAAACCCTAAGGTGGGTAGAACTCTGAAAATTTAGAGGACACATTTTTTTTATAAGGTAGGTAGAATTGTAACATCCTAAAATTTTGAGCCTTATAAAATGACCACAATTTGAAATCCTAATTTTCTTTGTTTTGAAATTAATAATTAAAACATATAATAATGTGATGATGGTTCCCAAATATGTTACATAAGTCGAATTTATAACTTTTGCACTAAATTGAAAATCAATATCATCAAGTTAGCCCTAATGATTAAATAAGTGACATTTAGGGTTTAATATGAAATTTACCCAATCAACGTTCTTTTTATGGCCTCATAATTTTACCATAAGTTGGTATTTATAAGTTAGTGATTTATCCAAAATCTTATCCTCAAATTCATTTTAAGTCATCTTATATGATTAATTAAACATTTATGCTAAGAAGAGAAATATAATAAGATAAAATGGTCAAATAAGTAGAATAACCATATTTTTGGGTTCCTTATATCCCAATTAGGTAACACACACAATTTGAGGAGATTTGGACTCTCCTAGATACCCTAATTTGAACTAGAAAATAATTAACCCAATTTAATATATAAGCCTAATATATATCTAATTCTAATTGATCTGGACTTTGGTCCAGCCATTTATACAAGTGTCACATAGACACAGACAGAGTCCGATTAGGACTCTCGGACCCCACAAGCTTTCCTCCCTTGGCCGGCTTCCCATTGTTCCAGGACTGCTATGTCCGTGACCAGCCACCTCCCGACACCCGCTCTCCCTCCCTCTGCTCGACGCCATCTGATAAAAGATGGTTTTCACCATCTGTGAGTCATCCTGGGCGATGAAATCCCAAGCTCGATGGGACTCTGGGGCCTAGAACCATCAGTCAATGAGAGACCTGTACCTCCCCTGTTCCCGCACTGGCTGGGACTCTATACCTCTCAAATTGCTGGTCGATAAAGGTAAACCCCTAAAAATGATCGCAAGGCTTCTAAGAAACTCACCCCACCCTCGTTCTACCTCCACACATCTCGCTCCTTGATCCCCATGAGATTCCCTTGTTGTAGCCAGTCTGGGTTGTCGTGTAGACAGATCAGACCTCGGCGGCTACTTCTGAGGCACCGAGAAGCCTCCTAGAAGTCCCAGGAATGTTTCCAAACCCTCAATTCAGCCAGAGGATAGGTATTCTCCTATTCCCCAAATTCATTGTTCAGGAAGTTTTCCCAGCATTTTCTGGGGTCCGGTCAGCGTTGGGACCATTGCCACGATCTTTTAACCTCGCCTTGATCTCATAAATTCATCTGATGCTTTGGTTGGTCGAGCAATACATCATTGTTTCTTTTCTTTGTGGAGGTTGTTGAGGCAGTAGCTTTCGATGACTCTCCTGGGTGACTCCATGTGCCAATGATGATGAGCCATAGGTCGATCTTCTCACCTAGAACTCAGGAGGCCATGGTTTGATCGACCATGCATTAGGGATCAAACAAGATGGAATCATTTTCACCCCAGTTTCCTACATGCGTGAAGAACAATCAAGTAGCTAGTTGGGCAGTTTTACCCCCATGTCACACCTATAATTGTAAAATAGGGTATGGGCATATCAGTCTTTCTAGTTTTGTATTATCCGATCTCCATGTAATTTTATGTGCTTTTATCTTGCTCTGGATTGGTCAGGCTGTAATAATTCATAACTTTTGATTGGATCATCCTATAGAAACAAGTCCTATATGAAAGTTGATCAATTTTTCAAGATCTACAAGATGGACTAACTTTTAGAGCCTGTTTACACCAATTTTCCCTATTTTAATCAAGAACCCCAAAACCCTAAAAATTAGGTTTAATATTTATGATTAATGAAGGATAATTGCTTTAACAAGGTAATTAGGGTTTTTAAGTCTTAGGAATGAGATTAGGGTTTCATAAACCTAAGGAAGCAACTAGGATCTCTTCTAAGAGAGAGGTAAGTGGTCCATGCACTTTAAACATAAACATTTGATTGATTGTATATATGTATGCATAATGAATGTTATGAATGTAATATTTACTGTTTCAATTGTTAAAAGTCAATGAATTTATACTGAACTGAATGCCATGTTTAATGTCGATATTATTGTATCATCTTCATGCACATTATGAGTAAAATATATATTAATATTTATGTGAAAAATAAGAGTTTTAAGAGAAAGATAATGATTAAAAGATAACTTATATAAGGTCTTCACCAAGAGGCTCCTCAGAGAAAAACTAAGAGGCACTTCGGTGCATAAGAGAAGAGGCACTCCAATGCAACCCAAGAGGCACTTCGATGCATAAGAGAAGAGGCACTTCGGTGCAAAACCCGAGGATCCTTATATAGGTCAATATAAAAGACATAATCTAAAAGTAATTGTCTCTTTTTCAATGCTTAAAGTTTATTTTTTTAGCTTACATGTTTTCTTTAAAGATATAATATGTTCAATTCCACTTACCAATCTGTTTGATGCATGGTTGGGGGAGTGATGCCCGCAGGAAAGGAGCAACGTCAAGGATAAATTCATCTAAGGACCAGTTGAAGAAGGAGTTCAAGGACATCTGAAACCATACCTGATGGGGTGACAACTATCCATAGATTAGATTTCCTTTATTAGTATGAAACATGTGCTTTAGTTTAGTGTGAGTTTTTTGAGAAAGTGTAGGATGTTTAAGTGTAATAATGTTTAGTTTTGTTCATGTGTGAGTTATGTTGAGGACATGAGTATGAGAACTGTTATTTCATCCAGTGTCGGTTTATATGAACTTTATTTTTATGCAATGATATTCATGTTTGTGACATCCCAATGAGATGTATGCTTCTGCTTAATTTTTGAAATTGGGGTGTTACACTTATACTATTTAGTAATAAATATTTTCTTATTGTAATTGTAGCTTTACTTCTATTCTTTATCTATCTTACTTGTGTTAATTATAATGTTAAAGGAGAGTTATATCTCCCACTGAGATTTGGATCTCACCGTATGGGTTCTCCACATCTTTTAAGTGGACATACATGAGGAAGTAGAGATCGTGCATCTGAGTTAGAGCAACATCTAGAAGGATAGTAGCTGATAAGGTTGGAAGTGTTGCTAGTCTTTTGTTGTAGATTCCTAGAGTCATTCATGTACACTCAGGTCTTTGGGATGGTTTTTGGGTGTGTTTGTTGTAATGCCATCGATACATGTGTTAGATTGTGTGCCCTTTTGATGTCCTGATATAACCAATGTTCAAGTATATATATATATATATATATATATATATATATATATATATATATATATATATATATATATATATATATATATATAACAAGTGTTTCTTGTAACAGGTTAATGGCATACGTGATAAGAACATGTTGATGTAAGATCTTTGTGATCTATGAGGACTTATGTAACATCCCAGGATTTGAAGCCTCGGATAAAATGACCTTAAAAGGACTGATTAGACTACCCATATCACCAAGATGAACCTCCTTTTTTGGGATCCCATCACTAAAGAACTCCATAGTTAAGCGTGCTTAGCTTGGAGTAGTACTAGGATGGGTGACCAGTCGGGAAGTTGATCCTGGCTTGCATGTGAGTGAAATTAAAGAGCGAAGTCAAGGCTAGTGGTGGTCTATGGGGCCAATCCTCATTCCTAAAACTCTACTAGATCCTTGGGCTATGGTCCCATGTGTTACAAATGGTATCATAGCCAATTCCCCTCCAGTAGGTGGGGCCTACATGGGCATGTGGTATGCCAGTCTTGAGCCGTATGGTCTCGGCATGTAGGAAAGGGCTATCCATGGTGATGTAGCCACCCTTACCCCCATATTTTGTGATCGGGAGCTGGTTGTCCATGGGCCATGTTGGGTCTGCACTGAAATGGGGAAATATTATGAGGCCACATAGTTGACCCTTGACAAGGACGTCAAGAGTCTAAGTTGGGGAGATTGTAACATCCCAGGATTTGAGGCCTCAGATAAAATGATCTTAAAAGGAATGATTGGACTACCCATATCACCAAGGTGCACCTCCTTTTCCGGGAGTTCATCACTAAAGAACTCCATAGATAAGCGTGCTCAACTTAGAGTAGTACTAGGATGGGTGACTAGTCGGGAAGTTGATCATGGCTTGCGCGTGAGTGAGATTAAAGAGCACAGTTAAGGCTAGTGGTGGTCTATGGGGACAATCATCATTCCTGAAACTCTTCTAGAGCCTTGGGCTGTGGTCCCATGTGTTACAACTTATATGTAAAGGTTTTTTCAGCTTTGGTGCTTAATGAAAATGGTTTTAATTTCTAGTTTTTTTCAATAATTTAATCATTTAGTTTTTTTTTCTGCATTTAGTTTTTAGTTATATCATGGTTTGTGGCACGGGGAGTCACAATTATCCGCTCATAATCCAGAGTTTTGGTCTAAATTAATTGGATAATCAACCCAAACTTGCCTTCCATGTAATCATTAGATAATTACTTAATTAATTACCTAGGTTACGACATAACTTAGAATTATCTAAAATTTCTCCCTAAATCTTATATCTCAATTATGCATCCACTAAACTCATCATTGGTATTTATTGTGATCACAATATACAAAATTTACCATTGTTCTCTTAGGGACCTATATGTAAACCCTAATTAGTCCAAATGGGCTTGAATTGGGTTCCAAGTCCCTCGGCTCATACATTGGGCCTCCAAAGGATTACACAAGCCCAGTTATAATCTTAATTATGAAACTATAGCTTGATATGACATAATATCACAAAGGAAGCCTTCCAATAATAAAGTTTCTCAATGTTAATATTTTCATAAATTGAAGACTTAATCTAAGCCGAGAACATAGATAAACCATTCCAATTCAATCAAAAATCATCCTATTGATCCCATCATTCTAATATTACTCCAACTTTCTTAATGTGAATCTCAAAGAATTTATAATCTTAGAATCCAAATTTACAAGATTTGAGGATCTTACTCTCCTTAAAATGGATTTTGTTGCCAAAATCCAAACCTAATCATTTTAAGGTGGATAATAACCCATATTAGCCTCAAACATGGATATTGATTATCTTTATTATTTTTATTGTTATGAAAATTATCTATGTTATGAGGTTGGAACCCAAATTTAGTCCAAGAGTATTTCTGCATCCTCATCCTTTACATGATATTATCACTTGGTGATTACATTTTCACCTATGTTTTAAACCTATTATCCATCTATTTTCATGTTAGAGTGATGTAACCTGTCTTATACCCTAACTCATCTCATTAATTTTGACTCAGGGTATTTTTCTCACGTGTTAGTTTCATGTATGGCATGTGGCTACCCAATCTCTAGCACTCATAAAAGATGAAACAAACATTTGGTTGTTGACCAAATAAAGAGTTCATCCCATTCCATGTGCAGAGATGTTGGATCCATACGTTACCCTTCAAATTTCATTTTTTGGTTTAATCATCCTTAACAATGACCCCATACCATGAACACATTTTAATTCTAAGAATTTACTTTAAACACATTAACTTAATGGGAAAGTTTTTTTCTCATAACTCTTGAATTTCATGCACAACTCCCTTTTGGATGTTATTTAAAATATTATTACATATGTTCTTGTTTTCCTTATGTTTGCATCTCATGTATCATTAGCCTTAGTCATCACCTTAAGGTTTCTAGGGGTATAGGTAATTTTAGAATGACCCCCTATTGACCCCAATGGTCTTACGTACTAATGGAATGATCTCCTCTTGGGACATTTTGTACTTGTGGAGGTGGCCATTCTCCTAACCTCATGGGCCTTATGTACACCTCGTACCCCTCGAGCCTTTATGTACTCATGGAGGTGTCCATTCTCTTGACCCCATGGGCCTTATTTACTTAGGACATGATTAACTCTTGATCCCTTGGGTCTTATGTAACTTTAAGCATCCCTACTTGACCCTAGATTGGCTTAGGCTCTACCATGCCTAGGTTTTATTGTGATGTCACAACTTTGTTTTGTTTATCTTATTAAATGCACCTTGTTCCAAGACAAGAGTCTCTATTATCATTACATTTTTGTATCTAATGACTCATCCTTCTCAAAGAAAGTTTATAACTTATATGTTGTTCTAATAATTCTTGTGTTATTTTCCATTACACATTTTTATTGAGATTTCTCTAACAAAAATTTTCATACTTATATGTCTATGCACCTAGGCATTAAGCCAAATGCTCACCATTCTTACTTAGACTTGGTGGCAATAGGACTTACATACCTTATATGCATTATTATAATAACATTTCTTCAATGTATTTCACTTGTAATTACCTATTCACCCTGGGACTTCTCTTTTAAAAGAGAATGTCAGTGCTTTATTTGTAGTTAGGTTAGTAGTTGGTCCTCTCTTTCCCTCATGAGATCATTTCTATCAAGTCAAAGGATAAATAGGTAATGGCATGTGAAATACATTAAAGAAATTAGACCTTGTTCACATTTAATGTTGGAATTAAATTTTCCATTTACTAAGGAGAACTTGTCATGACTAGGTGATGGTAAAGTGATTTCTTGCCTTAAACCCATACCATACCATCATATTCATTTACTTTATTGTTATATCCTTTGAGGACGTCTAAAGTTACCTCAATTCTTAAAACGAGGTTGGTCAACTCACACTTCTAGGGAAGGTACTAGCCTAAGGTATCTTCTTGGCTTATAAGAGAGGTTGGGTTTCCTAGACACAACCTAAACCCATGGGTTTAGGGTTATACCTCCCCCATTGATCTTTTCTGATTCTTGGATTGACCTATCCAAGGCAGGTTATCACCCTTAGGAGTGAGTTGAGGGTAATAATTTTTTCACTATGTAATTACTGATTTCTATGTTTCATGTACATATTCAAAACCTTTATATGTATCATGCATGCATTAGTCTATTAACTTGGATGCATGGGAAACTAGGATATCTAACCTATAGTCCCCAGGTGGGATTACCCAAGCCATTTGTCCTTTCTCTTTCCTTCTTCCACAATTAGGGTTTGTTTGGGTAGGGTTATTATTCCACCCCTACTACACCCATTGCCCATGAATAGGGTTTAGGGTTAGGGTTATGGACTACACCATGCATTTTAGGGTTTAGTGATTCCCTTGAACCAATATGGTTATATACCCCATTGGGTTACCACACTCAAGCCTTCTACGGATATTTGGGTTTCCAACCCATACTTAGGTTTTCTAGGATTTACCCTTACTAGATAAAAAAATGTTTTTTTCATAACGATATCATTATTTTAATATTAGATATATTAAATTGGTTGAGGATTCCTTAATCATACTTCTTCTCAAATCCTAACTTAAGATGAGGAGGGAAGTGCATTTTAGGGTTTTATTAAGAAAAAATATGAGAAGAGGATGAAATTAGTGATGATGAAACTTAAGAAAATATTGGTTAAGACAAACATAGGTTCTGGATAGGAAGGCATCATATTGTCTTAGGGAGTCCCAATATACCAACTTAATGGTTCTGAGAAAAATATGTTCGGCCACCAAAGTTGTGATCCTTTCTAGACACCATTTACTTAGAACATGCCCTAATTATTTTTCTTATAATTCTATGGATTATTTTAAATTATCAACTATTAAACATTATTTGATAAATCTGGGCTCTAAACCCAATGTATTGACCCCAATTTTGAGTGTCCCCCAATGGATCCTAAAGTTGAAAGTCAATACCCAAATTTTTAGGATCTAGATCTAACAAATAATAAATAATAATCAACAAAATCCATTAATTGAGCAAAGATTGGTTACAAGATGTATAAGACGTCCGTCTAAGGAGTTATAGGAAGTTTCAAAGGAAACAAACATATACATCACATAAGTACTCACCTAACTAACCAATCCTTCTTGGTATTAACATTAATATCTTTAAATGATTTTTCCTGAGCCTCCTTGTCTGCATATCCTTATATATGGAAGTTACCTAAAGCTGAAAAACAAAATAAAAAAATATATTTTCTATATTGTGTAGGTGGGTGCATACAAAAGTGTGCATGTATGATCCAAACATACTTTGTTCGCAATCAATTATTTTTCCATAAGAATTTGTATTTGTATTACATATTCTAACCCATTTTCGGCATGATATATCATGTATAATCACTGTCAATTCTTGGACTATGTGTATTACCCCTTGCTAAACATAAGCAAGACTTCGTAATATCATAGTTACTTTGTGGTACTCATATGGAAATTATAATGAACAAGATGTAAATAAACATCCAATATATTTTTCATTAAACTTGGACAAATCTTTGGCAAACATCAAAATTTGAAAATGGGATTATTCACAAGATAACTGCATGCCTCATTGTTGTCATCATGTAGTTATTTCCATGTAATCCAATCATCATGGTATACTCAAGCAACAAATCATTCAATATGTATGTATAACCCTAAAGTGTCACCATACGTATGTGACATACTAATTCAACTTATTAAGGTCCTAATATAGGGTTTAGGGTCTCTTGAGTTTGGATTAGAAATAAGGGTATCAAATCCTAATTCCACTATATCATTATTTCTAAGTATTAGTAAATCCAATTAACCATTAGGTGTAACCCCAATTACTTGATTGAACATATTTTTATTATTATCGTCTAGATCAAATTTGGTTGATTAAAATCATAACATGTAATAAAAATTGGTTTTAAAACCCTAATACCACATGTTTATGAATATTGACTTTAGAAACATAAATATATATCATAATTATCATTATCTTGAGATATCATGATATTCAAAAAAATCTATTTATAACACTAAAATTAACATACATGTGAATACCACATTCTAGTAATCAAAATTATGGTTTGTATGTATTAATAACATCAACTTTATGTAATACCAATACTTTTGGAACTAGGTCATGAAACCAATTTCATGCATATTTTGTTTATTTCAATTTTCAAAATGATTTATAATTTGAGCACTATCTGATCTATGGTCTATTTTATACAATTTTTAAAATAACTCATTATTTGACCAATGGAATCATGCCATGTCAAAAATATCTTCGCTATCTAAGCTAGCCGCATGGGACTGGGATTGACCAATGGATTGACATCCCATCAAGTCATAGCTCCATGTGGGTTGGCTTATAGTTGTGATTAAAGATAAGAAGTATCTTTACCTCATAGCTTTCATTTGGGGGGTAAGGCTATAACTTCACTCTCACTTCATCTTCTTATCATCTTCCTCGATGCGATTGCAACTCTGACAATCTATTCAGGAGGTAAATTCCAAAATAGAACCTCTATCCTCAGTCACTAGTGTTGGACCTAAAGCTACATGCTCCTTTTCCTGGTTAATTTGGACACTCTCAGTCTCTACACGGTGGCCTGAAGTGGCTAGAGTGGCATGGACAATAGGACTTAGGGAACATGAGGGAGGACCATGGGATAATAGGAAGTGATCTCTCTATTGAGTTGAGGGAATGCTTCCCTTCTACCATGGTTATCCATATCTTGATTTTCTAGTCATGGTTGTCATGATCTAGGGTAGCCAATTCAAATTGCGCTAGGAGCCAAAGTAGTTTGGGAAGTGACATGATAGCTCTTAACCCAATTTTCATATAGGGGAGAAGCAAGACCAATGATGAGGGAAATACCCACGAGCAATAAGGCATTGAGGTTAGGAATGTGTTGGTGAGTTATAGCATCAAGGTCAGAGATAATCTTGATCTTATATATCTGCTCAAAAAAAGGGTCTTTAAATCAACAACTAGACTTGGTTCAAGCTATTGATGAGTTTTGGGTATTGTCCTAAATCCCTATGATAATGCAAATCCTAAATTTAGTTGAGTTTGTCTCAACTTATCAAGTCTTGTATAGGGGAAATCATGAGATTTATGAGGAAGTTGAGAGAGAGTCTAATAGGATGAGTACCATGTCCCTATTCTATGGGATTGAGCGAGTGAGGGATATGATCGTGTCTCTTACGTCCTTATTTGGATGTATAGTTTGGGACAAGAGGGGCTCTTCCCTAATCTTTTTTCTTCCTTTTTGATATAAATTCAAAATGGATAAAAACTATCCAAGCTATTATACAAATTTATTTGATCCTAAATCTTGGGAATGTCTTCCTTTTTCTATTATCTGCTCATAATCCAAAGTTTAGGTCTAAAATAATCAAATAATCACCTCAAACTTCCCTTTCGAGTAATCACTAGATAATTACATAATGAATTATCTAGGTCCCACGATATAATATCTTGATTATCCATACACTAAAATATCATGTATATTTATTATGAGAACAAAATACAAAATTCACCATTGTTATTTCAAGGACCTAATGTAAATCCTAATTAGTCCAAATGGGCTTGAGTTGGGTTTCAAGGTCCATGACTCCTATCTTGGGCATCCATAGGGGTCCTCAAGCCTTATTATAATTTTAATTATAAAACTAGGGCTTGATATGACATAATATCTCATATGAGTCCTTCCAATAATAGATTTTCTCATTGTTACATTATTTCCTTTAATTGAAGACTGACTCTAAATCTAGAACTTAGACGCATCATCCTAATTCATCTAAAATCATCCTATTGTTCTCATCATGCTAGTATTATTATGATTGTCTTAAAGTGAATATCAAACAATTCACAATATTAGAATCCAAATTAACAAGATTTAAGGATCTTACATCGATGGTAATTTTGAAGTTGATCCATTCCTGGTGGCACTTGTGAAGTCACAATAATTACATGTAAATATCCATGAGACTTAATGCAACATGTTTATACATTTGTGGAGTCTTATAATCAAATTAAGATTGATACAGTTCCAACTACAATGGTGTATTAAAGCTTTTCTAATTTTCTCTCAAGGTCATAGCAAGGATGTTGTACAATACATTGGAACGAAATTCTATAGAGCCATGGAACAAGATAGTAGGAAATTTTTTTAGAGAAATATTTTCCACTTTAGAATATGATAGAGGTAGTGGCTAAGATTCACAAACTCAATAAAATTTTTGGGGAGTATTATTTTGAGTCATGAAAAAGATTCAATGAGATGTTGTACAAGTGTTTAAATAATGGAATTGACCTTTTTGGTCATGGATAGTTTTACATCTAAAATGCTAAAAAGAAGATCTTTTCGATGCAAGGTTGGTGTTTTCTTGAAGAACTACACAAACCCATGCTAAGAGACATGGTGAAACATGGTAGTAAACTAGTATAAGGGAGATGAGCATAAAATCCAATCACAAAAAGAGTTGCCTTAGATAAAATGAAGTCACTGAACTAAAAATCAAAATTGAGCACTTTGACAAAGCAATTGGCTCTTTTCGGACCAAGTACACACACACACACACTAGTTTATGGTTTCTACAAAGGCCCACATACAACAGGACATGGAAGGTAACTATATGATTTAATCATCCTAAGAGAAAGTGATTTACATAGGACAACTAAACAAGAGGAATGAACCTTATCCGCAAAGGAATCACCATAACTTCTTATTGAATGTTTCAAATATTTTTCAGTTGGACTCGAGTCAACAATAACATAAACAAAAACACTAGCATCATCAACAAACAAAAATGAAACGTAACTTCTAGGGTTGTGGTAACCCCAACCGTCTTGACAAGACAAATGACATGTTTGGAAAGTGCATTACTAAGAATGACTAACACGCCAACTAGAAATGTAAGGAAATGTACAATCAAGAATCGCATAATTTTAGCTTCAATACATGAATTCACAAATGGCTTGTGACATTGTAGATCTAAAGAATCCAACATGGAAGGGATATTCAGGATATATCGAGCCACCAAATATCCAAAAGATAAGGTAGTGGCATTAAGAGGTGGAAAAATCATTGAGATGTCACATGAACCATGGGGAGACGACTCTCAAACAACTAAGATTTCCAATGTTGGTTCTCTACTTGAGGAAGAGATATGTACATAGAAGAAACTAAAAATAGAGAAGGATCTTGAGATGGTCATACCAACAAAAATATTGGGGTAGGATAATCCATCCAATCACACATATGTACTCTCACTCTAGCTCAAGATAGTAGTACATGTTCATTTTCCTCACAGCCTCAAGAAGGGGAATGTTGAACAACATCCTAAGTAATTAATTGATGTGTACTACAACTTACACATAAACAACTAATTTGTAGTAGCAATAGAGAAAATACCAACCTACTAAAAATTATTGAGGATGTCATTAGACAGAATAGGTGAATCTTTTACCATGAGATCATTTTCATGCATGAAGAGATTATTGCATGATTCAAAGGAAGATACCTAGAAAATATAGTAATTAAAGTATTTCAACATTCCATGCTACATTAGGACTCTATATCTTGGGAATGCACTAACTCTATGGAGAGGATCATATTTATACTTCTTGCTACATTTAGGAGATTATATTTGAATAAACCAAGAAAATTCAATATAGTAATCCATATTAAAGAAGGTCAATGATGCAACCACTAGATATATGCAACCATGTTCCGGTACAAGACAACAACTTTATACAACTACTTTTGGGCCATCCATTCCAAGTGACAACATATGTCATTTTGGATATTGAGATAGGACGCCTCACCTTGTACGTAGAAGATGACTAAATGGAACTCAAGATTCAAGAATAAGCCAATGCTAGTGGAGGTTGTATAGGGTGTACTATAGCGGATCACACTGTGTGTGACAACTTTTTATTTATGTAGAAAGTATATTTTTAGTATGGTCATGATGAGGGTTGATGTGGATTTTGGGTCACCACTGGTATAGGTGATGGATGAAGATGAGACATTGGAAGCTCATATGATAAACCTCAATGATGATAGAAAAAGATCTGATCTGTGTGAAGAATGCAGTACAATTTACCACATGTCTACATACGATGCACACCATTTGGAAAAAAGTAGGCACATCTCCAATGCCACTTAGAGAAAATTGTAGAGATTACGAGAGTTTGGAGTTGATTTAGTTTGCGATCTTTTTCATCTATCCTTGGACAGTAAACAAGGGAACTCTTGTAATGCAATCCATCTTTTGTCTCATTTTTATTTATCTTTTGATTTGTTCCCATTTTATTCTTGTATCCTTTAGTTCACTTTTTCTTTATGTTTAATTTGTTTCTATTTTATTATTCTATATAATGGAGTTAGGAATCATTTTGAATACATTTCAATGCAATTTTTTATGAATTTATTTATCGTGATATTGCTAAATTTATAAAGTTTGATGCATTGACAACTATGTATCTACTATAGACACATGCATACTACCATATACATATAGGAACCACAACAAAATAAGAAACACACTAACACGAGCTCCACCTATCCACCTCCATCGTAGTAATGGTTTGGTATGATCATTCTAGTCTTTCCTAAAGTCTTCTTTTTACTAAGGGTAGTTCTAAAGACAAGCATGTGAAGATTAGAATGCATCTGTTGTTGTGTCATTTGATCTTGTATCTTTTACTTGTGTATTCTTATTAAGTTTGTTTAAAATGGTAACATAGTTATATTTTCTATTTCCTAACGTTAAAGACGAGAAAGAAATAAATTCTTAGTTATTTTTTAAATTAGAGTAGTCCTTGTGATCATTCTTTAAGCCAATCATTTATGTAATTTTTTTAATTTATGTTGACTATTTATAACATGATGAATCTAGATTTGACCTCAAATTGCCAAGACACATATGATAATGAATGATTTAAACACTTCATTCAAAATATGTTTTGGTTTATTGAGTGAATGCAAATGAGTCTAATTGATAAAACATGAGTGTCGGTATATCTTGTAATCTCATAGGGATAAACCTTTTAACATTCATGATTCATGAGTAACCATAATATAGATCATAGTTGGGAAGGATGATGTCTTCTACGTGTAGGGATATCCATGCACTCTCAATAGGACACCCAACATTATTAAATTCATGAGCTAACTCATATTTCCAACTCATAACTTTGAATGAATAGGATGGATGTTATTTGCATTATCATAGAAAAAACATTATAGAGAAAAGAGTATGTTTCTTGCATTTTAGATATACATTGCAAAAGTTACATGTAGAGTATACACATTACATGTAGTGTTGAAAATAGAATACTCTCTAAACACCTAGAAATTAATGGAATGTTTTGAATATCTTTGTTGCCTCTTATTCCATAATATCCCTAGAAACAAAAACATTTTTTGTAAGAAAGGGAAAGTTTGTTGGAAAAAATACAAAAATAAAAAGAAAAATAATAGAAAGAGTCAATAAAAATGAGGAACTAGATGGGATGTACATTTTTTGTAGTAAATGATTGTAACACCTACCACTTGAAGTATTATCAAAGACATGATACACTTGTTCATGAATCATTCATTCATCTATTTCCAGATTAAGAATTAGTAAACATTGTGGTCATCACTATAATTTAGCACCATTTTTCATTGCATCTGATTTGAATTGGCTTCACTAGTTTGAATCAAGCCAACTATTCCATCCACTCATTGCCATATTAGTGGGATACGACCATGGTTAACCCCTGATTCATTATAGGAATTCATTCAACGCAATTTTTTTTAGAAAAGGCAATGTAGAAATAGGGGTCTCCATAATTTACTTTGTATATCTCATCATGATAATGATTTTCCTTGTTCCAAATGAATTTTTCTTGATGTGTTGGTACTAATTTCAAATTTCTTCATGGAATCCTTTCTTGATCGTTTTTAGTATCTGATTCTTTAGTGACTGTTTGGATAGGTTTGAGACTAGTTCTGTTGGGAGGTTATTTTGGGGAGAACTTTCTCCTTGTTGACCAATTCAACCAAATCTAAGAGTAGTCGTTGCTCAAGTATAAGCAAGAATTTAAGTATGACAAAGTTTGATGCATGTAAAAACATTATATTGTGTATTGTAATTTAAGCATTATTGTTTGATATTTTGAGATAACACTAACAAATAAAGGAATACTTGTCAATGCATTAATTCAATCATTTAGAAGAAAAAAATAATCATTTGATTATATTTGTTTGAGATACTTACACATGTAGTTTTGGTATCACGTTTTTTGGAGTTTATTCTTAGAGAGTTTATGCATAGACATTTATATTAATTCTTTTCATGAATTTTTTTTTGGTATGTATATTTAGCCCCTCATACAATTTATCCTTAATTAGATCAACATGACTCTTTTTCAATATTTATGCTTGGTGTACACAAAAATTTATGAAAACGCTCGAAGTTAAAGTTCAAACTTACTAATGCCTAATGACCAATTTTGCAAAAAATGAAATACTTATAATTTAATAGAAAATATGGAAGTTTAAACATAAATGGATTCGTTTTAAGGGTATTTGTTTATCAAATAGTATAAGAAAGGTTACAATAATTATCTACAAATTTAAATGAACTTTAAAATTTTGGCTCCATTGAAGGTCATTTGATAGGGAAAAGATTGGTTAAGATAATGCCTAGAAATTGTATTTTACTAATTAGATAACAATTTATATCTGCTTCGTCCACTATGTACTCAAGCATAGGCTACTATATCATGCATGTGAAGAACTCGATCGATCTCTTTTATTTAGAGGTCTTTTGTACCTCTGGACACCCATCTCAACCATGCACTCACTTCTATTCCATGAAAATAGTATTAAATTGTTTGATCACATTGAAAACCAAGTGTTCTACTACATTCAAGACTCAAATCTGAACATATTTATTCCCTATATAAATGCTAATTCTAACTTTTAACTAAAGGCCCAAAACCCTCAGTTTCACTGTCATTCACTCTCATAGAAAAAGTGTGGAGTGACCCTCATTGGGACAAAATTTTGTCTATGAAGCCTCACTAGACCCCTAGGGTTCTTGGCATGTTGCCAATTGACCCAAGTAGCAACCAGATCATCACTAAAAACTTGATCCTAGTAAAAAAGGACATTGACCTCAATCAAATAGATTTCTTACCTTAGTTCGATTAATTTCACCATAAGCATCCATAGTGCTCCTACTTTCTTTTCCAAAAAATTTGGACTCGTGTGTCTTGGTGTCGGGGGTCCTTGAACCCTGACCATGTTGTTGGAGTAAGTAGTGCATGATGGGACACTCCATGTAGTGCTTTTATGTGGGTTTTTGTCCAACACAATTCATGTGTCACCCTGAGCATGAATTTGTGCTTTCTATACACTACTAAGTTTTGACATCTCATTTTTGGTTTGGGTGTTATCCCCTCTGTTCGCGGAACCTCAAAAACATAATTGGGATTCAGGTGGTCTTTTTACACCACATTTGTGCCTCTACCTTTGTTGTGCTCACATGAATTGAATATGTTTGTATCATTTTGTACTAGAGTTTCACTCATGCAAACCTTATCAATTCCTTCTACCATGACAACATGGAAAGGATGGAGACACTAGCTCCAACAAACCTCAGCAAAAAATCACTAAGTTTGTAAAAACTTAGCAAAGGGCTTGCAAGGTTTTTTCCACAGTTGATCCCTAGTCTTCACATTTTGATCATAGGTTGGAAGCTTTGGGGAAACTTCTTGAAACATGAACAAGAATCCATATGACATATTTACGTTCCTACCTTCACATCACAATTACATGTCACACAACAGCTGGGAAACATAAGAACTTATGAGTTTAATTTGGTTATTAGATGTAAGATGATTTAAATATGCAATTTTATGATGTTACTATTGTTATGTCCTTGTTTAAAAAATTTAACGGGGGGTATATCATTGTTTCCACCCTCATATTAGTCAATATTTAGAAGGGACTTTATAGGATTTATCTCACTTCTAAATTTTTGATCTGAGCATGATCTTTAACAAATCGTAAAAATATATCTATAACTCTTATGGGGTGGAACTGTACATGAGTTTTGATTGTATTTGTGTAATCTAACAAAAGGGTGAGGTGATATTACTTGTTTTTGTTTGATTTTTCACAAAGATTTATACTTAGTAGAATTAGGGTTTAGGATCCTAATTAAGAATTCTTGGATGATAGTTATAGGTATATTAAGGTTTAAGGTTAAGAGTATCATAGGATCCTTGTCCCTATTGAAAGAAAGTATGTGGTCCATGATTTGTTTCTTTATTATACTACATCATAATTTTTTTCTCAGGCATTATGTTTACTTCATGTTATCATTGACGCAAAAACTATGTAACATGTAGACTTATTATACTACATCTCTTGTTAAGGTTTATTGCATATTTTTATTAATGTTTAAGATCAAATCAGTTGATTATTACATCTTCATGTTTACGATCAGTTATGAAATATAGGTGTAAACTCTATGTACTCATCATATAAGAACCATAATAAGATATATATATATATATATATATATATATATATATATCACTGTCTCAAAAACATTCATGGAAGGTTGATGCCTCATAAGTCCCCTTCTTTTTTTCAAATTGGGTGGTTTAATCTGGCATGCACACATTTGACTGTGACATGGAAGATAATATATTTTCAGGTTATTTAAACTGCATGCACACCATGTATGTGTATAATGAGATCATATCAGGTTTGATCATGTTCATAGAGAATGTTCCATTAATAATGATCATGTATGCATTGTATTTAAAATTTAAACATACTACTAAATTATGTGTTCATCTTATTATAAAACCCAACCACTTACATGGTTTTTTGAATGCATGGCTATGTGTCAACGTAGATATGTGGTGGATAGTGCCGGTATTAGGCACAACAATATTGTTAGAGGGAGGATCAATTGGTAAACCTTTTCAGATCCTATAAAGGTGGTGTATCTTTCTTGGGAAATCGTCTAATTTATCTTCCAGTCATTCTTATGTTAGGTTATCTATCGTGAAATTATGATGTGTTAGACTTTTAATCAATACTAGAAGCATGTAATAAGACTTCATGGATAGTTTTCTAAATTCAATGGATTTTTCTTTTAATAAGATCATGTGAAAGAAATTTTCATGACCTCATTTGTTGTGAATGCCACTACTCTAGTTTTATTGTAAGTGTTAAGGAGGATGTGACAATATATACACCACCACATTTTGATGTAATTCAACAAACACCCAGAGTCAATGCATCAACCTTTATGTAGATCTAAGCAGTTACCTAGGCCACTGATTTGATACATTTACTATTATCTTGACACTGCCAATATAGAGGTAATTTATACAACAAAATCTAGCCACACTTGTTGATGCTTTAATGGTAAAATTGATAGCATAGCCCCTGCATAGTCCACATCATCTTATAAATGTTAATTTCAATATGAAGGATGTCAATAGAGCATATGGGATATCAGCATAATACACGATTCCACAATTTTGCAAGGGGACCACATTATTAGACATCACAAGATAGTTGAGAGAAAAAGAGAGAGAGAGGATAAACCATCACAAAGATACCAGAGCTAGATTTGAGAAGTGGAAGTGGATTAGAGATGCACATATCCTCTCACTTTATGTTCTACTCCAAATTTCTTCTATTTTTTCATTTATTTAGGTGATATGTCCTCTCACCATTTGATTTTATGGAATAAACAAATTAAAAGAACTTATCTATTTCTCTAGGATATGTTAGAGTACCAACATGAATATACTTTGTAGTAGATTAGTATGCATTTATTGGTTATTTATTGAATTTGATATCATGATTGGAAGAATTATCTACAACCAATATGATTGATCACCCTATTTAGTGTGTCAGGTCTGATTTTTTTTCTCTAGAAGACACTTGTTCTGCCATATTATCTTCATGAACACAAGTTTATAAGATCACCAAATTAGCTTATGCATGTGCTATTTTCTTGTTGTAGAAAAATGTGTAATGGGATTGGTTGTGTTTAGAATCCATCAAAGTAAGTTTTATCACCTCTGAGTAGGTGTTCTTTCAAGTAAAATTTAAGCAGGCGAGGAAGCTAGCGATGACACAGTGCAAAAGGTACAAGACCATGGTGTAGCTTGTATGGTAAATCAAAATCATTTTTTGCCTTTTTCTTTTGATATCTTTGGAGTACTTGTTGATGATGCATTCTCTCTTCTGTGATGCCTACAAGACATCACCATAAGAGCCTCATGCTACCATCTTCTTATTCTCATAATGTTATATATATATATATATAGGATTTGCCATCCAGAAAGGACTAGCAGCTCAATTTGTTGTTCGTTCTTCTGTCAAGGCATTTTTGTAAAATTTTTATTTTTAAAGTATGGAGTAACATGGATGGTGAAAACTAAAAAAAATATAATAGTTTATAATATTATATGGTGACAATTAGAAAATTATATAGTTAACTCATAACACAATTGGTCACAAATATACTTAATAATAACAGTACTATTATGTAGGTAATTATGTACCAATATTTCATAATTGAGTAGTTTTGATTAAATGTTTATCTTTAATAAAAGAGAAATTTTAATTCAATTATTCTTCATTTGGATCATAATAATTATATTTTCAATAATAAATTAAATATCATTTGATATGTTGCACCATTTCACATATTTTAATACTAAAACCTAACACTGGAGATCCATGTTGAAATTGGTAGCTAGTGATTATATTTAGTTTTCTTAAATCTCTTAAAATATAGTAGCTAACCACTAACCTAGTTGCTACAAAAAAGTTGAGATCACAATTTGGGTTCCCCTTCTTCAATCTGGGTCAAAAGCTTCACTTCCTATCAAATGACTTTTTCTATGATAAAGTCTCTAAAATATGAGTATATAACATTGAAAGATTTTTACATATGAGACAAAGCAAGTGCACAATAACATGATATAGTTCCAAAGAAGTTTGATTATTGTCAAAAGGAAACATGCCATTAGAAACTACTGCATTTCCACCAATCAACTAGGTTGGTAAGAAGGGTATTTATTATATAATGAGAATATTATTTAAATCTATGTGAATGGTTAAATTGGATGGACTTGTACGGATAGAAGTCTTTATAATGTTAGACTCATGAAAGAAATCCACCACTATAATTTGATTAGATTTATTATGTGTTGATATTATTTATAGGGGCAAAGAGAAGCACTTTCATGTTACATTATAGAGAGGGGAATCGGGGGAGAAGACCAAAAATTAGTGTAGAGCACTCACTTTCAGAATGAAGTGAGCCTCCACGGAAAACAACACTTGAGAAAGGAATCAAATGATTCTATAATCAAAGATAATTTTAGACAAGGACATGCTTGATGACCCCTTCAGCTAGAGAAGTTTCATCTAAAGTCCTTCTTGGGGCATACATCATATGGTTTCTTCAATCATCACCAAAGGACTAAAATTCCATTCTATATGGTTTTAAAATGTTGAACCCTTGTTGAATGCATTTTTAGGTCCCTATATAATATGAGATATTTTTATGGAGGAAAGAGATCAAAAATGAAGGACAAGGGAGATACAAAAGGAAATGAATAGAAGGGTGAACATCCAATCCAATCCTTACTGACTCAGCCTGCTCACTAGGGATGGATTTCAATAGCCTTCTACACATTTTTTTCACCAATGAGATGAATTTGGAAACAAATCCCAGATCTAACTTTTATTTTTCTCTTCAAAATGAATTTTCATGAGCCATGGATCCACCCAATTCTCCCTTTTTGGTTTTCCCTTCCAAGAAGCCAGAAAGAGACAGAAATCCCATAACATTACTTTTGTGAGGTCAACACAAGTGAGTTTTATGTCTATCTAATCAAATAACAAGATGTTAACAGAGAGTGGATACCATCAGGTCGTGTGCCAAGAAAGACCAGAGGAGCCTCTTTTAGAACCTTTATTCCAGCTGGAGAGGAAAGATAAAAAATAGTATCACAAACTAATTCATGTCCAAACTTATGTCTAGGTCTTGTGTGGCAATGAACAACATGATCATAGAAGGTGTCAATGTTTGTGGTGTTGCAAAGTGGGCAATGTTCATCTCCTAGGTATAGGGGAATCATAAGCCTATAATGAATGAAATCTTGGTACTCAATAGGTGCAATGGACAAACCAAGTCCATTAATAGGAATGACAAGTAGGAACTCTTGTGCATGGTCAGCTTGAAGAGAAGCAAGGATAGCTAGTTGTGATTAAGAGAGGCCACTTGTAGTAAATTCTTGGAAAATAGTTTCGTAGTTAGCGTATGCTAAAATTTATTGGATCTTTGGAGTGGAAAAATGTGTAGGTGATAAAAGGGACTATCAAAAGGATGGCAAGATCATACAAGTGACATCATGTATGGTAACAAAAGAGGGCCTTGTAGGCATAGATTCGACCTCTTATAGGATGTGGTCTTGGAGTTCTTGAGTATGGATCAGAAAGAAAACATAAGCAACCTTGTTGACATCATGAGGATATTTGATGCCCAACCCTCCACGATGCATAGGAAGTGCAGCCAAGTTCCACTATATATCACTGAATCATGGGACATCACCAATAACAATATGTGCTAGACATTGACGAGGCCCATGATCAAAATCATCCAATGCAAAAATGATAGATGTTGGGGGTGTCATTTGAAGAGAAAACAACAACTTGGGAATCCCAACACATGATCTGAGAAGAAGAAGAAGAAGAAGAATCTCACATTGTGGGTCCTTAAGCAAAGCCAAGCAATCCATTATGGCAAGAGTTTTAGCCACACATTCCTTGAGAAGCTCTAAGGCAAAACCTATATCTATGGAAATAGGGCCTCCTAAAATCTTCACTCTACGTGTAGGATGAGACATGTTAGTAGTGAACATACCAAACTCTGGGGCTTGTCTTGGATCATGTAAAGGCCAAAATATTTCATCTTCTTAATATCAATATGAAGACCAAAGTATGGACCTCCTTGGATAATAAATAATGCCTTGGAAACTTCAACAGTGTCACCAAAGAGGTTTCCATCATCAAAATAGAATGAAAGAAGGTAGATACAACATTCATTATTCATTTGCAAAATAAGAGGTTGGAGAGCTAATAGAAAAATAAGTAGACCCAATGGATCACCTTGTTGGACCCTAATCATAGAGATAAGAGGATCACTCTAGTACATGTAGAGAGGTTATGGGGAACTATAACAAAATTCAACCCAAAGTGTAATATTTGGACAATGAAGATGGACCTCCTTAAATATGGTGGATCTATAAACCATATTAAAAGCATTACTGAAGTCAACAAGGGCCATCGTAAGAGTGGTAAGAAGATGTTGGTCACAGAAAAGGTGAGTGACAACATGTAGAAAAGCTTCAGCCTAGGAATACCAATAGCAAATTGACGATCCTTAAGATAATTGATAGTTTCAGACAAGACACTCTTCATTGCAATCTTGAAAACAAGATGATGCCATATCGTTCCGACCGCATTAGGCTGAATGATGTTTCCAGGCATGAGGAGAGGGGTCAAAGGAGAACTGGCAGCATAGGGAGCTAGGGAGGCAGGATAACTATCGACAAGACAAAGGTTGGCCACAACTAACACTACATTGAAAAAGTCATCTTTGATGGCCGCTACACCACCATGCATAGTGTCAAGAAGGTGTTGTGCATGGATACTATCACATGCACAAGCTATCTCTTTCTAGAAGGATAACATCACCTCTTCAACCATAGCATGGGAAGCAACAGATGGAGAGGAAGAAAAATCTAACACAAGTTGCAATGTAAGAGGGGTTTTTTGGGGGTGTTTTACTTCAATCTCCAAAGGAATAGTGGCGTTAGAGGATGCAAAGATGCTAGAAGAGAGAACTTGAATGACATCTGAAAATTTTCCATCCTTGATCATTGTCTTTGCATGGGAAACTCTAACTTCAACAGTCTATGCACGCACAAAAGGACAATGGTGGTACAAGATCCGAGTAAGGAGTTGTTGGATACTATCAGGTCTTGAATTCCATGTTTCTAGAACCATAAGAATCATAAGTTGTCAGAGTGAGGAACAACTTTTGTGTTGAGCGTTCTTAGGCAGATTTAGGAGAAAAGTAGTAGAGAATGCAAATGAGGAGCAACAAATGTTAAATTGTGGCATTAATGGAGAAAGGACAAGAACCACTAGTTTTAAGGCAAAATGCAAGCTGTCAAAAAACGTCATATGATAAGGAAGTGGGATACCATTTATAGTAGGGACACCCACATGAAAGATAGAGTCAATAATATTTAGGTTGAACTCTATATGATTCATAGGAGATGGTGACAGTTCAATACGTTGATGGGCCATAAGGTACAAGGAATAGGAGCTGGAACGCAAGGCTTAATGGGGGTAGGCAAGCCAACAATCATGTTGATAGGATCTTGACAAGGATGGCAGAGTAAAGTGGTAGTAGCATTAGAGCCACCAGAAGTGTGGTGGGACAAATCTTGGATCAACGTTGTGTGGAAAGACACAAGAAACAAATTCAACATTTGCAACTAGGAAGAGAAGTGAGTAAGCCTTCCCTGACATCTGTGTATTCCAACACCTTACGGACGTTCACAACGTGACTCGACAAGGAGAAATATACAACTCAAAAATGATTGACAAAACTAATGGTGTAGAGGGCTTGCCACAACATGTATATAGACTCTTAAAAGGACATGTGGTGTGGGAACATGTATTGGTCGACTTGATAGCAGCTACAAAGGAACATGTTGGTGTCAAAATAGTCTCATACTGCTCTAACTGTTGTTGAAGGTGAAATGATATAGATGACGAGGATGCAACAGGGACCAACACCATTAACTGAGATTAGGGAGGAGGGGACATAAATGTGGAAGAATGTAGCATACGACATAAAAGAGAAGGTCAAAGGGCATGAAAAGGAGACCAAGTCAATTAATGTATTGAAACCTACATAAACCAATACAATATCCAAAGTGTCATCACATTTTTATATAAGAATCACAAATACTATTGTTTTGGAAGTAGAGTATTTTTATATTATGATCCTATCTTGTTATTAGCTAGTAATAAGTCTACAAACAAAAGTCCTCTACTCCTTCCAATCAAACTATGAGGTACACACATTAATGAAAATTGAGTAATTCAAGTAGGTATGATAAAGCTCACTAAAATGGTATCAGGTAAACCATGAAAACTGAGTTTGGCTTAAAATATTCAAGGGAAAGGATATGAATTTATATGTATAGGAACAATAAATATTTCATGAGTATAATATTTAATCAACTTCTTTCCATAGAGTTTGACTAGATAACGAGGGAATTAAGGGTGTCCAAAGTTTTTCTTGACTTTTAGGTATGCAGATATCCATATAATCATATTTTTTGTTCTTATACTCATTGGGACTACATGAACTAGTGCAAAGATAATCATAGTGGTAACTTATATCAAGTTATCTAGCTTTGCATGTAAGTTTGTAACCTCTCCCATGTACATGGGACACGAGGTTAGAGTAACGAGATTGTAGAGGCCCCACAACTACACCTTTAAACCTCATAGAAAAACATATTCCTAGAGTGTCTATATCGATCTTTGATATGAAATATGCATAGAGGAAGGCGATTTTAACTTGATGGGTGCATCTAATTAGTTAGGTGATAATAGATAGACTTATTATTTGATCAACTCTATGACTTTTTTATCTAATATCTATATAATCTTAGATTCTATATAAAAATGTAATGCTTGGTATATATTTAATGGATCTAATGATTTCTACTTTTTCACTTGATTAGTAGAGGATGATTATGTTGAGAATTTTTTAATATAACGTTCGAATGTTTTTCCTGTTGAGTGGGAAGGAAACATTTAGTGAGGTGGTAGGCTCATGAATATTAGTAAGATGTGTTTAGGTTCATAACAAATTGAACCATAGGATATGATTACCCCTATGTTGTCCCTAATTATTAATTTTTTGAAATGATTATATTTAAATTCACAATAGAGTTGTTTCATGCCTACATGTATCTGGAAATGGGTTAGGTTTTATATTTTGGTGGTGAAAAATGCAATTTTATGTATATATATAATGTTGGATAACAATATTATTATAAAACTAATTCAAATTAAAATTTTATAGGAATTTGGTGAATAAAAGTATGACTATTTTTCTATAAATTGTTTGTTTTTCACAAATGGCTTTAATGGTATTATTGGTTTAATAATACAAAAATAAATGGGTTTTCTTATGGACATGGAATCATATGTGCTTTAAGGTGTTGTGTTTAAGATGGCTTATTTTATCATGCATGATAATCACCACCTAACCTTACAACTCAATATCTAGGAGTTGGTCCTTCAATTTCCAGATGTTCATCAAGCATACTGAGTATGATATTATATTCCTCATTTTCCTTATCCATAGATGTGATAATATAAGCATTACTATACATGGTAAATAGCTATATGGGTACATAGGAGTTCATTTCTTTAGGATAAGTATGTGTTTTGATATTTCATCATTTAGAATAAAAGAAGAACTCATATAACACCCAATCCTTTCATACTTATTCCATTTTGGATCCAACATATTGCATTTACTTTTCAAATCTTGTTCCAATCGCATTATATGTTTTATATAATTTCATCACCTTTAATTCATTGCATACTTCTCTATAAGTTTGCCTCTTTTAAGTCTTTTAGGAACTTGGAGCAAGAAGGAAGAGGTCAATAATGGACCATTGGGCTAATCAACTATCTATATTTATGTGAGATCATTTGTAAATAATATCTTACAACATGTGGATTAACAATATGGTTGTTATCTTGTAAATAATTGAGTAGCAAGAAATGATTTAGAAAAAAAATGTTTTATTGATAACTTCATTTGGGTTAACTAAATGGAGAATGCATGATTACATGTCTAACTAATGTTTCTTCTACAAATATTCCTACATTTCTTATAAAGTCACATTAGATTTTTACTCCAATTATGTAAAACCATATGACTGATGATACCAGTGAGGTCTAGTAACTTATTCAACACATTTTTTAGAGCACTGTGCACCTCACAATGATAAACCAAACAATTTTTTTTACCACTTTAGTCTCATAAGAGGTATCATGTTTGTTTGCTAATATCCCATTTAATTGTCAAACAATTCAAATAAAAAATGAATGTCTACAAAATACACAACATGACTCTTATTTTACACCAATTCCTTTGTCTGGTCAAACGTTAAAAAATGGCTTTATCCAAGTCCAACTTCTTCATAATGATAAGGGATAGTCTCAATATAGTTGCAATCCATCTTCCATGGAATCTTTTTATAATTCTAGTAGTAGGATGCACATCCTAGCCTCTCTAGTTTCATGAGTTAATTTTCCACCTACTTCTCCATTACCATATCATATTTTATAAGATATTATAATGTGCTACTTTGTCATATTCCCTTGGGGAAATTCTCAAAAGGTTTTCTATATTTACCTTTTAGTTTTTCCAAATTTGAAGATCCTTCATAGCCTCCTTTAGTTTCATTATTGAAATATAGAGTAAATGAGATATTGTTTGAATGCACTATTTAGTGTCAACTCCCTCATGAAACATATGCCAATGAACAGAGATATTAAGGATGAGGAAGGTATAATGTAAGGGAACCTTGAGCTATGTGGCAATAAAATACTTTTAAAATGTTTATTTATTGGATTCTTAGAAAACATTTCATGTGCCTTTAGCAAAGAAACCAATGACTATACTATACGGAGAACCTTCTCTAGATGGCATCCATTGTCCTCTTACATAAATTATTATGGGAATGAAAAATCATCTCCCAAAGGGAAAACAAAATAAAATCAAAATATACACTAGATATGTCAACTGTACACACAGTTGGCCTTACAAAATTTGTAACACTAATGGACATGATCAAATACTCAAACACTTACCTGCAAGAGCATGGGTTTGCATCATAGCATAAGAAGGTGGAAAATTAGGGTTTGATACATAGGGAGAGTGAAGGAACTAGACCTTAGTTCATTTTGGATAGTTTCCTAATTTGGAGTCTAGAGTTGAAGGGTTTAGCTTCGGTTTGGTTGTTAAAGTAATGGTTATCAAGCAATTAAAGGAAAGAGAAAGAAGATAACCTACTTTAACCCTAGATATTTGAGGTCTAATTAACATGGAAAGAGAAGATAAGAAAGAAAATAGGAAAATACACTAAGGAAACAATGGCAAAACTAACATTAACACCAAGCTAAAGAAATTTTAATATCTATCTAGAAATGGTAACAAGCTACACTAAGCAAGAGAAGTAATGCACTAGTAATTGGATAACTTGAGCAAGTAAAGGAATAAATAAGCAACTAACTAGCATAAGAAAGAACTATCATTCACAAAGTGACATTAACTACCCTAACAAGATCTAGCTATCATGAACAAGAAAAAGACGAATTGAGCAAGAAAAGAAGCTAAGCAAGCCAAAACTAGTCAAGGAAAAAGGCAAATAGGTTTTAATGCAATTAGTAGAAGTGTGGGTCATTTGGGGTAATGCGAATATAACCTAGATTGGGGGTCATAACATTGAATTATGCAATCACAACTCATTCATTTAGATTGTCAAATCAAACAACAACTTATATGCTATAGAATTGCCCTAAACTACTAATTGGCCAATGTTGGAATACATTGTCTGAAGGGGAATGACTCCTTAGAACCCTCTATCCATCCTTGCGAGTCTCATTTGGATTAGGTTTTATGTGGAATTATATTAGGATCTAATCAAGTCTAGGTTTCCATGCTAAAGGTTCTTATGGCAATTGGGGCCAAGGGTAGTGACGGAGGGTGAAAATAAGGATATTGCACTTCATGTTACCTACCATATAGACTTTACATAGCTCCAAGACAATTTTGTCAAGTTCTTATAAATTATCTACTACATTTCACACATAGGAGTAGGAGAAGGAATATACATGTACGAAGATGAGGTGCTATAATGACCTCGCCTCCCAGTAACCCCCAATTAAGGGAGACCAAAAGGTCGGTGTCATTATCCCTATTAATAGGATCAAAGGTTCAACAAATAATCAATAATAATTAACAAATTTTACTAACTAAACTGAAAACTGGTACAAAATAAAACTTTGCATACCTTTTTCAAATCTGAGATATCTACATCTATCCGCATCAGGAGTCTACTCTAACTAATCCTCCTTTGTACTTTAACTCTTGATTAATTTCACATATGCCACTTTACTATTTGTCCCTTTCAAGCTTGTATCTAAAACGCTGACAAACAAAACATCGGTCAGCATATCAGAATATGCAGGTATGTGGGGACATCCAAAATTTCATAGATATGGCTAACAATTTAATAATCACAATCAAATTATTTAACAAGACAATTTACATTTTAAATGTGTCATTCTCCACCGCTTTTGCCCTAACCCTGGCATACCCCTCAAGGGTTTCTCTTTTGCCATTGACTTAAGGCCACCTTCTCAATCCCGAGCTTGGTGACTGGGAGTCACCTCTCATGGTGCTCTATAGTCATGCATCATAGACCACCTTCTCATTCCCTAGCTTGGTGTCTGGGGTCACCTCTCCTGGTGCCTATGGGTCCACCCTCTTGGGCCTGACCTTTATGGCATCTTCCATCAAGGTGGCATGTAGGTGCGAGAATACACACTTCTTTATAATTGTGATAACCATAGTGACTTTATAATTTTGCAAGTATGAACATCCAACTGTTTAGATTGCATTCAATATGAGGAAACATTCGGAAAAATTATCGGGAAACTAATGCGATTAACCTTAATTAACCACATACCTGTCAGGCTGATTTGAGATAGAATAATCCATTCAATCCAATCAATCAAGTCATCCAATCAAGCAAGTGCAAGAATCCTGAAATTACATTCAATTTCCTTTTTATCAAAATCTATCCAAATCATCTTGCTACTTATGGTTCTATTCCTTTTTAGGGTTTCTTCCTCTTTTTAGGGTTTACTTTGCAATTAGGGTTTTATTCCATCTTACTCTCTTAAACCCTAATTTTCTCATCTATCCTTCACAAAAGTTATTAAGGTTACCTTTTAACAACATATAACCTTAATTCCAGATTAATGCACAATTAACCATCAATTAAGTCCATTAAGCCTCTTTTACATTAAAGCTACCATTTTTATCCTTTTAAATCTATGACAAAGTTATTATGCTCTTTTATCATCAATTTGTAGTTCATTGTGTTCTAATACTCATATGAACGTTATTTATCCTTAACTCTACCTTTTATCCACTAGAAAACCCTAATTTCTACATTAAGGGTATTTATCCACAATTAGGAACTTTTATACTCGAAATAGCTTGGATTCATCATGTTTCAACTTTATTCATGATTTTGAATAATTGAAGCCATTAAGAGTCGAATTTGCCAATATTAGGGTTTCAAGGCCCATTAAAGCCTATTTATGCACATGGAACCCTAAATTAATCCAATTACATGTAAATCTCATCCTTTTAGATCTTAATGTGTCTTTTTATAATAAACAGGTTAACAATACTCGAATTAACATATTTTCACTTATAAAACTATCCATTACCATCAATTTGGGTTGCTAATCAAAGTTAATACTTTTTTCCATCAAAATAATATACTTTTGCAAATAGGAACCAAATCAGGTTCTCAAATTATTTTTATCGTGTTCCTCATATTTTCCTGATCAACTTTCATGTATAACTTATTTTCATCAGGGCTACCAATCTTTAGTTGTGATTTTTGCAAGATAAATACTTTTAAGTCAATAAGAAAGTGACACATCGACCAAGCGAGCTTACTTTATTTTCCCACACAAAATGGCTGATTACTCTTCAACCCTTGATTCCTTCACATGGCTGCCAGGGTAGGGGAGTCTTTTCTCCCTTGCTCGTCTTCCTCCTTCACTTTCTCGACGCAGAGCAAGGGAAGGTCAACTCAGGTGTTGACTTCCATCAGAAGGCTTCCTTCCTTGCTCAAAGCCGGTTCTCCACCTCCGCCTGACCCAACCAAACTCACCGGTGGTCCTAAGTGCTCCAGCTGTGGCCGGAGTCACTGAGACGGCACAGGGGTTCTCTAGCAAGCCAAGGAAATCTGAGATACAGGAGGGCTCGAGAGAAGAAATTGGTGGTAGCTACTTGTCCCGAAGGTCCCACATCATCTCGCGGAGTTGTGCATCATCTCACTGAGGGAAACCACCCCCTTATATAGCCTGTGGCTATAGTGCACCTCCGATAGGGTCCCTACATTTAGGGGATTCTTCTAGAGACCCCTAGGCTAGACAAAACCTAGGATTAATCTGTCCGCAAGAAACTCACGAATATATCTAGCATGTTTCCGAGTTCGCACACACATTGATTGATAAGGAAATCAATCAGGGAAAGTTATAGTTCTATCCTCTCTTTCCTAACCAGACACAAGAGCTGGAAGACAAGTTTTTCACTGTCGGATCTAGATCTGACAACCCTAACTGCGCGCGCCAGATCAAGGGAAGTATATTCGGAATTGTGACATTTAATACGATTCAAAGATTACTCATTTACTTTAGGAAACTTCTAAAAATCACAACTCATTAATCCTTTATCCTTTTTCCACAAAATTTTAAAGGAAGCTTTGGGTCGACATTATATACCATTTTACCAAATTAGAGACCCAAATTCCAACAGAAAAGGGTATTTTATTCATAAGCAAGCTATCATTATAAATTAAGCCAATTAATTTGATATTCCCTATTTCTTTGACATTAAATTATTATTTTTAATTCCTTGAACCTCAGGAAACCCTAATGGCTCAGAATCCCATCTTGGGAATATTCCTAAGCCTCTCACTTATCTTTTATCTATTTTCTCTTTCTTCTTATTCATTTGTTATCAAAATATCTCTTTTCGGGGATTTCTCTTTATCTCTCTTATTATTTTCCTTATTGGAATTACTTTTAACATTTGAAACCTCATGGATACAAAAATCCATCTAATATAACTCAATTACTTCTTTCCACCTATTTTCCACATTTTATCATTATTTTCAATTTCTTTCTTAACAAGGAAATACTTAATTGATCTTTTCTTTTCTTGTTGCATTATCTTTGCAACTTTAGACTCCTTGGGACCCAAGGAACCCATGTGGCACGAAATACACCTTTGGATTAAGTTCTTTTGCCTTCTAGAGGTTTCCTCACCTTTCTTTTCTCAAAAACTTAATTGTTCATTTACTAATTTAATTTCCTTGTTATTGGGCCCAATAGCCAATAAAGCCCACAACACAATCATCAAGGCTATTGTAAACAAAATCCATTTATTCACAACAAATTGTATCATTATTTTTTTCCAAATATCTTTAATGTGAGAATTTACATTTCTCACCCAATGAACCCAAGAATTGGGGTTGTAACAGGTACTATCTAGGGATCCACTAGTTGGACCTAGGAGTAAATCCAAAAAGCTACATATTTGTCAGTTTCTCCTAGAAACTAGGTGTATTCAAGCATAAACCACAATATAATCAATGGGAAATAAGATAAAAGTATAAGACAATCAATAAAAAATTAATTTAAACAATTTACACATTAATTTCCCAAAACATGGAATCAAAGTAAAATTTTAACCCCAAACAACCCACGTGGGGGGCTTAGCTTCTCATAGAACAAAAACTAGAAAAAGAAGAAGTAGAGAAGGGAATGGTCATAGGAGCTCTTGTAATTCTCCTTCTTCTTCACCTCCAACCACAATATCTCATTCTTCTCCCTCCTTGGTGGTTAGATGGCATAAAAATGTAGATGAAAGTGAACAAAATGCTAGAAAACTAGGGTTTTGAGGCGGAAGATGGTGGAAATGGAGTGGGAGTAGGTGGGAGAGAGTAGGTGGATCAATGAATGTGTTAGTAAATTCTAGGGTGGCTATCCTTGACTCCTAGACACTACTATTGTATATATAGGTTTTGGAAATCCTAGGGTTAGGTGGGGGTAGAATAGGAAAATCAGTGGAAAAGTGTACTAGGGTTTACTGGCAGCATGACCGTGTTAGGTAGAACAACCCTGGTGGTATAGGAGTGGAATGATCATTCTAGGAGGGAATGAGTGTGCTAGTACAAGAAAAATATCAGGTTATATTTTGTGTTTTGAAGGTTGGTAGCATTATTGTGTTGAGCATCACGACCGTGGTGGTTATGAAGTAGCATGTTGTGGTGGCTGGGTTGGATGCAGATCATTCTCGGTGGCATGATCCTCTTAATATCTTGGCAGCACAATCATTCTGATTAGAATGGTCATGCTGTGATCTTCTTGGCACAATCGTGCTGATTGTCTTGCCTTGAGCTGCTTCGAGTCTATTACTTTGTTGTGATCTTTGTCATGGAAGCACATCCATTCTTTGGTACGATAGCTATGTTGGGGTTTTTACATTTGCACTTTGATCTTCACTTTTGCAATCTTTGGAGTTCTTTTCTCTAAGTCGACCATTGGACACTAGGGGTAGGTTGAGGAAGCTCTTGGATCTCCTTAGTCTCTTCCAAGGGTGAAGAAATCCTTAGATCATCCTCCTTCTCTCCCATCCATCCACTTCACGGTTGAGGTACATGAAAAATATGCAAAGAATGGTCATAAGTACATTTGACAATAATACACTTATTGAAGGAAGTAGCATGAATTATAATATGCTTAGATGTGATTAAAGGATAAAATGAGAAAAGATGTAATCCTAATTAAGGGCTTCATCACCATCCCAAACTTAAAACATACTTCTCCTCTATTATGCTCCAACTCAATCTCTTAAAAAAATTGACAACCAAGAAATGAAAAAAATGTTGCAAGAGATGTATATTTACCAGATGGGCTCACCGATGACTAAATACATGTATTCCACCTCTTTTCTCTTGTCTTTCACAAACCAATTTTGATTAAATCATTGAGCATAAAAAATGTAAATATAGGTCATAGAATACATAATCAATCTATATGGTTCTCATATAGCTCTAGGTAAACTATTTCATGATGGTGATAATCAAAGGTGACTAGGAGTGTTGTTTTACCTTCATGCATTCAATCTCAAATTAATCTCAAACCACACTGGGTGACCCACATGGATATGGAAAAGGCTGAAATGATCTAGGTTTGATGTTTCCTAGCTCAATGGGCATGCATATGGAAGAAGGGTATTGCAGTAAGATATTTGAGTGATTTTACATAGGAGCACTCTTTTTATTCTTTACTTAGATTATATTACATAGGAGCATCTTTTTATTTTATTTTTGCATTAGTTTCTTTTTCTTTGACCTTGTTTTAGCTAGGGTACATGGTGGTAAGAGTTAAGCAGAGGGAATATAGATAGTTTGTTACCCCAAATGTTTGGAGGTGTTTAAGGTTGATGCTTGCACTTTGGCATCCTATCATGAGGCAGAGAGGTACAAAGTGGTGGAAGAGAAATGAGTCAAAAGAAGAGTTAATAGTGTGGGTTTCAAGATGAAATCTACCTGCATGAAAGTAACTCCATCATACTTCATCAAGTAATGGAACACCACATGAATGAGCAATATAAGAACCACATTTCTATAATGAGATTTGACAAACCCTAACTGTTTGTTGCTTAATTAGACCACAATTCAACCAATCATTTCACAAGCATGAAATAGGTGATTACATGTAGAAATTAAAAACTTGAAACCATTTAGCAATAGAAAATGACAATATGACATGCATTTCACAAATGTGATGATTTTCAATTCAAAATGTAGAGAGGTTAAAACATGCTTTTAGGAAAAAGATTCAAGTTTGGGAAAAGTTGGACAAAATGGCATAGTTGCTCTAAATCATATCTTTTTTTTAGGGAAAGCTCTAAATCATATCTAAAGATACACTATAAATCAACAAATGGAAAATAAGAAAAACTCTAACTAAACCAAACAAGAAACAACAAAACCTACATGAAATGCTATGCATGACATGGAATGTCAAGAAGAGTAGAAAATTTGGAAAAAAATACACAAAAATGTAAGAAAATGAACTATATACATGGATGAATTCAAAGCATGCAAAATCTACTTTAGATGGGAAGTGTATAATTAATCTTCACGAAACATAGTGGAATAGGTAAAACAACATATCTAAATGAAACTGAGAAGAAGGGTTTGTAGGGCCCTATCATCCCAAAATTTTCAATCATGTTGTCCTCAACATGTCACTAAAGTTTAGGAATCATAGGGTAGAAGTCACTATTGTGGTAGTGGATCCTATGGAGGTCACCATATGGTGGAGAATACTGGTAGTAAGTGCTCTAGTAATCCACTATGAAGATGGGTATGTTTCCAGGTAACCTGACAGTGCACCCCAAAATTTCTCCCCCAATTGGGGGTTTCCTCGAACATGTGCATGTTGAAAGTGGTACATGTGGTTGTCTAATAATGCATCTTATGCAGATCCAACCACAGGGCCTACTACATCTGTTGAATCCTCCAACTTTGCATGAGTATAATTGTAACGACCCTGCCTCCCGGTAACCCCCAATTACGGGAGACCCGAAGGTCGGTATCATTAATCAATTACAGGATCAAAGGTTCAACAAATAATCAATGATAATTATGAAATTCTACCACTAACTGAATATTGGCAGGAAAATTTAAAACTTAATTTACCTTTTGAAACTTTGGGAGACTATCTATCCCTTACTAGAATTGCTCTATCTAATCCTCCTGCACTTTACTTCTTATTTTGCAAGGTGACAATTTATTGTTTGTTCTTTTAGGGTTTGTACCTAAAATGCCGACAAACAAATACGCGATCAACATAAAGCTGGTATGTGGGGGATTACAAAAATTTGTGCAACTACATTAACAATGTAAACAACCAATTATCATTTAACATTCAAAATTACATTTTAAGCGCTACTACTCAATCCCTTCCTATCCCCTTCCTCTGTGTTGTCCCTGCAGTGGACATGGATACTACCTCTCTCACATGGTAGATCTTCATTAAACCCCGCATGATCCTACCGAACAGGTAGATCAATATCTAGGGTTGAGTCGCATGGCACTACTCATAGGTAGTCCAATCTCTAACTCAATATGACTTGATGGACCTACCCCATTGGTAGCCATTTACTAAGTCATTTAGGGACCTGATGGGCCTACCCCATTGGTAGCCTTTTTACTAGGTCAACCCATTAAGCTACAGAGGGGACTGGGATCTGAGCTAGTAGGCATAATTCTTAGGTGATAGTCATATTCACACTAAAATTTGCATGAATTGAAACATCCAATAGTTTAATTCAAGTCACGATGGAAACTGTGACAAAATCCCGGAAAACTAATTCGGGTAGTCATAAGCGTAACCACATACCTGTTATGTAGGCTTGAATGCAGAAAAACTCAATCAACCAGGAATCAAGCAGATTCACACACACAATTTGTTCCTGAAAAAGGCATTCAATTTCTATATTATTAATCATGTCATCATGACTCATTAATTCTAATCGTTTCCTAGGTTATTTGCCCTTTTTAGGGTTTTAACCATAATTAGGGTTTTATTTCCTTTTTATTACTTTTACCTTACTTTTATCAAATATCCATCAAACCCTAATTATCTTGTCCTATTTTCCATTAAGGTCCTAAAGATCAGGTTTGTACCATATAAACCCCAAATTTTCAGATTGCTATATCTTTTTCTTTTTCTCTAATTTAGGATTTCTAAACATATTAATCAACATATTGAATTAAAAACCCTAAACATGTAATTCTATCATCAAAACAGGTTAAAAACCATCTTAATCATTAATCAGGTTAAACATATTCGAATTAACCTAATTGCATGATTAAATATATCCTTGATAATCAATTAGGGTTTTCTTTTTACAAATTAACTCCTTTTCCATCAAAATATGTACTTTTACAAAAATATACAGACTCAGATATCCAAACCATTTTTAGCGTATTCCTCATATTTTTCTGATTATTTTTCATGTATTGACTTTTTGCATCCGAGTTTCCTAGCTCAAGATATGATTTTTATAAGAAAACTCATTTTATTCAATTTAATTGCTATTTTTAGAAAAACGACGGGCGTCGGATCCGTGGTCCGCTGGTCCACTCAGGATCCAACGACCAGGATCGTGCACACCATAAGCAATCAAAAGAAGTAAAGGACTGAACTATCCTTTCCAGCAAAAAGAGGCATGGAGGGCACGTTGGTAATTCTCCTGTTCTTCTTCCACCTCTCGTCGTTGTTGCTGTAGCAACGCCAGTCAACCACAGGGTTGACTCTGGGCTTCAGGGCACCTTTCCTCACATCGATGGTCCAGAGAGCTCCACTGCCCCCTTCAAACTTGACGACGCCCCCAATTGCTCACTGGGGACACACCAAGGTCGTCCGCCACCCGCCGAACTCCGGCGATGATCTTTGAGCAGTTGATAGTGCAGGTCAACACGAAACGAGCAATTGAATGCACGTTCACGATGCTTGCGCCATTCCGTAGCGTTTGGGATAGACAAAAGGGATGTCGGTGCCTCAGATTATCCTCCCCTATTTATAGGGTCGAGGCAGGGTACCTGTTGGTTTGGGCGTTTCCCAAAACCAGGGCCAAAGCGCATCAAACCGGGGATGTTTCCCCGCGGTTTCTTCTCCTAGATCCAGTGGAGATCTCAGCCAGTTGGCAAAACCAAACGATTCTGAGGAAATCAAGAGGGAAATTCCCTCTGGTATCTCGCAGAAATGCAGTCCCAGTGGGACTCAATCGAAGAGCGCCCAACGCTGGATCAGGATCCAATGGATCGGATTTATTGCGGTCAAAACAAAGGGAAATCTTATTCTGTTAATTTAGAATTAATTCCCAAAACCAATATGACTTGCAAAATTGATTCCTCCTAAACCATAACTCTTTTATTTCTCAAATTTTAAAGAAAGTTTTGTCTTGTCATTATCTAACTTTATACGAAATTTGGGAAACAGATTGTAATGGATGAGAAGGATTACTTCTCTCCCAAGTTGCTCATTAATTTATTCAAAATTGATTTATATTCCTTTTTCCTTTGTGATTACCTTGTTATTTTGGGTCCCTTGGACCTTAAGAAACCATAAAGGCACAAATTCCCATATTGGGGAATATTGGTTTGCCTTTATCTTCTTTTATTTGTCAATTTCTCATATTTCTCTTTTATTAATAAATTTCTTTTCCTTTTTAATTCCCTTTTCTTTTCAATTGGTCTTAATGACTAACAAAGCCCACAATAATTCAATCAAAGCCATTTCACACGAAATATATCACAATTCAAAGAAAAGGATATCATTTATTCATTAAAAGGGAAATACACCTTACATTATATTTTCCAGAAAATGGGGTTGTAACATCCTCCCCTCCTTATAGGAATTTTGCCCTCATAATTCAAACAATCAAACAAACAATTCAGGGTATTATTTCTCCATGTCTGCCTTCAGCTCCCATGTGGCCTCATCCTCTCCATGGTGCTTCCAAAGAACCTTTACCATCTTTATTTTCTTGCATCTGAGCTCTTTCACCTTGGTATCTAGAATCCGCAAAGGTGACTCAGGATAAGTCAGCTTCCCTTGAAGCTCAATAGGTTCAATGCTCAACACATGGCTCAGATCTTGCACATATCGCTTCAGGTTAGACACGTGAAACACATCATGCATCATGCTATACTGAGGGGGTAATGCCAAACAGTATGTAGCTTCACCAATCCATTCTAACACCTCAAACGGACCCACGTATCAGGGACTCAGCTTCCCTCTATTCTTAGCTATAGCTCGGAGCGGTCGGATTTTCAAAAACACATGATCTCCCATAGTGAAATGCACATCAGTCCGCTTTGCATCAACATACGACTTTTGTCAATCATGGGATCACTTTAGCCTTTGCTTGATCAAAGCCACTTTATCAACATACACTTGGAGCTCATCTGACCTCAACAAGGTCCTCTCACCCACATCATCCCAGTGAAGTGGTGATCGACACAGTCTCCCGTATAAAGCTTCATATGGAGGCATCTCGATACTGGCTTGGTAGCTATTGTTGTAGGCGAACTCTGCCAATGCTAAGTATTGCTCCGATGAGCCACCCCAATCGAGCACACAAGCTCTCAACATATCTTCTAATGTCTGAATCGTCCTTTCTGACTGACCATCTGTCTGGGGGTGATAAGCGGTACTGAACTTTAACCTTGTACCAAGTTCTTCTTGAACTTGCTTCCACAACTTGGAAGTGAACTTTGGGTCTCTATCTGAGATGATCGATCCTGGCACACCATGCAAACGTACTATCTTTCTGATATACAACTCAGCTAGGTCTGTCACCTTAGCAGTGATCTTCAGGGCAAGGAAGTGTGCTGACTTGGTAAGACGATCTACCACGACCCATATCGCATCATGACCTCTCTTGGTCCGGGGTAGACCCACCAGAAAATCCATGGTGATCTGCTCCCATTTCCACTCTGGAATCTCTATTGACTGTAAAAGTCTGCCGGGTCGCTGGTGTTCAGCCTTCACCATATGGCACGTAAGACAACTGGACACCCATGACGCAATATCTTTCTTCATTCCCGGCCACCAGAAAAACCACTGTAGGTCCTTGTACATCTTAGTAGTTCCTGGGTGTACTGTGTACCTGGATCCATGAGCTTCTTGCAAGATGCGTTCCTTTATTGATGAATCCACTGGAACCCATACGCGATTCTCAAACCTAATTCCTCTGTCTACTCCCATGGATAGATGAGTCTGTGGTTGCATCATTAAACCTTTCATCTTGTCTAGATCTCCACTGGTCAATTGTGCAGCTATGATCTCACTCAACAACTCAGACTGTATCTGGATATTAGCCAACCGAACTCGGTCCTCTAGTAGTTGTGGAGTCCATTCCACAAGTTCCTCCAAACTTTTCCACTGACTGGACAGAACAGCTGCACACTTGAGCTGCTTCCGACTCAAAGCATCAGCTACGACATTCGCCTTACCAGGATGGTAGGTGATGGTGAAGTCGTAATCCTTCATGTACTCCATCCATCGACACTGTTGTAGGTTCAGGTCTCTTTGTGTCAGCAGGTACTTCAAGCTCTTATGATCAGTGAAGATCTCGAAGGTAGCATCGTACAGGTAGTGCCGCCATATCTTCAAGGCATGGATTATAGAAGCTAACTCCAGGTCATGTGTCGGGTAGTTCACCTCATTTGGCTTGAGTTGTCAGGAAGCATATGCAACCACATGTCGATCCTGTTCCAACACATAGCCAAACCCCATCTTGGATGCATCGGTGAATATCATGAAACCCTCATTGCCAGAAGGCAAAGTCAACACAGGAGCGGTGGTCAGCTTCTCTTTCAATTCTTGAGAGCGAGCTTCACATACGGCAGACCACACAAACTTCACATCCTTCCGAGTCAACATGGTTAGCGGTAGAGCAGTCTTGGAGAAATCCTTGATGAAGCAACGGTAGTATCTGGCCAACCCCAAGAAGCTGCGAATCTCGGAGGGGTTCTTCGGTGCCGGCCAGTCTCGAACTGCCGATACCTTGGCTGGATCTACGACGATTGTTCCTCCTGAGATGATGTGTCCAAGAAACATGACTCGGTTCAACCAAAACTCACATTTCGAGAACTTTCCAAAAAACTTATGCTTTCTCAGGATATCAAGGACTCTACCCAGGTGGTCACGGTGTTGGGCTAGGTCATCTGAGTACACCAAAATGTCATCTATGAACACTATCACAAAAGAGTCAAGGAAAGGTTGGAACACACTGTTCATGAGGTTCATAAAGACACTAGGTGCATTGGATAATCCAAACGGCATGACCACAAACTCATAGTGGCCATAACGGATTCTGAAAGCCGTTTTGGGTATATCCTCACCCCTTACCCTCACCTGGTGGTATCCAGACCTCAAATCGATTTTGGAAAAGACTCGAGCTGATTTGAGTTGGTCAAACAGGTCATCTATTCTGGGTAAAGGATACTTATTTTTTATGGTTTCCTGGTTGATCATCTGATAATCAATACACATCCAAAGCGACCCATCCTTCTTTTTCACAAAGAGGACTGGTGCTCCCCATGGTGAGGTACTGGGTCGGATGAACCCCTTATCCAACAACTCTTGCAACTGGGTTTTCAACTCAAGCAACTCAACAAGGGCCATTCTATAGGGTTCCTTAGATATAGGGTTAGTTCCAGGAGCTAACTCTATTGAGAAGTCCACCTCCCTCTCAGGGGGAATCCCTGGTAGATCATCTGGAAACACATCTGCGTACTCCCGAACCACCTCTATGTCCTCTAAGGATTGCCCCTTAACCTCAGGTACGATAACTATGGCTAGGTAGGCTCGACAACCCTTGGATAACATCCACTCAGCTTTCATGGCGGACACATAAAGGCTGGTTGTTGCATCCTTCCTTCCTCGAATGGTGAAGTGTGGATAGCTGATTTTCCTAATGAGAATCTTCTTCTCCGTACAGTCAATCTGGGCCCTATAGGTGGACAACCAATCCATACCAATGATCGCATCAAAATCACTCATATCGAGGAGGATAAAGTCAGTGGGAAGCTCATGGTTCAGGTACTTTACTGGCAAGATAGGGGTTTTCAAAAGAGAGGTATAAATACGACCACTCGGGGTTGTGACATCCAAAACATAACCCAAATCCTTGATATCCAAACCAAGCATAGTTGCCAAATTTCTCGAAATAAAAGTATTAGTTGAACCAGAATCAAAAAGTGCTTTTACATTTTGTCCCATGACTTCCAGCAAGCCTACAAAGTTATTCCATATCAAAAGTTATTACATGGTCTACTGAACTAAAAGAAAGACTCTATGGGTTGTTACCCTCAATAAACTTATTAGCGTTCGCCTGAGATTCTTCATTGTCGATGGAGAACACTCTAGCTTGCCTTCTTTCTGGGGGTGCTCTAGCTGGTGCTCCTGCTGGGGGTGCTGCAGCTACTGGCTGTGCTGCCACAGGGTATGACCCCAAGGGTCCTCTAGGGTCAGGTTGAGGGCAGTTGGTGATGAGGTGTCCTTCTTGCTGACACCAGTAGCAGACTCTCTTCTTGAAGCGGCACTCACCGGTATGCCATCTCCTGTAGGTGCGGCATCGAGGGCAGTTGTTCTCTTGATGGGGTTTCCCTTTCCCTCCATGTCTTCCTTTGGCCTGGTGACGCCCGTGACCTTTCTTGTGGTTGTTCTTCTGCCCTTGGGTTCCTTCAGTGAAACCCAAAAATCCCTTGGGTGGATTATGAACTGGCATCACCGTCCTCTCCATGTCCAAGGCGGTGTTGTAGGCTTCAACGAAGGTCTTCGGCTTACTAGCCATCACATGCGGCTTGATGGCAGGGTTCAGGCGCTCTATGAAGTGATCCACCCTTCTTTCTTCATCCATTTTATAACTGAAACGTTCCAAGATGCGGAACTTGTGACCAAAGTCCGCAACTGATGAACTTCCTTGAGTCATGTTGGTGAACTCTCTTTCTTTCTCCTTCTTTACTGAGATGGGGATGAATCTGGCGATGAAGATGGTTTTGAAGTCGGTCCATGCCATCGGTTCCTCACTTAGGTCTCTTCCTGTGATATGGTTCTCCCACCATATCTTGGCTGCACCTTCTAAAAGGTGAGTAGCAAACAGAACCTTCTTATTCAGCTGCACCTCAAGCATTCAGAACCCGTTCTCGACTTAAAGCAGCCAAGCTTCAGCCTTGTCGACCACTTCAGTCTTATCTTCTCCCCAGAACTTCACAATGTTCAGCTTGACGAAGTCCAAGATGGTGGCTCCAAGTCGAGGACAAACATGAAGGGGTTCATCATTCTCAGTCCTAGCTATGTCCCTAAGGGCCAGGGCACGAATAGCCTCAGTCAGTTGCTTTTGTTGTTCCATCCAGACTGCATCTGTTGTATGAACCACCATGGTTGGTTCTGGACCACCAGGCTGGTCCTCCTCCATTTGGGCTTCCTCTTCATGCATCTAGTATTCCTCATATTCTGGTCCTTCCCCTGGCTCTCGGTTGCTGTCGGGCATTGGTTCAGGGTTGGGAGCCTCATGCACAGCTTCCTCAGGCCTCTTTCTTTTCTTAGAGGTCTCTCCACCATGGTTTCGCTTCCCCTTATCAGAGGATCCATTCTCCTTACGGGGTGGTCCACCATCACCGGTGGAAAAAGGGATAGCCACAACTTTGGTATGAGCCATCTGCACACAAACAGACTTTTAGTTTACCTTTAAACTAATTATACTTGTGCAAATGACATCTTACTTACGTATCTTTTATTAATTTGGTGGAGGACCCCTTAGACCTTATCAACCTTAACCCATACCACATGAGGGTGAGGAAGAGAGAGAAAACCCTAATCCTTACAATTCTTAAGAGAAAATTTGAGTTGAGGAGAGATGAGTAAGATGAGAGAGTCCTAAAGGTATCTTATTTCGAGTCACATCCTAAGACATTGGCCAGGCAGTCACACAATCCAGGAGTCCTCGTATTTCGACTAGCGGTGCGGAGGAAAATCTTGCCAGCCCCCGGAAGTGATCCTTTTCTAGACACCTCAGTCTTTCGGACACTCCTCTAATAACTCCCTCGGTTCTATGGAATTTATAAAATTTAATAATTATTAATGATTAGATGGAGAACCAATGCTCTGATACCAATTGTAATGACCCCGCCTCCCGGTAACCCCCAATTACGGGAGACTCGAAGGTCGGAATCGTTAATCAATTACAGGATCAAAGGTTCAACAAATAATCAATGATAATTATGAAATTCTACTACTAACTGAATATTGGCAGGAAAATTTAAAACTTAATTTACCTTTTGAAACTTTGGGAGACTATCTATCCCTTATTGGAATTGCTCTATCTAATCCTCCTGCACTTTACTTCTTATTTTGCAAGGTGACAATTTACTATTTGTTCTTTAAGGGTTTGTACCTAAAACGCCGACAAACAAATACGTGATCAACATAAAGCTGGTATGTGGGGGATTACAAAAATTTGTGCAACTATATTAAAAATGTAAACAACCAATTATCATTTAACATTCAAAATTACATTTTAAGGGGTACTACTTAATCCCTTCCTATCCCCTTCCTCCGTGTTGTCCCTACAGTGGACATGGATACTACCTCTCTCACATGGTAGATCTTCATTAAACCCCACATGATCCTACCGAATAGGTAGATCAATATCTAGGGTTGAGTCGCATGGCACTACTCATAGGTAGTCCAATCTCTAACTCAATATGACTTGATGGACCTACCCCATTGGTAGCCATTTACTAAGTCATTTAGTGACCTGATGGGCCTACCCCATTGGTAGCCTTTTACTAGGTCAACCCATTAAGCTACAGAGGGGGCTGAGATCTGAGCTAGTAGGCATAATTCTTAGGTGATAGTCATATTCACACTAAAATTTGCATGAATTGAAACATCAAACAGTTTAATTCAAGTCACGATGGAAACTACGACAAAATCCTAGAAAACTAATTTGGGTAGTCATAAGCGTAACCACATACCTGTTATGTAGGCTTGAATGCAGAAAAACTCAATAAACTAGGAATCAAGCAAATTCACACACACAATTTGTTCCTGAAAAAGGCATTCAATTTCTATATTATTAATCATGCCATCAGGACTCATTAATTCTAATCGTTTCCTAGGTTATTTTCCCTTTTTAAGGTTTTAACCATAATTAGGGTTTTATTTCCTTTTTATTACTTTTACCTTACTTTTATCAAATATCCATCAAACCCTAATTATCTTGTCCTATTTTCCATTAAGGTCCTAAAGATCAGGTTTGTACCATATAAACCCCAAATTTTCAGATTGCTATATCTTTTTCTTTTTCTGTAATTTAGGATTTCTAAACATATTAATCAACATATTGAATTAAAAACCCTAAACATGTAATTCTATCATCAAAACAGGTTAAAAACCATCTTAATCATTAATCAGGTTAAACATATTCGAATTAACCTAATTGCAAGATTAAATATATCCTTGATAATCAATTAGGGTTTTCTTTTTACAAATTAAATCTTTTTCCATCAAAATATGTACTTTTGCAAAAATATACAGATTCAGATATCCAAACCATTTTTAAGGTATTCCTCATATTTTTCTGATCATTTTTCATGTATTGACTTTTTGCATCCGTGTTTCCAAGCTCAACATATGATTTTTATAAGAAAACTCATTTTATTCAATTTAATTGCTATTTTTAGAAAAATGACGGGCATCAGATCCGTGGTCCGCTGGCCCACTCAGGATCCAGTGACCAGGATCACGCACGCCATAAGCAATCAAAAGAAGCAAAGGACTGAACTGTCCTTACCCACAAAAAGAGGTGCGGAGGGCACGTTGGTAATTCTCCGGTTCTTCTTCCACCTCTCGTCGTTGTTGTTGTAGCAACGTCGGTCAACCGCAAGGTTGACTCTGGGCTTCATGACACCTTTCCTCGCGCCGATGGTCCAGAGAGCTCCGCCGCCCCCCTTCGAACTTGACGACGCCCCCAATTGCTCACCGAGGACACACCAAGGTCGTCCGCCACCCGCCGGACTCTGGCGATGATCTTTGAGCAGTTGATAGTGCAGGTCGACACGAAACGAGCAATTGAACGCACGTTCACGATCCTTGCACCATTCCGTAGCATTTGGGATAGACAAAGGGATGATGGTGCCTCAGATTATCCTCCCCTATTTATAGGGTCGAGGCAGGGTACCTGCTGGTTTGGGCATTTCCCAAAACCAGGGCCAAAGCGCATCAAACCGGGGATGTTTCCCCGTGGTTTCTTCTCCTAGATCCAGTGGAGATATCAGCCAGTTGGCAAAACCAAACGATTATGAGGAAATCAAGAGGGAAAGTCCCTCTGGTATCTCGCAGAAACGCAATCCCAGTGGGACTCAATCGAAGAGCGCCCATCGCTGGATCAGGATCCAATGGACCGGATTAATTGCGGTCAAAACAAAGGGAAATCTTATTCTGTTAATTTAGAATTAATTCCCAAAACCAATATAACTTGCAAAATTGATTCCTCCTAAACCATAACTCTTTTATTTCTCAAATTTTAAGGAATGTTTTGTCTTGTCATTATCTAACTTTATACGAAATTTGGGAAACAGATTGTAATGGATGAGAAGGATTACTTATCTCCCAAGTTGCTCATTAATTTATTCAAAATTGATTTATATTCCTTTTTCCTTTGTGATTACCTTGTTGTTTTGGGTCCCTTGGACCTTTTTTTTTTAAATCACCATGCTTCATTTACTAATTAGAACAAAACTGTCTTACAAAGAAATTAGGAATGTTGTCTCGACCATAAGCTGTGCTCAACTCTCCACGCAGGGCTAGCTGAGCTGCATTATGGGCCAAGGCATTGAGATCCCTCTTAACATGCGAAAAAGAAATATGCGTAAACGAAGCAGATAGAGCTAAAATATCAGCAATGAACAGACCAAGGTGGTCCCTTCTTTTTCCGCCTTTGTTAATTGCGTTGATAACTTCCAGCGAGTCAGACTTGATGTGGATAACATCGACTTTCCAGAGAATAGCAAAACTCATGGCCCTCCTTATAGCTTCCGCTACCGCCAATGCTGCTGGCCAGTCCGCAGCCCTTTGTTCTCCAATTACTGCCGCCAGCTTCCCCTGCACATCCAGTAAAATACCTCCCAGTCCCAGCCGTCCGCTGCCGCCAACTGCTACATCGCAGTGAAGGCTCATCTCGCCATGTACTTGCGCACGGCAGGGTGCCGTCTCATGTACAGAAGTTTCTCGCTACGTATTGTATTTTTGATAGTCAATAAGAAGGCCTTCATTCATGATGATAGCTTGTCGAAGCGATTTTCCAGTGTTGCCAAAAATTCTATCATTTCTATGGGTCCATATCCTCCACAACACCGCCATAACTTTACTAAGATCAGCGTCTTCTAATCTGTCCTTTAGGTCCAATAAAGCTTCCGCTCCCGTCAAGTCCTTTAACCTGTTGAGATCCACTCGTATCGACACCTGGTCCCATTCTTCCCTAGCTATGGAACAACTGAACATCATGTGGTTTATCGTCTCCTTTTCTGTACCGCAAACAGTGCAACCTCCATCATCAACACAGTACCTATCCCACAAGCGTCCCCTCGTTTCCAGGCCTCCTGTGCACAGTCGCCACAAGAAGTGTGCCAACTTCGGGGGCCAATGCTTCCTCCATACAAGGGACCATGCCTGTCCAATCTCCACTGTTCGGCTGGATCTATATTCGGTTGTGCCCAGCAACGCCAGCCAATATGCCGATCGAGTAGTGAAATCTCCTTTGCGGTCAGGCCACCAAACCAGCTCATCCTCATGCCTGTGAGTGCTAATAGGAGTGCTGATAATTTTCCTGCAAGTATCCGACGTGAAAAACTGGTGAAGAATGTCGTGATCCCAGCTTCCCGTGTTGGCGTCAAGCAACTCACTAACCCACGTCAATTCTTGTCTTTGAGATTGTCGAATTCGTTCCACACTGGCCTGTGCCCCCATGATCCAGATATGGTTCCATATATTTATGTTTGCTCCATTTCTAACTCGCCAGTGTACTCCTTCTAGAAGAGTAGATTTAGCTCCCCATAAACTTCTCCACGTGAAGCTCGGGTTATGGCCTCTACTTGCTTCTAACACTGACGTCTGAGGAAAGTATCTAGCTTTCAAAACTTTGTAAGCAAGTGAGGAAGTATTTGTCAGCAGCCTCCATAATTGTCTCGTCAACAAAGCCTGATTGAACACATGCATATCTCTAAAACCCAAACCCCCCGCCCTCTTCGGGCAGGTATGATCTTCTTGGACCGGTATGATCTTCTTGGACCGGTTACCATTGATGGTGAAAGAGGGTCACCCTGGCGAAGTCCTCGGGCAGGTATGATCTTCTTGGACCGGTTACCATTGATGGCGAAAGAGAAATTAACCGAAGAGACACACTCCATGACCTTGGACCTCCACTTCATACCAAACCCCAGCTTCTGTTGAACGAAGTCAAGAAAACTCCATTCGACTCTATCATAAGCTTTAGACATATCCAACTTCAGAGCCACATTTCCCCTAGCTTTCTTTGCTTCATGTTTCATTTTATGAAAAATCTCAAATGCCACCAGTGCATTATCAGTAATCATCCGACCTGGGACAAAGGCACTTTGGTTTTCAGACACCAATTCATCCATCCAGGGCTTGAGTCTGTTCGCCATGATTTTGGAGGCAATCTTATAGACCACATTATACAAGCTAATGGGTCTATATTCAACAAGCTCAACTGGTTTTTGTACCTTGGGTATCAGCACTACCAAAGTGTCATTCAGCAGACCAATATTTTCCTCTCCTCTCCACCATCCCTTAATGTAGCTAGCCACGTCCTTCCCCACCACATCCCAATATTTTTGGAAGAACATGGGTTTAAAACCATCTGGCCCGGGTGCTTTATTTGGATGCATGCATTTAAGTGCACTCAGATGTTCCTCGTCTGTAATGTCTTTCTCTAGAAGCTCATTCATACTTGAAGACACTTTTCTTGTTAGACCTCTTCCCGCGCTTTCAAAATCTGAAGGTGAACTTGTGCTAAAGAGAGACTCAAAAAAAGATAGGACTTCATGCTCAATGTCCTCCTGCTCTGTGACTACCTTGCCTTGATGATTTCTGAGGTTGCCTATTTGATTCCTTTTCCTTCTTTGGGATGCTTTATGATGAAAGTATGCTGTATTTTTGTCCCCGGCTCACATTTCTTTTATTCTTGCCCTTGCCCACCAATATTCATCATCTTTGCGGTGCCAATACTGAAGTTGTTGTGCCAGCTCACCACATTGCCTGAGAGTATTATTGTCCGGGGGTTTTTGCTGTTCTTCTCCCAATCTTTGTTCCACTTCTTTGATTTTCTTTTTTATATCACCAAAGAAATTGTCTGCCCAGAAAGATAATTTCTCTCCGCAGCCAACAAGCTTATCAATAAGACCTCCCCTGGCCGGTCTTTCCCAAAAAGCTTCTAGGACCTCCTTGCATCTCGCCTCTTCTGCCCAAAGCAGTTCAAAAGAGAAATATTTCTCCCTTCTCCTCCTTTTCTTACTTGGTCATTTGTCTATAATGATCACTATAGGTGCATGGTCCGATTCATAAACAGTAAGGTGGAGCACTCTACAACAAAAAAGCCAAGCCCGCCATTCAACATTTGCCATTGCTCTATCTAGGCGCTCTCTAACCAGAGTCTCCATAGTCCTTCCTCTTTCCCATGTGTATGGGCATCCCGAGAAACTAAGATCCACTAAGGCACAGTCATCTATAACATTCTTGAAGTCTTGCATCCATCTGTCCTGTCTCGAGGGTCCCCCCCACTTTTCTTCATTAGAAACAATCTGATTGAAATCTCTAAAGAAAAGAACTGGCATATCACTGCTACTTTTGAGGCATCTCATCAAATCCCATGTCTGAAATTTGTATTGTTGTTCTGACCAACCATAAATGCCAATGGCTCTCCACTTTTTCCCTATCTCCTCATCCTGAATAATACTCTCCATATGGTGTTGAGAAAAGCTGACCACCTCCACCCTTACATTCTTCCATCAAAGACCCAGGCCACCAGAATTCCCTTGACTGGAAATACACACACCTTCTGTAAAGCCACAAAAACGTTTGGCTTCCTCTTGTTTAACATCCGCAATTTTTGTTTCCGACACGAACACCACATTGGGACTTTCCCTCCAACACCAAGTTCGGAGGGCCTTTTTAGTGTCGAGCTTGCCCAATCCTCGACAATTCCAACTAAGGATTTTCATTGCTATTCACGGACCTGGTCCACGCCAGTGTCTGCTACTTGGTGTGTTCCAATACCCTGGTCTTCAACATTCTTGTTCCTCGGTACAAATTGCCTTTTGAGGATAAAAATATGGCTGAGATCCCCGTCAACCTCCATATCAATATTACTTTCCTCTCGACCCCTCTTCCCTACTATACCACCTGGTTCCTCTTCACCTTCAATCACTGTGGGTGCTGTTTGACTGATCAACCGCCGGCGAATTTTGGGCTTTTTCCTGTTCTTGGCCTGTCCCCGGTAGTACCCCTTATTTTTTCCTTATTGCTTGCAGCTGCCTTCAGTTTCTGTCCCCTGGTCTGCCTGCGTTCATTTCCTGTGCCATTGTTGAAAACCAGTTGTTGTTGCTCCACAACTGTACCTTCACTGCCTACCAATCTCGGACCTTCTTTATTGAGAGCATGATGTAAAGATGTGAATATGGAATCCACTTTGTAATGTTGTGTTGCTGGTTCCCGTGAACCTGAGGACATGGCCATTGAGCTATTGCCTGTCTCACCCGTTTGCTGTTCCTTTCCAGTAACCTCAGCGGCGACCTCCTTATTCTCTGTGTGGACCATAGAGCGTGACGGTGCTTCCGGGGGCTCTTCCAAATTCTATTCCTCTCATTCGATTTCGTTCGTGTTTCTACAGAAGACCTGCTCCCTCCCCGGTCCGTCTTGTAGCATGGCTCCAGCTTCTAGAAAATTTCGACCCAGGCCTGAACTTCCAAACTCACCCTCCGTCAACCTTGGGCGAATCGTATCAGAAAAGCTATCCGCTTGAACATCTTCCACAGTCATCGTGTCACCCCCATCAGTCTTCCCCTTTGATTTCTTTTCTGGTTTAACATGGAAGACGAGTTTCTTCTTCGCTGCGTCTTCGCCCAAGAATTCTTCTTTAACTAAAACCCTAGGCTTCCTCGGCGACGCCCGAAGCCAGGCTCCCCACCCACATGGAGTTTTGTCATCTTCGTCATCCTGCGAAAAGTCCCTGTCCACATGGTCGAGTTTCCCACAAAGATAGGAATAATTTGGTAATCTCTCATATTTGATTTCAACACATACGATTCTTCCTTCTTTGTCTTTGAACTTCTGTATCCTTCTCAACGGCTTGGTGATATCTATTCCCACTCGGACCCGAACTGATGATTCCCATCCCAATTCCTCCCTGTCGATCTCGAATACTCTACCGATTCTGGTAGCAATAGCTCTGATCATCGTCTCCGACCGCTGCCCAAGCGGTATACCATACAACCTAACCCAAAAAACACATTCTTTGAAGACGATACTCCCTGGTATGTCGTTATCTTCCACCTCCTTCGTCAAAAGCAGCCTGCTGTCAAAGTGCCATGGCCCCCCGTCCAGGACCTTGCGCTTATCCTTCCAATGCATGAACTGGATGATGAACACCTCCCGATCGATCTTCTTGAAAACCACCTTGTTCTTCAGCGACCAGGCTAGGGTTAACGTCCGCTTCAACGCCCAGAAGTTGTATGTCCGCTCCGTCAGCAGTTTCGCCGTGAGGGCCAGTTCGATGTGATCCTCTCTCTCCCCGTTACCATCATTCGGCAATTCTAGAACATCCTCTTCCGCGTCTGTAATCCCCAGTCTCGCACACCTCTCGGTTATTTCCTCTGCCATCTTCGGTACCCAAAGTCCACGAAGAACTACACAGCCTTGGACCTGCAAGAAAAGGTAACCAATAAGGAGAGATAGGGTAGTCCACCGCCGCCCAACCCTAATCGCCGCAGCAGTCAGGGTAGACAAAACGTGGGGAAGATTTTAGTTTTAAAATCATAAAGGCATGAATTCCCATATTGGGTAATATTGGTTTGCCTTTATCTTCTTTTATTTGTCAATTTCTCATATTTCTCTTTTATTAATCAATTTCTTTTCCTTTTTAATTCCCTTTTCTTTTCAATTGGGCTTAATGACTAACAAAGTACACAATCATTCAATCAAAGCCATTTCACACGAAATCTATCACAATTCAAAGAAAAGGATATCATTTATTCATTAAAAGGGAAATACACCTTACATTATATTTTCAAGAAAATGGGGTTGTAACAATAATACATGTCCTATACATTTTCTAAAGGTGGATGTGCTTCATACTCACTTGTCTTGCTCTTGTGTGACATGACTGTTGGCTTTCATGCCTCTACAAAGGTACATTGATTTATCCATCTCCCTCAGGTAAAGCTACAACTGGTGGCTTAAATCTCAGGGATGATCCTCCTCCCAATGTGCAATTTGTTCCTGAAGTCTTCTATTTGTCCTACATCATTAATATGAGCACTAGAGTGGTAGATAAGTTCAACGGTGAGGCTAGGATATCCAAGGTTTATATTTTAGTTAATATTTTCACCATATAGAAAGATCATTTGGGACTATGCAAGATAGTTCAGGTCAACATACTTCATTTCCTCTATTTTTGTAAGGCCCTCTACATCACAATCTAAGGCTTTTGCAATTGTAGTAACTATACCCACATAATGAAATTAGTTTTCCTCTTTGAGGGGATTTTTTCAAATGATCAATCATCATTGTACCTACATTGTCATATCTTTCATTTTTCATCATAGTTATTGCAAAAAAGCTTTTGGGAGTAGAAACATTTATGATCATATCGTCCAAAAATAGCCTTAAATAGAACCTTTTGGAGATATCTCATTATGGGATTATGTATTCTAATCGTCTTGGACTTTCCCACTATGTATGTATCTCAACCAATGAGGTCTTCAAGTTAATAAATAGATGAGTATCACATTCTTTTTAAACCTTCCCTCATTAAGATTCTTAGTGATTTTCTGAGGTTGGGGCTAAGATGTTGTTAGTTGGTAGGCTTTTAGAACTTGTGTTGAATCATCTAGCTAGAACCTTATTGCATGCCCTCCTTGGTATCTTACCTTCTTCACTAACCCAAAGAATTCATGCGTAATCTCAATATAGATCTCCTAGACCACATTCACAACCTTAGACAACCCACATAAATCCATGTATTTCTTGATTTTGTAGTTACCCCTAGAGCATGCAAGTATACATGCAAGCATATATAGCTAGGGATCACCCTCCTTTTTGCGCACTCGAGGTGGAGAGGCTTCATAAAAAAATTTCTATGTTCTCTAATGCCAAATGCAGTTCCTTCAGGCTATTTTCCCAAGATTTCCATCCTCTCTTCTCCTTCCTTATCTTGGGAATTGTGCGATCCCAAACTTATGTCCAAGCCAAGGGGAACCATTTTAATTGGTGCATTGTCTTCTTCTTCCTCAATAAAAAAACACTTCTTATGAGTTGTTGTATAGTATATGGTTGTGGAAGTAGAGTGTCTTTACAGTTTAGGCATTTGATGAGGGTGTGAAGATGAAGCAGGAAGACTTCTTGCTCCTCCTTTCTCAAGTTGGAGCATCAACATCAGTGGGATCGACAACAGAGTCTATCTCATGATCTGATGGAACTTCCTCCTCTCCATGTTGGCTATAGGTGGGATCTTTGGTGTGGAGACTTGAAGATGGATGGAGATGAGATCCTCTCACTAACATGGAATGTGGAAGGGAGCCCAAAATGGAGCTTGATGTTGATGGAGTGGGACTATAGGATGTTGGGGTGATATTGAAGGATCTATTTGTGTGAGCTTTAGTGTCAGTAATGGCTTGGATGCCACTTTGTAACCCATTCTTCACCACCTTGCCTGTCTTTTTCATTTTTGAAGGATCCTTAGTGGAAGATGGAGGTGGGGTTAGGTTTTTCATCCTTCTAGAGAGGTGGGGAAGAATGGAGTTGGATATGGAGATTTGGAGTTGAAAGTGGATGGAGAATGGGAGCTGGAGGTTGGAAAAGACCCTTGGGATATCAAGGAAGCATCAATTGGTCTTGGTGATGATGATTGGGTGGATTTTAGGGAGTTGGGAGTCGCCCTAAATTTCCTATTTCACATAACACTCAGTTGTGGTGAAATGTTAGAGATCGTGGTGATTCCTAGAGAAATGGATAACTTAAGTTATGGGACTAGCCCAGCATGACTGTGCTAGAGAGATGATAGAATGGTTTTTCTAGTCAGCATGACTATGTTGGTCGGCCCCAAAACATCAAAAATCCCCTATAACTTCAATTATCCTAGCATGGTTATTCTATTGGAGCACATCCATGATGGAAACTTCTGGTGCAAAAAATATTTATTTCATCACATTTCTTCTCAAACATCATATTTGAATCAATTTATTTGATCCACAAACGATATTATAAATTCATTCAAACTTATTTGAGTCTTCTTTCACACAAAATTGTTTTCCTATAACACCTTTCATACAAAAAGTAATATAGACATGTGTAAGTGCTTTATTTAGACAATGTATATAATAACCAAAAAGTATAAAAAATAGAAGGTTGGATGAAAAATTTCCCAAACCTAAGTGGTTTCTTTTCTCACTAGCACCTTCCATCGATATTTGTAGTTCTCTCAATCAAGCAACCATTAGGAAACCTTGTGTGTCCATTCTTGAAGTAGATGTATCTATCATTTGCATTCAATATTTGTTCCTTATCCCATTGCTCATAATAGTTATTAAGTGGTATTCTATAAGATCCTCAAATTTGGGAAATTTGTATTCTATAATTATAAGGCTCAAGTGGATAAGAAATTTCTAATTTAGTAATTTCTAGAATAATAATGTCATCTTTGTAGCATGAGTTCAACCCATAGCCCAAGTATTGTCCATGAGACTATTTACTTGCAAATAGTTCTTTGTAGCACAAGATTAAGAAAAAAAAAAGAAATTCATGCGTGAATGAAGGATAACATCTTTATGGTTTGTTAGATAATTGAAATATAGGATAACAAACAACTCTTCACTATATTATAAGATAATTTGTACTTTAGATAATTAATGGAGTGATTAACTAACCACTACTTACAACATAAGTTTTGAGGCATCACATCAGAATATCCCAATCAGACTTTTGGAATACTAAAATAGAATAAGAAAACTAACATAATTCTAGAATTTAAGAAAAAAGTGACTTCCATGTGATATGGGTAATTGATTTAAGGATATATATTGTTTAGAGAAAGACAAATAAATATCTAGAATTTCAAGTCATAAATAGTTTCCTAGTAGCCTAACGATCTAATCACCTAATATGCAATTATATCTATATACTTTACTTGAGGGGTTTTGGTTTTCCAATCAAGTAATATCCTTTTGAGAAGGGACTTGGTCAAGTCTTATATTCTATGATAGAAAAGGAGTAGTTAGTTTTTGGAAGCCATTGGTGTTAGAATAAGTTGGATATCAAAGTATGATACTAAGCTACATGGACATACCATGATTATTTAACATGTTGAACCAGTTCCCCACAAGAGCACACCTATCTTGTGTCCAAAAAGGAAGCAAACCCAGACATGTCACCCATCTCTCTCTCTCTCTCTCTCCATTGTCATCCTCTCAACCCTGGAAGTGCACATTGGGCCTATATAAGAAACCATAGGCTCCTAGCCTTGATTGAGGGAACAAGGTTCCCACCCTTCATTATTCAAGGAGATCCCTGAGGTAGTCCCCAGACAATACGAAACCCTCCATGTTTGCACTCTTTCGCTTTCTTTGTTGACATGTAGCACATTGAGGAGAAGACAAAAACTCTATAGATACTAGCTGGACACTAAGGTGCACCCCTCTCCATCCTCCACATGAATCACCATGGCCTGGTATGCAAGATCCTACCACCTCCAATGATCTACAACTTCTCCTCCTTCACCCCTTCTGCATAGCATTGCTTAGTCCCTAGGAGCTCACATTCTAGATCTTGTTATTGTAGGAGGTGAAAACTACCTCTTGTTGTCACCTCCCCACCATCCAACAATGTGGAAAGAGAAGACAACTTTATTCTTTGATTCACACCAAAGAACATATAGATGAAGGAGGCAAGTGGGATGGAGGCAGCCGCGCTTGAGCCTCATTGGAGCTGGCTTGGATAAAGGCACCCAAGTTCCCTATAGAACAAGATGCATAGATAGAAGGGAAGAGGAATCTTGTTCTTCAAATTTATGGGTGGGGTCACTAGAAAGAGGAGGGAGTTCTGGAGAAGAGAGAGGAAGGGAGATCAGGGAATGGGTGCCGGATATGGTGTTGACGACAGTGTCAAAGATGGTATGTCACCGTCTGTGTCTATGCAGAAGGAACACATGGTGGGAGGATAAGGATGAAAAGAAAAGCCCTAACCCTAGTCATCCCTGGACCGACCGGTTCAAGATCAGCCCCAAGCACCAACATTATCAACTCATTCGGTTGGAGCACGGGTCCTGAGTGGTGTGGCCCAATAGGAAGCTGCCACATCATCCACACCCATGGTATTTTACTTTTAATGAATTAAATCTTCCAAAAAATTTAGAGATTTTTTAGGATTATCCAAATATAGCAAAGTTACATATCAAACCGATCGAGAGAACAAGAAAAATATAAATAAAATAGTTCCAAAACTTGATTATGCTTAATGCTACAAAAGTATACAAGTTCATGAATGTAGGGTAATTAATACTTGGAAACCCTAGATCTGATAATTAAGATGTTGAACATATTAAAAGTAATTTGGAGGGTACGCTGGCAAGGATCTCTACCCCTTTATATAGATATGGTCTTAGGAGGGTAGGCCAGTGAGGATCTACCAATTGGGGAAAGCTATTATAGCCTTCCAAAGCCAGCAAAAATAGGGGTTAACAAATTTGTAATCCTCTGCCGATCTTGATGGGAAGATTTCTTGGTGTGCACAAGGACCTGAGACAGAAAAAAGCACGAAAGATAAAGGGACCATACTATTATGGTTTCCTATTTAGTCAAAGGTGGGAGACAATCTTCTGTCCTTTATTTCATGATCTAAGGGTCCAAATAAAGTGTGACATCAAAGGACCGAGCCCTTGATTACTAATTCAATTTTGTCGTGACATTTAATACATTTATCCATAATCCTTTTCACTTTAGGAAACTCAGTTAGTTCATAACTTCCTTTTCCTTTATCCAATCGACTTCAAATTTTAAAGGAAGGTTTTTAAAAATTAAATTTTTGTGTGAGCAACATATGGGGCCAAGATATGAAAATTAAGAGTACTTTTATTTGTCTCCCGTTATTCACTTTATTTCATTTATTTAAGGCATCAAATAATTTCTTTCATCATAAAAAATTGATAAGCAATCCCATGTTTTATGTATTTTCTTATTGAGTGCAATATAAGGCCAAACAAATCTTATTAGTTGCCTTTACGTTATCTTTTCTAATAATTTCCACACAATTCGCTACTTAAATACCAATTGTCCATTACTTTTAGTAATTAATTTATTATTGATTTTATTTCTTTTTTTAGTCAATATCTATCAATGGAATATTGAAAGCAATAAAATACATGAAATCTGTTATCAAAGGAAATCTGTTATCAAAGGAGAAACTGCATTCTCAACCAAAAACTTTCAAACAGTGTATATATTTTTCTAATATATCCTTATCAACCCAATATTTGCATTCAAATATATGTATAAATACATGTGAAAATTCATGTTATAACACTCTCTTTATATTATGATGACATTTAGTGGGGCCAATCTCCCTATTCCTTAGGGCCCAAGAGTAGCCCGACATTACATTTTATTAAAATTATATGAGTTAGTTTGTTCCCTTCATTATAGACATGAATTTATGATATCTTCATTGATTTGTTTGTGTTGATCGCCATAATATAGTAACAGACCTCTAACTACTTTGTAAGCAGGATTAGGGTTTAGACAAGTCATACATTCACATAGGCTATGTTAGACTTTCAGAGAGGGCTTAGGGCTGTGAAAGAGAAACCTAGAGATTTCTTGTATGCACCTAACTAATTCCTAAAATTCTATCAAAGTGGGGTTTGCTTTAGTCTAGGTAGTGTATTATGTTGCTGGAGTGGGTAATACTTGGTATGGGTCTTTAGTCTAGAGTAAAGGATGAACAATTATTATGATATGGAATTTAAATGCAGTGTATGCCATGGTGAAACCAAAAGTCCTAAGGAATTCATTAATTCTTGATCACAACTATCTTAACTTAGGTTTAATTCTTTTATGTTAGTTATAAAACAACCAATGAACCCTTTTTCTAGGTCTATCTGAATTGATCGCAGTAATTCATAGTCTTTGGTAAATGTTTCCTTGATTTTGACACTTGCGCCTCATAGGGCTATATCACACGAGGTGTGCACTTGCATTTTACATGAACAATGTAGGTGTGTTAAGGAATCCTTAGATCATCCTACTTCTATGTCATCCATCAAATGTGTGGTCAAGGTATCTAGAAAACATGAAAGAACATCCATAAGTGCATTTGACAATAATACATTTGTTAAGGGAATTTGCATGCATTCTAACATGTTTATTTGTGATTAAAGAATAAAATGACACAAGATGAAGACATAAATGAGGGATGCATCACAATGGAGTAAATACTTGATTTGATACTTCCCCTACATCCCATTCATCATCTAACATTATTAAAATGTTTCACCATAAGGCATGGGAGATTAGTATTTCTAAACACTTGCCATATTTCCTAATGTGGAATCTTCATGAAAGATGAAAGCCTTCAATGTCAAATGCTCAAAAATAAAATTTAATACTCCCTATATGTATGTATATACCCAACAAATTTGTTCTGTTCCCACCTTATTATGTTGGAGTTGTATTACATCAATCTAGGGTATACACTATCTCATCTCATAACCATCTATTATGATCCCAATGATAATTTCCCATAAGATATAAAATGTATCCTCACCCTTCTTACGTTTTACAACCTCAACAAGTGATAAGCGCCCAATACATTCTAGGTTGTAACCATAGCTACCAAATTCTATGAGAGTTCCTTTGCAACTATAAGGTGGTGTTATCCCTTATCAAGTTCCATATTTGTTTTATGCATATTTTGGTGTCCTAATTTTGTAAGGTAAATGATTTTAAACCAAAATTATGTCCACTGTCAAGTTATCATCTAAGTATGTGGATATGCCTTTTTTTGCATATTCATGAGTGATCATTGCTCATGCTAGACAACTTGGCTATCCCACAACAAGGAACAAATGCACCTACAAGGACATTTTTGGATCCTATAAAGGTTAGGTTGACAATAATGAATACGGGTTGAGTTCTGCATATTCACATCTTAGTTGTGTATATTTGACACATAACTAAGGGGTGTGAATTTTCTCTTCTTCCTTATGTACTACTTTTGGAAAGCTATCTAGTAAAGTTATAGACATCTTCTTGTTGGAGTGAAGGTTACATAGCTTCACTTAAAAAATGAAAATTCCTTCCAAACATCATCTCAAACTCATTCGCGAGCATCATCATTAGTTTTACCCATTTCCAATAACCTCCTACTCACAAAACCACAAAGATAACAACATAGATACACACAGTAAGAAACTACTCTATATAAAAGCAACTACGGGCGCTAACAAAACACATGTCCTCCCTCTACCAAACTCAACCCACCACATTTTCATTTGTAGTTGTGTCCATATACATAAGTCACATAAATAAAAGATGTTGCATGTAAACTATGGGACAAATTTTAAGATTTAAATGGACAATGTTAAAATATGAACTATTAGATTCATTTGGTAATTGTTAAACATGATTACTATCAAGAAACTCAAACAAATTGATTCAATTTCTACCTATTATCTTGGTTTTCAATCATTTACCAGAACCCATTATGGACTTACCTAACTACATCATTATATCAAAATCTTGATACTCCCCAAAGTTATAAGAATATACGAACATAATTCACCTTAGAAATTGAACATATGGTTGATATCTTATTACACATAGACGTGATTGGAAATAGTGTTATCATCAATTCTACTCTTACTAAACTCTAGCTAACAGGGTAAAATTAATTATGTACCACATCCTTTTCTTTACTAAAATTTCCTTTTATTCTTTATATCAAAACAAAGAAGAAGGAAAAGATATTGTACATAGAATAGGTCCTTCAAGCATTGCTATTCCAATAGTTGTAGGATCCACAAAAAGACAAGAAATACGTGACCACTTTGTTGACTGCTCAACAATCATTTTTTATCAATTTTCGCTCTCCATATCTAGTAGAACATCATTTAACACCTTCTTATATGTTATCTTAGTTGTTCTTTATAAAAACCTTAAAATAAATAGTAGAACTTGGATGTCAAATCATTTTTCATGTTTTCATGTGCCATTTTGATAGCATTCCTCAACATGTGTCATTCAATAGAATCTCCAGTGGGTATGCTACTTTCACCATATCAGATTCTAGTATAAAATTGTATCACTTTATGCATCCACATAAGGGGTCTCTGACATATTATATGAATCAAGAAGGGCCAAGGGCAGCACTTGGGTTTTAAAATAGATCAAATACAAAATTAGAATGAGCATATTCTCCATGTACATGTATTTCTCTCTCTCTCTCTATATATATATATATATATATATATGTCTGGAAGCATATAGGGAAAAGCATTACTTGAAGATACAATAACCTTGTAGATGCCCAACACCAGGGAGGTAGGTAAGGCAATAGAGACATGAATTGGTTATGTAAATTAGAAACCTGGACTAAATAATTTCAATTTATTTATTCAACCACTATAAAACCTAACTAATACCAATATCTCAGTGATCTCTATGATAATAATGTTGGTTGTAGCTCCTGAATTAGATTTATGTATATCACAAAGATGGAAGCTATTAATGTTATCAATTTCCATATTAGTTCCCAAGATGAGTATATGCAGTAATATAATATAACATTTCTAATAATTCAGGTTTATACCATATCGAATAATGTTACAATGGAATTAGGGTTTGGTACCCTTATTCCCATCCAAACTCGAGACCACCCTAAACCCTAGTTAGGATATAGTTTTGGATGAACCCACGTACCAATATAAATGTAATCCCATGATTAGGAGGTTAGTGTATTTGGTTCTTTAGATTTGATAAAAAAGATGGGGTTATGCCCTAATATGGTTGTCTATAACTCTAATGAATATTGTTACGGTAAAAAAGTAAACCCTATGAATGGCAATTCGAAACCCAAGCCATGGTTAACCGAAAGTTGATGGGTGATAGGTTATGGATATGGTGGGGAATGCAATGCAAGGATGCAGAAAGAGCCAAAGAGGACGGGAAAGATATCAGTTTGTCCCCTAGTCAAATCACACCCAGACGTGCACAAAGATTAGGCAAAGATTTTAAACCATCTCTCATCCATCCATCCTCATCCGTCAAAACAAGAAGAGAGGAGAGAGAAAACTAGTGCTAGAGAAGTAAATTAGGTAATAAACCTTAAACCTAATTAGATGATGATGTAGTAGATCTAGACCTTAGGGTATCTCTACCCTCCTAACTATCAAATATAGATCTATATCTTGCTTAATGATGAATTCTAATGCACTCATGTGACATGCTTGGAATGTAAATGATGAACTTTGCATTTGTGTTGTTGCAGGTGTTGTTGACTTGCTGTTGGTTTGCATATATTTCTTCTTCAACCTTCAAGTGAGGTATAATATTCTCACTCTCCCAATGTGCCATTAGGCTTCATTTTGATTCAAATCTTTGACATATGGAATCATGGTTTATTTACTGTTTAGTATTTCTTTCTTTCTTTCTTTCTGATGATGATGATGATGATGACGATGACGACAATGATGATGATGACATCGACGATGACGATGATGACGATGATTATGATGCTCCAATCGCCACCACTGTCCACTGCCTACACCTCCAGCGCCGGCCACCTTCACCTCCAGCCCAGCCACCTTCACCTCCAGCCGCCGCCACCACAACCTGCTCGATCCACCAGTGCGGTGAGTGGTTAATTAATCAGTACTATATTTGTACATAGGATTAATGGTGCCACCATATAGTTGATTACTATTGAATAATTAGGGTTAATGATGCATTAATGAACTTAATTAATTAGATTTGTACTTAGTTTCTCTAAGATTGTATAGTTGATTAATATTGATAAATTGGGGTTAATTATGCATGAATGAATTTAATTAATTGATAGGAGGGTAGGGGTGGGGTAGGGTGGAGGACTAGAGGAGGGTGAGGGGTGTGGTAGGGTGGGAGGAGGATAGGGGTGGGGTAGGGGGTGAGGGTGAGGAGGGAGGGTGGGAGGAGGGTAGGGGTGGGTAGGGTGGAGGGCCAGGGGAGGGGGAGGGGGTGAGGGTGGTGTGAGGAGGGTAGGGTGGGATAGGTGGGAATTAATTGAAAATAATGAAAGGAGAGGGCATACTCATCACACCATACCTTTTTTTGTTCTCAATGTAGAACCATCTTCATTTCAATGTATTTGTGTGAACAAAGTTCCACATCAATATCATTAGTTTGATTATGATGTGTCAATTTCACTGTATCTCCAAAGATTATGCAAAGTTGTATGATGTGCTTATCATTTTTACGTGCTTATCATTTTCTTTTCAAGATAAACCATTAATACTTATATTTTTCACTCTCTGTCTACTACTTTTTTTGAAAATATATAACATCGTTATATATACTTACAATTGTTAGTACTTATATTTTTCAGTCTCTGTCCACCCACAATAGTCACTTTGAACTGGGCCTCTATGCCAATGTTACTGTTCCCTAATGAAGAACAATTGAACATCATCCTAGATGATCATTCCTTAAACCAACTAACAATACCCGAACATTGGCATTTTCTAAATGGAAGACACTACAGGCCTGGTGAAGTGACCCTAAATTTTGGCAAATCTTCACATGTTATCGAGGTTGAGTATGATTTGGTGGGAAATCTTGTATCAAAATCCAGTTGGCGTGATTGGATTAGAAAGATGCTAGTGGGCCGTAGAGACACGCCTTTTCTCCATCCAGTTGGCCATAATACCATCAAAGTTTGGATAACCAACATCAACAATGAGACCCCTGATCATCTACGATGGTATGAGCGCACGATTGACGATATCAGCTCGGACGAATCTGATGATGAGGCCCATGTTAGTTCATAAGACCACGTAGGTCCAATTAACAAATATAATTGTCATGTCTTGTTTTGTGTTTACACTTGTTGTCTTAAAGTAATCAATCCTCAAAGCTACTTTCTTTTCTGAACTTCAGGAGAAGATCGCCACAATGAAAAGGCCTTGAAGTTACTGATGCGGGACTATGTTGGTGTAGTATTTAGTTGTTTATCTATCTAGATTTGTCTGTATTAATAGATGCATGTTGTTCATTTTTCTAAATTTGATTCCTAGTTGCTTATGGAAGCTGCATATGATGCATATAATACTACTTAATTCATCAACTAAAATTCTATTTTGTAAGGGTTTTTAATGCTACAACCTTTCTTTTATGTCCTTATCTGTCATGAAATGAATGAATTTTCTACATGTGTCTGAATGTGTGAATGTGAAGATGAATACATGAATGTTTCTACATGTGTGAATGTGAAAATGAATGGAACTACAAATTGCTACATGAATGTTTCTACATGTGTGAAAATCGAATGGAACTGCAGGTTGCTAAATGTGTGAAAATTAATATTGTTAATTTTGCAGGTTTGTGGCATGTTGTTGGCTGATATTAATGGATGTCGTAAAACCTGCAGTTCATAACTGAATTGCAGGTTTCTCATCCTGCGACCAACCACAGTAGGCCTGGAGACTGATAAGAAAAAAAACATGAAATAGGTGTCGGCTATTTGTTTAAAACTGACGACAAATGATTACAACGTCGGTTATCAATAATAAATCGACGTCGATTTCCCTAATGAGGCCAGACACCACGGCTGTGCTGGCCAGCACGACCGCGGTAGTGGGTGTGATGGTGTCAGTTATCACTAATAAACCGACGTTGATAATGCCCCAGATGGCGCCCTTTCTGTGGCGGGAAGGTTTATGGCGTCAGTTTCAAAGCTAATAATTGATGCCTATACCCCCTGCTGGCACATTTTCAGTGGCGTGCGAAGGGTTGTGGCGTCGGTTTGAGAACTGACGCCTAACTGTTGGTCTTTTAGCGATGCCCACATAGGTGTCGCATTAAAACTGACACTAAAGGCATTAAATAACTGACACTAAAGGTCGATTATGTACTAGTGAAGACAAGTGTACCAAATTTATATGGATAAATTCTTAATCATTTCTTTTATCATGATATTCATCACTCTATGTAACAAACATCACATGCTCAACAAAAAAAATAAACTTGGAAAATTCATACGATCTACCACCTTATACCAAGAAGTAGTACAATTAGACTATCACATTAGATGATCTTAAATATTGTAATTTAAATGATAAGCATAATGAATTTACATATAAATACTAAAAACTACCCACTATATAGAATCTCATCAAATTGATTTCTTTTATATTGTTTAAAAGAAATTCTTAGTAAAGAAACTCTTAATACTAGTCTATTTATGGAAACGTGATATAATGGCATTCCATCTCAATCTTAGATTAATAAATCATTGTCCGGGATGCATTTTTAATTTTTTTCACTGAAAAATCATCATAACATTTAGATAGTTATCCAATCAAGTTACTTATTCTTCAATTGTATTCACACCACTATTCAGTTTTTGATTCCATTCAAATATTGTTAATTACAAACCAGATGTATAATCATCCAACTTTTGTACTAAACTAACAAAATTATGAACCACCATTAAAGTCACATGAAATTACACTAAATTGGACTTTTATCTAATAAAAACCCCCAAGAATGATAAAGGGTGTAACATGTGTCTCTCTTTTAGCCTTTCTTTGTTCAAGATATTCAAATAGGAGAGGAAGAAATGAAGAAAGAAGAAAATTAGTGGTTCACTAGTCCATATTTAGCCAAGTCAGCCATAACTATCTAATTATGTAAAAAATTAGTATTGGTTGAATTCACAAAGGAAATTCTTGTTTTCTGTAAGAAGACACTCCCTTCTAGCTCTATTTAGGCCTGATTCCCACCAATATTTTATTTAGATCCAATACATGTCAACTATTATCAATTTAAATTATCATAAACATAAATACTAGTTAGGAGTTTTTTTGGTCTTGAAAACTCCTTTTCCACTAGTTTGGATTTATATGAAAACAATTTAGTAAAAGTACTAGTATTGGGGTTTCTACTAAAACAAACATCAATATATAGTAGGGTTTACAATCACAACATTGATATCCAAACTTAAAACACAATTAACAAAAATAGTATAAAAGTAGTACAAAAATATATCTTACCTTGGGTCAAATGATATATGTATTAAACATTTCTAATGATATACAAAATATATACACAATATATTAAACAAATTTAGGGTTTATATGTATGAACCACTCTACATTCATGTATTAACTACACTTTTAGAACTACATGAATAATTAGACTCTGGAATATATAGGATCGGATGATTGGATATACCGGCGGCAGTGGCAGAGATGGCGGTAGTGGTGGCGGTAGGAGTGGCGCGAGCAGGAGTAGGAGCAGGTGGGAGTAGGAGCAGGACCGGCGGAGCTGGACTGGTAGGAGTAGGATCAGGATCGACGTGCACGTTTGAAGGAGTAGGAGTAGGCGGAAGTGCAATGGCAGCAGTAGGCGGCGGCGGGTAGAGATGGGGGCAGTGGCAGAGACGGCATAAGTGGTGGCGGCAGTGGCAGAGACGGCGGTAGTAGCGGCGGTAGGAGCAGTGCGAGTAGGAGTAGGAGCAGGACCGGCGGAGCAGGACCGGTAGAAGAAGGATAAGAATCGGCATGCATGGGAGTAAGAGTAGGAGCAAGAAGCAGTGCAGTGGTGGTGGGCGGCAACTGGTGGTGGCGGTGCGGCATCAGGCAGCGACAGCAGGAGCGGCAGGCGGCAGGAGCAGTTGCGGCGGTGGCGGCAAGCACAGCGAGCGGTGGTAGAAATCCAAATCGCCAGACCTAAGCTCTCGAAAATGAGAAAGGAGAAGAGTTTTCTTTGTGCGGCTGCTAATAAGTTAACCATAGGCGTCAGTTATTAAAAACAACTGACACTTCTTACTATAGGCGTCAGTTTCCATAGAAAACTGACGCCAAATGGGGTGAAAATTTTCACGGGGACAGCGCGCAAAAATACATCGACGTCGGTTATTTTCAAGAAAAATGACGATAACAATGGGCTCAATTTCTATCACGCGAAAAAACATTAGACGTCGGTTGATTATCTAAAAACTGACGTCGTATGTTAAATTTTGGAGGTAATTTTTTTCGCTAGAAGATTTGGATTTGGCGGTCGATTTTAGGCGTCAGTTTCTTATTTAGGAACTGATGCTAAATAAAAAGTGATACCCGTGTCTGGCCGCTCTTCACAGATATATGTCGGTTTGTGTATTAAATCGACGCTTTATGGTTTAGGCATCAGTTTCTTGTATACAACCGACGCCTATAAATATGATGTTATAAGCCATTTTGTAGTAGTGCTTGTTTCATAAATATAGTAATCATGGTTCTTTGTTTTATTACTCATTTAAATAAAATTAGGAAGTATTGGGATAAATTTGTGTGATTGAATGAAACTAAATATGTTTGATAAGATAGGTATGTGAAAACAATGAGTGTGGTGTAATAAACTAAACCCTAGTTGGATGATAAAGGGTCTTGAGAAGCAATTTACATTTTTTCTCAAATTGATGCTTAGATAAAGTGAGATCAGAACTTAGACATAGCTCTGCACCCCTCCTTTTAGTTTTTCATTCAAGAGGAAGTATAAATGGGAGTATGAATTGGTTTGCCATGGGAAGAGTAGGTTGTTGACACATAACCTACCTCAAAATTGGTTCTTTGTGATAGATAAAATGGTTTCTTACCACATATCTTAATATTAACTACACCCAATTCAAAAAAGGAGAAGAATGGTCCTTAGCCATGTCTCCCAGTTTTTTATGGTGTTGAGTTGTTTTTAGAAGAATATAATAGGCATTGACCAACCTAGTGATCATAAGAGTTGATTTAAATACAAGTATATGAGATTTGATGAGAGAAATAAGTATAGAAAAAGAAAGCCTAAATGGCAATTCTTATATTTAAAACCAAAAAGAGAGATATTTCAATTCATGAGTAAATTCTAATAAGATTTACTATATGGTATTTGTTCTCTTGTAAACATTTTTATGTTATATCTTTGAGTTTGTTTTCCTATGTGTAAAGAGCGGGACTGTAACAACCGAGCCCACTTACCAAGGCTCTAGTAGATTTTCAGGAATGATGACTGGCCCCAAAGACCACCACTAGCCTTAACTATGTGCTTTATCCTCACTCTCGCACAAGCCGAGTTTAACTTCCCGACTGGTCACCCATCCTAGTACTACTCCAAACTGAGCATTCTTAACTATGGAGTTCTCTAGTGATAGGATCACGGAAAAAGAGGTGCACCTTGGTGATGTGGGTAGTCCAATCATTCCTTTTAAGATCACATTATCTGAGGCCCAAATCTTGGGACGTTACGATCTCCCCCACTTAGACTCTTGACATCCTCGTCAAGGCTCAACTATATGGCCTCGTAATCTTTTCCCCAGTTCAGTGTAGAACTAAATGGCTCATGCACACCCAGCTCTTGACCATGGATACCATCACAAGGGTTGCTCCATCAACTTGGATAGCCCTTTCCAATATGCCCGGACACTACTAGTGCATGGGCGGCTCCATCAACTCGGATAACCTTTCCAACATGAGTAAACCGCACGGCTCAAAGACTAGCATACCATAGGCCCATGTGGGCCCCACCTACTAGAGGGTAATTGGCTCTTATACCATTTGTAACACCCGATCCCACTTCCTAAGGCTCTAGTAGACTTTTAGGAATGATGACTGGCCCCATAGACCACCACTAGCCTTAACTGCGCGCTTTGTCCTCACTCAAGTGCAAGCTAGGGTCAACTTCCCAACTGGTCACCCATCTTAGTACTACTCCAAACTGAGCACGCTTAACTATGGACTTATTTAGTGATGGGCTACCAGAAAAGGAGGTGCACCTTGGTGATATGGGTAGTCCAATCATTCCTTTTAAGATCACATTATTTGAGGCCCAAATCTTGGGATGTTATAAGGACCTCATAGGGGGGACCACTCCATAAGTTTTACTTTGAGAATACTCTAGGAATACCCTAGTCATTCATTCACAACAACAACACTGAAGGGGAGATAAAACACTCTCAAAATAACATGGACATATAGAGAAAAACACAACATCAGAAAAGTAAAAATGATTTATTACATGATCAATTGTTTCTAAGTACTTTTCCACATGGACATAAAAGAAACTAGAACGAAATTATTGATAAATGGATTGGTTGTAGTGGGAAACATAGACATCTCAAAACCTTCATGAACTACTATTGAATATGTTCCTCGAACCTCAGATCCTGAAGTGCATGAACCACCTCTAAAAGATAAATAGATAGATAGATAGATAGAAAGATAGATAGATAGATATGTAGATAGATAGATAGATAGATAGATAGATAGATAGATATATAGATAGATAGATAGATAGATAGATAGATAGATAGATAGATATATAGATAGATAGATAGATACATACATATATATATAGATTGGTAGATAGATAGATAGAGAGATAGATGGATAGATAGATAGATAGATAGGTATATAGATAGACCTCATCATTATATCATGCATTCATATAGGGCATATGGTGTATCCTCATCACCATATCATTTATAAAGTGTATCCCCTATTACCATAACGTGCACCCATATCGGGTTGCCTAACATTTAGGGCTTGACATCTCAAGTTAGAGATAGCTCCATATCATGTATGAGGTGAATGCTTGACCTCATATCGTGTATAAGGTGTATACTTGATACCATATTGTGCACAAAGTGTAATGTTCGGGCCCACTTCCCTAGGCTCTAGTAGAGTTTCAAGAATGACGACTGGCCCCATAGATCACCACTAACCTTAACTGCACGCTTTTTCCACACTCATGCACAAGACGGGGTCAACTTCTCGACTGGATATGGGTGTGAGAAAGTCATTGATGACCTAGGGATCAAAGAAGCAGTGGAAGGAAGTTTAAAGCAAATGGGGTTGTGGAACGTCCTTTTCACACCCCAAGAAACCTATGCCACTCTTACTAGAGAGTTATTTGCCACTCTGGAGAAGACAAAGGTGAGGGGTAGTGAAGCTATCAAGTTTGCCATGATGGGCAACATGCACACCCTCACAGCTACTGAGTTGAACTACATTTTTGCTGCAAATCCTGAAGAGGCCAAGAAGATGGATGAAGGCCTACTAGAAAACGAGGTAGATTTTGAGTATGAACATTTCGAGAAGACTCTGACAGGCAAGGGTGATTAAGATATAGCCATAGGAAACATGAAAGCAATCAGCAAAGACTGAGTATATATATAATAACATCTCGGGATTTATTTGTGTTAAAAGTGAAAAAGAGATGTTCCCACAAAATGGGGCTAATTGCAATTAGGTAAGTTTAAGATATATATAACAAAAGAAATTAGGCATATTAATATTCAAATTAGAATCATGAGAATAAAAGTATATTGCCAAAATAGTCAACCACAATTTCAATTTAAAACAATAACTGTTTGCATACATGACAATGTAGATTAAATAGACCTAAAATAGGCCCATAACACCATAGGATAATGTCCTAAAAGAAATGAGGGTGGAAACACACACCCTATTTAAGTATTGGTGTGCATAAATATCACTATTCTATATATTCTAGTCAAACATGTAGCTTGCATAAATAGAGAGGTAAGACTGACATTTCAGTCAATTTCATATATAAAGAAAATCATCGTAGGAGGGGTCTAAAGACCCATTATAAAAATATAATTCAATAATCACAAAAAATTATATGAATAAAAATAGGGAATTATGAATGTCCAACAATTGGATTTTAGGTAAAAGTGATAGTGTAAGAGCTGACTCATTAAAATAAATTTAGCTTTAAGTGAAATAATTCCCATAATAAAATAGAGGATATACATACCTTATGATAAGACCTAAGTTTTTAGTAACACTCCTCAGGCTCAGGGTTAGGGATTTAACGACCTAATCATCATATTTATTCATTGATTTTTTTTTATGAACCCAACTCTTCTATTGATTTTTTTGTAATGTTGTAACTTTACAAGTAATGTCTATGCACAACTTGGGGACACAACCGTCCATCAATAGTACTGACCAATGCATGGAAAAATAGAAGAAAAGAAAACCATATACATAGAGAGCCTCATACAAAGAAACAACATAAGACACACGACAGAAACATCCCAAATAGAGAGATGGAAGAAGCCTATTCAGAGAACACATTAAGGTTGTTCAGAATAATCTTCCATAATTGTTGCTCATTTCTTTCACTTCCTTGGTGAACTCTATCATTGTTTTACCTCCCAATCTAGTGTAGGGTGCAGAGACACGTAATGACCTACTATTTTCTATGAAAGATATACAAATATTAAGTAGAAGCAGACATTCCATCATTTAAGAAAACACTAGTGCACCCCAAACATTAGAAGCGTAATCGTAGTTAAAAAAAATGATCAACATCCTATTCACTATTCTTACAAAGGAAACATCTAGAAGCCAAACTGATTCCCATGCGTTTTATGTACCCATAGGTTAACACTCTTTGATGACCAATCTTCCATCCTAGAATATGAAACCTTTGAGTACATTTAAACTTCTAAAGACATTGACAAAAAAGAAATAGGATCACTTTGGATCGAACATTTTCCCATATGAATCTTAGATTCACATCAGATTGCCGGAAAAAGGATGTTATAGTCACAATTATTAGGGGTAGGTAGACTTTTCAGGTGTTCAATTAACCCTGAATGTTACATGGATTTCTCAAAGAACTAGTTACCATTTTTAATCAAATCACATACCTTTGAGTTATAGTCCTAGCTCAGCTGAATAACACACTACCTTCCTAGAACTTCAGTGAGAAACTTTGCTTTAGGGAGCCAGGGGTCATTCTAAATGGAGGTACTAGAGACATACCCAATGTCAAACACCATAAACTTCCTCAAAGTCGGCCTTTCAGCAAGAATCCTTCTAAATAATCAGAAAAAGGAATCATTGATAGGAAAAGACCAAATAGTACTACTAGTTTAGTACTTTTCATGTATCCATTTAATCTAGATATTGTCCTTCTTCTTGGTTATATTCCAACCATTCAATAGAATAGATGCTTCAATAGACTCTCTAACATTTTTAAAACCCATACCACCTTTGAACTTAGGTCGAACAACATCACTCCACTTAATGAGGTAAATAGAGCATCTAGATTCAAACCTCCCCCAAACAAAATCATGACAAGCAATTCAATCACTAAAGCAAGGCAAAGGGAACACAGAAGACAAGTATTGGTGAATAGCTAGAAAAGTGGATTGAGTAAGCTCAACTCTCCCAACCATGGATAGCTACTTGGCTTTCCAACCTTTGAGCTTTTTTTAACTTTATATAGTATAGAACTATAATGTGCCTTAGTAAACTTACCAATAAAATGAGGAACGCCAAGTTACTTCTAAGGAAAAAACCCTTCATTTATTTCTAGAATGCAACTGATTTTTTCTTTATCAGCACCATGACTATAGATGACAAAACTCTTGTCCTTATTAATCTTTTACCCAAATGAAGCAAACAAACCATATAGGACCCTTTTCATAGAAAGTTCACTCTGATCATTAGCATGATAAAGACCATAAGGCCATCTCCAAAAATATGATGGACACAACCTGCATCACTAGAACAGAAGGGTCACAACAGATGGGTCACAACCTTCATCATTGAGAAAGTCGGAGGAAGCTTTAAGAGGGGTGAGCCTACCATCAACCACCTCTTTATCAAACAGAAGGGTCAAAACCTGCATCACTAGAACAAAGATATAAGGAGCCAAAGGATTTCCATGGAGAACATCGTTACTAGGTTTAAAAGCCTCAATAGCTTCTCCATTAATCAATAAATCATAATTCATAGTGTTAGAAATTTCTTTGATCCAGATAATCCAGCAATGGGGGAAGTTAATAAGACTAAGAACATAGAAAAAAAATCCCAAGAAATAGAATTGTATGCTTTCCATATGTCAATTTTAATGCACATATTAGGCTTACCACCTTTCTTACTAAAGTCATGGATTAACTCATTGGATAAGAGCACATTATCTTTTATGCTCCTTGCTATGATAAAAGCACATTGATTTCTTCTTATGATAGAAGAGAGAACTCCTTCAAGTCTATTGGTAAGAGCTAAAAGTGACCTTGTAGAAGATATTACATAACATAATGGGCCTTAAGTTCCTCAAATCATTTAAAGCCTTATCATTTGGAATAAGAGACATAAATGTATGATTATCTTCTTTAAGGATCATGTCATTGTTAAATAAACTAAAGATGGCTTGAATCACATCTGTACAAATGATACTCCAGTAGAATTTCATAAATTTTCTACTAAAACCATCGGGGCCAGGGCATTTGTCTGTACTTATATTACTAATAACCACAAGTATTTCTTTAATATAGAAACATTTGTATAATGCCATCTTTCCCACATCACTGATCTTTGGGAAACAAAGCTTGTTCATGATACCTAAATCATCATCATGATTGTTGTTCAAAATGTTGGAATAGAAATCCACAATATGATTCTTGATAATAGCAACATATGTACACATCACCCCATCAATAGAAAGAGCCTTGATATGATTCAAAATTCTCATGATTTTAATAGAAGAGTAAAAGAACTTAAAGTTAGAGTCACCCTCCTTCAGTCAGCTAACTCTTGATTTCTTTTTAAGGAGAGATTCTTCATGGACCTTTTCTAGAAAAGCTTCTTTCCTCTTATCATTAGCTTCAACTTATAGTGAAACATTTGAAGGATCGACATCTAAATTTACTTGAGCCCCCACAACTAAGAACTCCTTCCTTTTAGCAACATTAGAAAAGTTTCCAACAGAACTCTTATTCCAATTTGAAAGATCATACCTCAATCTCTTGAGCTTGGAGTAGAATTTGAAGAGAGGAAAACCTCCTAACTCATTGGACCAACTTCTTCTAACTGTCTCAAGAAAATCAGATCTATCTGACCAGACATTTATAAATATGAAGGGGGTTTTCACTTTGACTCTCTCACCAATATATAGAGTCATAATCTTATGATCACTAATAGCATTAGAATGGAGAACTCCTTTGAACCTAGAATAATCATTCATGAACTTTTCATTATAAAAGATTCTATCAATATAAGAAGTAACAAACTTATCACCAGATTGATGATTATCCTAGGAGAATCTAGGACCATTGAGACTAAGTTTAAATAGACCATAGTTGAGGATGCAATCATTAAACTCTTCCATAGATTTCTTCAGTGGAGGGTCCTTTCCCAACTTCCCATCTTCTTTTCTAACCGCATTGAAGTCCCCCAAAACGACCCAAGGCAGGTTCACACTAGAATTGATCAACTCAATATCTAACTAGAGATGAGTTCTATCACTGTCAGGGTTATTCCCATAAACTACAGTAAGACAAATTCTTTTATTGTCACACAAAACTTCAAGATGAACTAACTAATTAGTCTTCTGAATTTTCCTCACACTACAATTGATTTCCTTCCAAAGAACCAAAACTCTCCCTAGAACTTGAGAGTTATGAGTAGAGATCCACTAGAACTTAGGGAACACTTTACCAATAAGCTGTCCAATATTTATTTCTCTAACTTTAGACTCATTCATAAGAACAATGTGGGGTGTGAACTCATTTATTTTACTTTGCACTGAAGAGGCCGTGAGGTTAAGCCCTCTAACTTTCTAGGAGAATATGATGAAATTAGTACTATCCATTTAAACTGTTTGGAACCAATGCTTCATTGGTTTGAGACTTATCTACCACCAAGCCACTAGGATTGTCATCAACTACCTTCAGAATAACAAATTTGTTAGATAGCAAGGTTTGAACTGTATGTTCTACTACTTTACTAACATTTGGACCCTTCCTACCATTCCCTTTAGCTTTGTTCTTTTTGTTCCCTTTTGGGGATTCAAAACCAGACTCTTCGATAGTAGATTCAACCATAACAGGAGGATTTGTGAGGTCCACAACCATCTCCTGCACTAAAGAAGTATCCTCCTCTCACACTTGAGAACTAGAACTCTCGTCAAAGGTCTCCTTAGGTACATGGAATTTGTAAGACCCATGACCTATGTTTTGGATTAAACCTATTTGTTTTTCTCAAGTAAGTGTTTAAGAACTTTGATCTAATCCTTTGAGATGATCTTAGAGCTGGTGGAGAGATTTAGTTTCCAGTTTGAGCTTGTTTGGATGATGTTTGTGCTTGTTTTGGGCTAAATTGCAATTTACCTATTTTAAGGGTTATCTTGCAATTTACCACCTATAGAGTGTCACTTCTCTCTCTTAGCTTCATGATAGAGAGTTTGGTGCTTTGGGGTGCCTTGGTTGATCTTTGGTTGAGTGGTGACATCACTAGGGCTGATTAGGGTTTCTAGGGTTTGATGTGCCTTGTGTACCTTGTTGAAGGTGGTGACGTTGTCTTGACCTTGAGAGGGTGTCTTGAGGGGGTGTCACGGTTGAAAAACCTCCCTTGCATGATTTTTTCTTGACCAAGGTGGTTGTGGGTGTCTTGGATTGAGCAGTTGTCTTCTTGTGGGATGTCTCGACCTAGTTAATTGGTGACCCCTCTTATCGCGACCATGTTGAGTTTTGGTGCTTTGTCTCAACCATGTGGTGGTCGTGACCATGATCATGTGTGTTGGGTGACCCAAGTGGTAAAGAACCAACACAGTTTTTATCACCATCTTATGCATGTGTGTTTTCTGTGGTTTCCTGTTAGTTTCTTGGGTGAACAAGTGTCCCTTTGGAGCCCTATCTTATTGACACCTCATCTCTCACTCTACTTCTCTCCTCCTTTTCTTTATAAACCCTTTTCTTTCCATGCAAGTGATCTCTTTTCGGCCATCTTCTTTCTCCTTCCTTGCTTGGTCGTCCTTGGGGCCTTGAGGAGCTAGAAGTGTTGATCCTTGGAGTTTTGGTGACAGATCCTTTGCATGTGGTTATCCTTGGACATCTTCAACCTTGGTAAGTGTTTACCTTTCCTTTGTAGTGTTTTCCTTGGATCCTCTGCCCCATCTTCTTCTCTTTTCTTGGCCTTAGACTATGTTTTGACATGGTGGTCATTCTTGAGAGTAAGGCTCCTCATCACAAAGGTCATAGGCCATGTTTTGACAATGTGACACCCAAGTGAGAGGAAGCTTCTTCTCTCCCCCCCCTTCTTTCTTTGGTTCAGTATAGGGCTATTTCATGCCCTTTTCTTGAGCCACCTTTGATCTAGGTGTTCTTATTTTTGGAGGTGATCTTATGGCCAAAGTGGTAATCCTTGTTGGAGCTTGCTTCCCTCTTTTGGAGCTTGTTCTATCTCTCCAAAATAGCTGGGTTATATAACACTTTGCCCTCTCTATGATTGCACTTTTCATACTTGCATGTTGTTGTCTTTTTCTCTAAAACGTACCCCTAATGTGCTAGTAGAAGATACCATGCTCTAGAACTTGTTTGATGGTGATTAACTTGCTTGGTTTGCTTAGATTCTGAAACCCTAATTGATGGAACCCGGTTTGTAGTGATTGTTGTGTAATAGTGGTTTTCTCCTATCCTTTGATCTTGGTTTTGGTTGCATGCATGGTACTAGTGTACGTTGATATCCTGTGGAGTATAGGTTTTGGTTTGTAGGTGTTAAACACAATTTTTTCCCTCTTGCATGAGGAGCTTTCATGATGGTTTCTTGATATACACTCTAGGGTTTTTGGTGATTGTTTGGTTTGAGGTTTCTTATCCATACCCATGATGGCTTTCCTTAGTTTCACTTTCTGTTTTGGCCATGGAATCTTCTATTTTAGTCATGTTAATCCCATTTTTGGTGTTGTTATCTTGCTTTGGTGGTGGCATGACCTATGTGGTTGCTACAACATGTTTCATTGGAGGTTGCAACATTTTCTTTGTGCTTTCTATTTTGATCGAGACATCTAATTCCTTGATGGTCGTGACCGATGGGTTGCTTGGTCGAGATGGTTTCCTTTGGTTAGGTTTGGTCAAGATGGATGACCTAGTGTGACAACTGTGACCTAACCCTAATAGGTTGAAGGTCACGACATGTCCTTGGTGCTTGAGGTCGCGACATGGTCTGGTTTTTGAGGTTGAGACACCCCTTGTCTGATTCAAGACATGCCTTTGTTCTTGAGGTTGCAACACCATGTGTGTTGGTCGTGGTCAAGACACCTTGAGGAATGGGTGGTCGCGACGCATGTATGATGGGTGGTCGCGACCCATGTATGGTGGATGGTTGTGACACATGGATGATGGGTGATCGAGACATATGTATGATGGGTGGTTGATACATATACTTGAACACATAATGAGCACATGTATATGAGCCAGGTATAGTGTTGTTCGGGTGGTTTCTTCATCAACACTAATCATGTTCTTTCACCCTATTATGCTCTAAGAATGTAGGAGATGATGTACCTAGGGTTTGGTGATGGAATATGGCTATAAAACCCTAATTAGCTACACTTGTAACCCTAAACCTAATGTTGGAAACTATGGTGTGCTTGCTTGACTCCTTTGGCGTGATTACTATATTGTGATGTTTTCTCTCTCCTACATATAAAAATCTAACCTTGCAGGTGATAAGTATGCCATGGCTTGTGTATGCTATGGTGATGATCATGTGATAGAGAATGGTGATTATGAACCTTTTCAGGCATAATGTTGTGATATACATGTAGGGTTTATGTGTTTGGGTCCATTGACGTGGTGATGGCAGGATGCCTATTGTGAGGTGATAACCTCTGGTGATATGATGGAGTGACTAATGTTCCCTAGTGATGTGACATTTGGTGGTTTCCTTGTGTATGGAAATGCTATAGGAAGCATGTGGTGATAGTGTGATAAGTTCACACCTTATACGTTTTATATCTTCTGAAGTTGTACCATGCCCTTATTCTTATAGAGTTTGTTTTGGCTTTATATGTTGTAACTTGATTGATGCTAAAAGTCACCCAATTTCCTAACCAATCAAGTGGAATCCTAATCATGTAAGTGCCCTGTGCCAATGATCCTTTCTAGTGTTAGCTTTAATTGCTGGAATGGTGAAACGAGTATAACACAGAGTGCAAATTTTTGAATATGTAGGGGTGCAAGTCGACGTATCTCCTTACGTCCACAATTATAGGTTGTATGAGACGACCATGCGTGAGTCGATCTCCTTGATATGAATGGCCATGTGTGAGCCAATCCTTCTTTTAAGAACAGTAATGTGTGAGCATGTTCTTATAGCATTGTTACCTATACCAAGTTAGGATAGGTGTTTATATATATATATATATATATATATATATATATATATATATATATATATATATATATGGGTGTTCATTCATTGCCCGCGCGGGTAGCATGGATTTTCGCTACCCTGCAGCCAAAAAAGTAACTCTCCTAGCTAAGAAAGTAACTCTGCTGTAAAAAAAGTAACTATGGTGTCAAAAAAGTAACTCTGCTGACCAAAAAAGTAACTCTGTACAAAATATACAGCAGATATATATAAGGACGGGTTTTTTGATTTTGGAGGGGCAAATGATATTATTTTTGGCTCAAATTTTTTGGAGAGCTAGAAAAAATAGTCCTCTACAATTTCGAAATTTTTTTTTTGAAAAAAAGTGATCGGAAGGGTTGGCGGGTAGCTACCCACACGGGAAATAAAGATGGGCCCTATATATATATATTTATATATATATATATATATATATATATGGCCATGCATGATATGATCCTTTTGCTGAGTATATGTCACCTTTTTGCAGTTGAATAATATGTTTCTGTGGTGTTTTCTCTTGTGTTGACCAAGAGGTGTAGAGAGTTTGTGGATTCCGGCTTTTCCATAGACCTTGTATGACCCCGATTTCAACTTAGCGGTGGTCAGATGGATTTGGATGGTACAACTCAAATCCTTGGGGCAATTATAATAAATGATGTAACACAACCATGTAGTGTATCTTTCTTAGGGTCAAATATGAATAACATTTGTTGAGCCCCTTGCCTTATCCTTTTACTGATTTTTCAAATTATAAGACGGTAAGAGAAGTCAACTGTTATACATGTTCTTCATATTCCTTTTTAGAATATATCTTGATGTACTATTTAGTGTTAACTGCCTAGTCTTGCTTAATTTGCTTTATTTATTGATTACATATTGTTAGTTGAATCTGATGTACCTACTTATGATGTTACCTATTTCTTAGTTTATCTGTGCTTTTAATACATGTTGACAGAGAGTTATATCTCTCACTGGGATGTTTGGTCTCACCCCATGGGTTTCTACATCTTTTAGGTAATCGAGAATGAGGAAGTAGAGATCATGGTCATTGGTGTTGAGCAGTAACACAATGGGGTCCTATTTATACTTGGGGATTCCCCTTAACCTTTCAAAATACTTAAAAATGAAAAATAGCCATTTCGTGGCTTGCAACAGATATATATTTTTATTATTGCTACTAGACACTGGCTTTAAATACTTTTTTGCACTTTTCCATATAGTGCTATCGGTCGAGATATTATAAAGGTAACTCGACCTATCCCACTAGCGAGGGTATTGTTCAATCCGGATTATAAACACTGAGCCCTGAGTTATGGGGGAATAGGGGGTGGGGGATGGGGAGTTATGAGTTATTGAGTTATTGAGTTATTTGTTTTGAGTTAAAAAGCCCTCAAAAGCGTCTAGAGATCGCTTTAAGGGGCTTTTTAGATGCTAGTTGAGGGATTAAGCATATGAGGCAAGAAACACTCATTTTAACGAGGGTTTCACCTCATGTGCGTGTATGCACATAATGCGTGTGCGCATTATGCATGTGCGTGTGACGTGTGTGCACGTCACGTGGGTGCGTGCATTATGCATGGGCCCATGCACATGGGCGCATAATGCACATGCACCTATGCGCAGATACGTATCGCCTATGCGCGATACTATATACGCGCGCGTAAAAGGGATGCTACGCTTTCACTCACAAAAGTCCCAGTTTTTCTCACTCCCTCGCTAAAGTCCCAGTTTAGCTCGGCGCTCCGCTCTTGCTCTTCCCCCCTGCCTTCTCTGGAAGTTTCTTAGGGAGCAGAAATTGAGTTGAACCCTTTTTCAGTTAAACCGAAAATGAGTTCAACACTTTCCGCGATTTCCCCTTCTCCTTCCGTCGAAGTATAGGTGGTTTTCGCAAGCCCCGATGCTCGAAGTGGGCCAGGGTGGGCCACTTTAAGAGCATCATATACGCTATTCGTGACAATACCAATTTAAGCCATCAGTCGAGTTTGTACACGGGTAACTCGATCGATTCACATAAATCAATTTTTGTCTATAGAGGGATCAGTTTAGTTCTGTGAAATGGAAACTCAACCGATCCAAAGTCATTTTCAAGATCCAATTAGGATCGGTCGAGTTTGCAACTCGACTGATAAACAACCTGATGTGAATTTTTGAAAATGGCTTTTGAGTGCTTAAATATTCAATTTAAGTGCTCCTGATTTTTTCTAAGATTAATTACAAGTCATACAATCATTACTAGTGATTTACAACATGATTCTAATGGATTTACATCATATTCCAAAAACATGCAATTGCATTGATTTTGACTTGTCTTTTCTCCAAGTTGAGATGTGCAAGTTAGGGTATTTGGAGTGTGTTTATACCTAATCTAAAATCACTCAAGTAGAAGTATTAGAAAAAAATAAGTGGAGTGGTTTATTCATTATCACAACAAGGGTTTATTCAATTCAAACCATGAGTCAACATTCTCCCCCTTTTTGAAGATGACAAACCATTCCATAAATGTATTGAAAACTTTTTAAGTAAAGTCATACCTTTGGAGAAACCTAGGGGTTTAAATGGAATTGAGTTCATATGCTACCCATTAATTGATGCTCATGGAGTTATCATACTCCCTCTCAATTTATGTTATTTATCATGCATGGTTAGCTTTCATAAAATTTATAGAATACTATGTCTTCTACTCATATATGTTCTAGACATATATCTCTTCTCCCTTTTACCTTCTCCCCTTTACATAAGAGACATGTTTCTTCTCCCCCTTTATCAAAAGAAGACATGTTCCTTATCCCCCTTTGTCATTTAAAAAAGTAGGGTTATAAAGAGATAAGAAACACCACTTGTTAAAAGAAAGGAGATAACAAAATATTATAAAAGGAGAGTAGAAGAGCAAAAACTAGGGCTTGTCCAAGCATAGAAAGTAAAGAAAGTTAAAGCATGCATTAGAACAGCCCTAGATGTGATTCTAGCATATAACAAGGTAAGATAAAGTTCTATAGAAAATAATAAATCACAATTTTGACCCTCAAGATGATGAAATTTGCCCAAAAAGTTTCAACAGAAGGTCGTTTCTTCATAAGAAAATACTAGTCTTGCATTAAAATCTAACACTGGAGCAAACTATGCATAAAAATTTAAGAATGCTCCAATTTCTACATACAATGTAGATCTATATCTCCTACATAACAATTCTATGTAAGCAACTCAAGGTAGTAGATATGAAATTCAAGGAACAAACTTGAGCAAGTATAAAATAGGATACAATCATAGTATATAGTGAATACCACTTGATGAACAAGGCTAGAACTACATGTCTATGAACTACTAGTAGATGATATCACAAGTTAGGACTATTAGTAGGATCTAGATCATAGCAAGAGATACCAAAAGATACACAAGATAAAGCAAGCCATGAGAAGATGTAGAGATATATATCCAAATAAAGAGATATGCAATTTTGGAAGCCAGTAAGGATATAACTCACTAACAAATATGTATCATTACCAAAAGATGATTGCCACGAAGACAATCAAGGTTGTATCAAAACAAGATATACAACAATATATATGTAGCAAGTTTGAGCACAGAGGAAGCAATTTAAGGCACAACCAAGAGATCCAAAGAGATCATCATCAAAGCATGTAAAACAACTCAAAACAAGTAATTGCAAGAATAGGGATACCACTAGTGGAATACCAAATTATAACAATTAGAGAGATAGAGGTGTAAGCAAGATAGGCAATTGAAAGCATGGCAATATGCATACAAAGGTGCCAAGGGAGTGCTAAAGAATAAGGCTATTGGTTGAGAAAATCTAGTTGAGAGGGAAACTCTCATATAATAAGCAAACTGTGTATTTGTTCACATTGCCATCAGTCGAGTTTTGTGTTATGGCAATTCGAACGCCAACAATTGTTGGCAACACCCATTGGTGCCTATCAGTCGAGTTTCAAATAGGACAAACTCAACTGACAAAGTTGTTATCAAAAATCACATATATTTTATAAAAACATATTTAGAGGCATGCTAAAAATCATATCCAAACATGTGTAAACAAGTTATTAATGCACTATGAAAGTATTAGAAACATTTTTTAGCAAGAGTGTGAATATAATAACAAAATACCACTTTTAACTCAAAAACCACATGCCTAGTGCACACTAACTTGGCAAAACACACTATGATTGGATATGAGAAAGAAAAACATTACCTCAGTGCTTACCATTTCTTTTTCACTTGTCATCGCCCACTACACATATCACCTTTCTTCTTTCATGTGCATTGAGAAGTCAGCTTGCAATTCAATAGCTCAAGTCAACCCATTTGCATGAACCTATAAGAAAAAAGATGAAATGGTCCCCAATATTGTTTTTGAGTCTGGAGGGGTCATCTTAGCTTAGCAACCCAACTTCTAGTGCTATTGGGTTCTTTTCTAAATGGGAACAAGTAGAATAATGCCAATATTATTGCAATAGTTGCATGTCCCCGTAGCCTTGGAACTTGAGGATTCTCCATGGAATATTGGAGGTCCTTTGCCTTTGTTGTTCCTTTGGCTACTATCATATCTTAAACCATGCCTACCAATATGTTTAGTAGTATGGCATAGGATATCATTAGGATTCTTTTACAAACTAAGAATCTTTGCAAAGAAGATCTCAAACTATAATTATCATGCATAAGAGTAGAAATAGTAGAAGACAAATGATTGATATTATCTCTAGCATGCAAAAGATCATTTTCTAAGTAAAGAGCTTTAGTTAGATAAGAATCTTTATCAATATGAAGAGAAGAAATATTATTCTCTCTACTAGTAGAACTAGAACAAGATTCAAGCACATTGATTTTAGCAAGCAGGGAGGCATTCTTTGTTTAAAGCAAAGTAATCTTAGAAATATAAACACCATTTTCAGATTCTGATCCTTGTAAAACAAAATCTTTGTCCTTGTATTCAGATTTAAGAACATAAATATCATGCATGAGAGAATCAAAAATTAAGGTATGCTCTTCATTAGAACTACTCATAAGAGGTTGAGCTTCTAGAAATCTAATTTTATCAAGAAAACTACCATTTTCAAGTTTAAGAGAGTCTACTTGGCTAAGACAAGCATTTTTATCATCAAGCAAGCAAGTATTAGCATGTTCAAGATCATCAAATTATACATGCATACTATCAACAATTCTAGCAAGCTTTTTCCTTTTCTTTTTAGAAGACTTAACAGAGGCATGAGTAGAAATAATGATATCAATTAAAGGTTCTTTATCTAAAGAATTTAGATTTCCTTTTTCTTTTCATCCTCGATCTTCACCAAGGGACTCCTTCCCTTGTTTTTCTTCACCTCTCTTATCCAAGAGAGAGAACCTTCATCTTCATGGTTGAAATGAGAGATAGGGAGGTGGTGGAAGTGAGAGCCTCACAAGATATATACGTAGGACTAGCTCTCTTAAAAATCTCCTACTCACTCTAATGGATGTAGAAAGTGATTAGTCTTAGAGAGAGAGAGAAGAGACTATCAGATCACTCAACTATACAATAGGAACCTCATGTAGAGTTTTCCATTGAATGCTTAACCTTGGAATAAAGCCCAAGGGGTCCTATTTATAGTTGGGGATTTCCCTTAGCCTTCGGGAACACTTAAGAATGAAAACTAGCTGTTTTGTGGCTTGCAACATATATATTTTTTATTGTTGCAAATCCAAAACAGTTAGAAACACTTTTCTATTCTTTTTTGTACAGTGCAACCAGACGATCAATTTAAGCCATTGGTCGAGTTTGTACTCGGGTAACTCGACCGATTCACGTAAATCAATTTTTTTCTACAGAGGAATCAATCGAGTTCTGTGAAATGGAAACTCGACCGATCAAAAGTTATTTTCAAGATCCAATCGGGATCGATCGAGTTTGGAACTCGACTGATAAATAGCCTGACGTAAATTTTGGAAAATGTCTTTTGATTGCTTAAAATTTTGATTTAAGTGATCTTCATTTTTTTAATCTTAATTTCAAGTTATACAATCATTACAAGTAATTTTCAACATGATTCTAATGGATTTGTATCATATTCCAATAATGTGCACTTGCATTGATTTTGACTTATCTTTTCTCCAAGTTGAGATGTGCAAGTTAGGGCATTTGGAGTGTGTATATACGTAATTTGAAATGACTCAAGTAGAAGCATTAGACACAAATAAGTGGAATGGTTTAGTCATCATTAAAACAAGGGATTAGTCAATTCTGACATTGAGTCAACATTGACCTAGATTCAACATTCTCCCCCTTTTTGAAGATGACAAACCATTCCATAAAAATATTCAAAGCTTTTAAGTAAAGTCATACCTTTGGAGAAACCTAGGGGTTTAAAAGAATTGAGTTCATATGCTCCACCTCAATTGGTTCATAGGGAATTATCATACTCCCCCTCAATTGATGCTATTTACCCTACACGATTAGCTTTCATATCATTTATAAAATACTATATCTTCTACTCATCTATGTTCTAGACATATATCTCTTCTCCATTATACCTTCTCCCCTTTACATAAGAGACATGCTTCTTCTCCCCCTTTGTCAAAATAAGACATGTGCCTTCTCCCCCTTTGTCATTTCAAAAAGTGGGGGTATAAAGAGATAAGAAACACCACTTGTTAAAAGAAAGGAGATAAAAAATATTATAAAACGAGAGTATAAGAGCAAAAACTAGGGCTTGTCCAAGCATAGAAAGAGAAGCAAGTTAAAGCATGCATTAGAACAACCCTATATGCTATTCTAACATATAACAAGGCAAGATAAAGTGTTGTAGAAAAACAATAAATCACAATTTTGACCCTTAAGATAACGGAAATTGCCCAAAAAGTGTCAGGGCTCATGGCAAAGTGATGAGCCTTTCTCAGAAGGTCGTTTCTGCCTAAAAACACTAGTCTTGCATTAAAATTAGACACTGGAGCAAAATCTACATAAAAATATAAGAATGCTCCAATTTCTACGTACAACGTAGCTCTATATCTCCTGCATCACAATGCTATGTAAGCAACTCAAGGTAGTAGTTATGCTATTCAAGCAACAAACTTGAGCAAGTATGAAACATGATACAAACATAGTATATAGTGAATACCACTTGATGAACAAGGCTGGAACTACATATATATGAATTACTAGTAGAAGATATCACAAGTTAGGACAACTAGTAGGATCTAGATCATAGCAAGAGATACCAAAAGATACACAAGATAAATCAAGCTATGAGTAGATGTACATATATACCCAAACAAAGAGATATGCAATTTTGGAAGCGAGTAAGGATATAACTCACTAACAAATATGCATCATTAACAAAAGATGATTACTACTAAGACTATCAAGGTTGTATCAAAACAAGATATATAGCTATGTAGATGTAGCAAGTTTGAGCACAACAGAAGCAATTTAAGACACAACCAAGCGATCTAAAGAGATCATCATTAAAACCAACAAAACAACTCAAAACAAGTAATTGCAAGATATTGGGATACCATTAGTGGAATACCAAATTATAGAAATTAGAGAGATAGAGTTGTAAGCAACATAGGCAATTGAAAACATGGCAATATGCAAACAAAGGTACCAAGGGAGTGCTAAAGAATAAGGCTATTGGTTGAGAAAATCTAGTTGAGAGGAAAATTCTCATTCAATAAGCCAACTCTGTATTAGGTACACAATGCCATTGGTCGAGTTCTTTGTTATGGCAATTTGACCAACAAAAGTTGTTGGCAAAACCCATTGGTGCCTATCGGTCGAATTTCAAATAGATCAAACTCCACCGACAAAGCTTCTATCAAAAAGCACATATATTTCATAAAACATATTTAGAGGCATGTTAAAAATCATATCCAAACATGTGTAAGCAAGTTAGTAATGCACTATGAAAGCATGAGAAACATTTTTTGAGCAAGAGTGTGAACAGAATCACAAAATGCCACTTTTAAATCAAAAACCACATGCATAGTGCACAATAACTTGGAAAAACACACTATGATTGGATATGAGTGAGAAAAACATTACCTCGGTGCTTAACATTTCTTTTCCACTTGTTGTCACCCTCTACACATCTCACCTTTCTTATTTCATGTGGATTGAGAAGTTAATTTGCAATTCAATAGCTTAAGTCAACCTATTTGCAAGTACCTACAAGAAGAAAGATGAAATGGTCCCCGATCATGTATTTGGTTCCGGAGGGGTCAACTTAGCTTAGCAACCCAAGTCCTAGTGTTCTTGAGTGCTTTTCTAAACGAGCAACAAGTAGAATAATGGCCAATATCACTATAAAAGTTGCATGTGCCCATAGCCTTGGAACTAGAGGATTCTCCTTGGAAGATTGGAGGTCCTTTTCTTTGTTGTTCCTTTGACTACTATCATACCCTAAATGGTGTCTAACAATTTATTTAGTAGTATGGTATAGGATATCATTAAGATTCTTTTTACCAACTAAGAATCTTTGCAAAGAAGATCTCAAACTATGATTATCATGCATAAGAGAAGAAATAGTAGAAGACAAATGATTGATATTATCTCTAGCATGTAAAAGATCATTTTCTAAGCAAAGAGCTTTAGTTAGATAAGAATCTTTATCAATATGAAGAGCAGCAACATTATTCTCTCTACTAGTAGATCAAGAAAAAGATTCAAGCACATTGATTTTAGCAAGCAAGGAGGCATTTTTGTTTCAAGCAAAGCAATAGTAGAAATATAAACACCATTTTTAGATTCTAATGCTTGCAAAACAAAATCTTTGTCCTTTTTTTCGATTTAAGAACATCAATATCATGCATGAGAGAATCAACATTTAAGGTATGCTCTTCATTAGAACTACCCATAAGAGGTTGAGCTTCTAGAAATCTAATCTTATCAAGCAAACTAGCATTTTCAAGTTTAAGATAGTCTACTTGGCTAAGACAAGAATTTTTATCATCAAGCAAGCAAGTATTAGCATGTTCAAGGTCATCAAATTATACATGCATACTATCAACAATTCTAGCAAGTTTTTTCCATTTCTTTTTAGAGGACTTAATAGAGGCACGAGTAGCAATAATGATAGCAATTAAAGGTTTGTATCTAAAGAGTTTATATTTCCTTTTCTTTTCAACCTTTATCTTCACCAAGGGACTCCTTCCCTTCTTCTTATTCACCTCTCTTATCCAAGAGAGAGAACCTTCATCTTCATGGTTATAGGGAGGTGGTGGAAGTGAAAGCCTCACAAGATATATATGTAGGACTGGATCTCTTACAAATCTCCTACACACTCTAATGGATGTAGAAAGTCATTAATCTTAGAGAGAGAGGAGGAGGATATAGGATCACTCAACTATACAGTAGGAATCTCATGTAGAGATTTGTATTGAATGCTCAACCTTGGAATAAAGCCCAAGAATCCTATTTATATTTGGGGATGCCCTTATCCATTGGGAACACTTAAGAATGAAAACTAGCCATTTTTTGTCTTGCAAAGGATATATTTTCAATCGTTGCAACTGCACAATGGCTAGAAATACTTTTCTACACTTTTCCATACAGTGTTATCAGTCGAGTTTCTATAAAGGTAACTCAACCAATCCCACTATGTGACAAGACCAATTTAAGCCATCGATCGAGTTTTTACTGGGGTAACCTGACCGATTCACATAAATCGGTTTTGGCCTATAGAGGGATTGGTCGAGTTCTATAAAATGGAAACTCAATTGATCAAAAGTCATTTTCAAGATCCAATCAGGATCGGTCGAGTTTGCAATTTGACCGATAAACAACCTGATGTGAATTTTAGGAAATGACTTTTGAGTGCTTAAATATTCCATTTAAGTGCTCTTGATTGTTTCTGAGCTTAGTTACAAGTCATAAAATCATTACAAGTGATTTACGGCATGATTCTAATGGATTTACATCATATTCCAAAAACAAGCAATTGCATTTATTTTGACTTGTCTTTTATCCAAGTTGAGATGTGCAAGTTAGGGCATTTGGAGTTTATCTATACCTAATATGAAATCACTCAAGTAGAAGCATTAGACGCAAATAAGTGGAATGATTTAGTCTTCATCAAAACAAGGGTTTAGTCAATTTAGACCTTGAGTCAACATTGACCTAGATTCAACATTCTCCCCCTTTTTGAAGATGACAACCCATTCCATAAATGTATTGAAAGCTTTTAAGTAAAGTCATACCTTTGGATAAACCTAGGGGTTTCAATAGAATTGAGTTCATATTCTCCCCCCTCAATTGATGCTCATGGAGTTATCATACTCCCCCTCAATTGATGATATTTCTCCTGCATGGTTAGCTTTCATAACATTTATAGAACACTATGTCTTCTACTCATATATGTTCTAGACATATATCTCTTCTCCCTACTACCTTCACCCCTTTACATATGAGACATGCTTCTTCTCCCCCTTTGTCAAAATAAGACATGTGCCTTCTCCCCCTTTGTCATTTCAAAAAGTGGTGGTATAAAAAGATAAGAAACACCACTTGTAAAAAGAAAGGATATAATAAAATATTATAAATGGAGAGTAGAAGAGCAAAAACTAGTGCTTTTCCAAACATAGAAAGAAAAGCAAGTTAAAGCATGCATTAGAACAATGCTAGATGTGATTCTAGCATATAACAAGGCAAGATAAAGTGCTACAGAAAAACAATAAATCGCAATTTTGACCCTGAAGATGATGGAATTTTCCCAAAAAGTTTCAAGGCTCATGGAAAAACGATGAGCCTTGCTTAGAAGGTTGTTTCTGCATGAAAAAAACTAGTCTTGCATCAAAATATGACACTATAGAAAAATCTGCATAAAAATCTAAGAATGCTCCAATTTCTACATACAATGTAGCTCTATATCTCCTGCATCACAATGCTATGTAAGCAACTCAAGGTAGTAGATATGCAATTCAAGGAACGAACTTGAGCAAGTATGAAACATGATACAAGCATAGTATATAGTGAATACCACTTGATGAACAAAGCTAGAACTACATGTATATGAACTACTAGTAGATGATATCACAAGTTAGGACTACTAGTAGGATCTAGATCATAGCAAGAGATACCAAAAGATGCACAAGATAAAGCATGCTATGAGTAGATGTAGAGATATATCCAAACAAAGAGATATGCAATTTTAGAAGTCAGTAAGGATATAACTCACTAACAAATATGCATCGTTACCAAAAGATGATTACCACTAAGACCATCAAGGTTGTATCAAAATAAGATATACAACTTTATAGATGTAGAAAGTTTGAGCACAACGGAAGAAATTTAAGACACAACCAAGAGATCCAAAGATATCATCATCAAAATCTACAAAAAAAACTCAAAAAAAGTAATTGCAAGATATAGGGATACCACTAGCAGAATACCATATTATAGCAATTAGAGAGATAGAGTTGTAAGAAAGATAGAAAATTTAAAGCATGGTAATATGCATACAAAGCTTCCAAGAAAGTGATAAAGAATAAGGCTATTGGTTGAGAAAATCTAGTAGAGAGGGAAATTCTCATTCAATAAGCCAATTGTGTATTATGTGCACACTGCCATCGGTTGAGTTTTGTGTTATGGTAATTTGACCAACAACAGTTGTTGGTAATACCCATCGGTGCCTATTGGTTGAGTTTCAAAAAGACAAACTCGACCGACAAAGTTGCTGTCAAAAAGCACATATATTTCATAAAAACATATTTTGAGGCATGCTTAAAATCATATCCAAACATGTATAAGCATGTTAGTAATGCACTATCTAAGCATTAGAAATAGTTTTTGATCAAGAGTGTGAATATAATCACAAAATACAACATTTAACTCAAAAAATTACATGCATAGTGCATAATAACTGGGAAAAATGCACTACGATTGGATATGCGCAAGAAGAACATTACCTCAGTGCTTACCATTTCTTTTCCAATTTTTGTCACCCTCTACACATCCAACCTTTCTTCTTTCAAGTGGATTGAGAAGTTAATTTGCAATTCAATAGCTCAAGTTAACCCATTTGCAAGTACCTACAAGAAGAAAGATGAAATGGTCCCCAATCATGTTTTTGGACCCATAGGGGTTAGCTTAGCTTAGCAACCCAAGTCCTGCTGCTCTTGGGTGCTTTTCTAAATGGGCAACAAGTAGAATAATGGCCAATATCATGGCAAAAGTTGCATGTGCCCATATCCTTGGAACTAGAGGATTCTCCATGGAATATTGGAGGTCATTTCCTTTTTTGTTCCTTTAGCTACTATCTTACCCTAAACCATGTCTACCAATTTGTTTAGTAGTATGGTATAGGATATCATAAAGATTCTTTTTACCAACTAAGAATTTTTGCAAAGTATATCTCAAACTATGATTATCATGCATAAGAGAATAGATAGTATAAGACAAATGATTGATATTATCTCTAGCATGCAAAAGATCATTTTCTAAGAAAAGAGCTTTAGTTAAATAACAATATTTATCAATATGAAGAGCAGAAACATTATTCTCTCTACTAATAGAACTAGAACAAGATTCAAACACATTGATTTTAGCAAGCAAGGAGGAATTTTTTGTTTCGAGCAAAGAAATCTTAGAAAGATAAACACCATTTTTAGATTATAATACTTGAAAAACAAAGTCTTTTTCCTTGTTTTCAGATTTAAGAACATCAATATCATGCATGAGGGAATCAACAATTAAGGTATGCTCTTCATTATAACTACTCATAAGAGGTTGAGTTTCTAGAAATCTAATCTTATCAAGCAAACTAGTATTTTCAAGTTTAAGAGAGTCTACTTGGATAAGACAAGAATTTTTATCATCAAGCAAGCAAGTATTAGCATGTTCAAGATCATTTAATTATACATGCATATTATCAACAATTATAGCAAGCTTTTTCCTTTTCTTTTTAGAACACTTAAGAGAGGCACGAGTAGCATTAATGATAGCAATTAAAGGTTCTCTATCTAAAGAGTTTAGATTTCCTTTTCTTTTCATCCTAGATCTCCACCAAGGGACTCCTTCCCTTGATCTTCTTCACTTCTCTTAGCCAAGAGAGGGAACCTTCATCTTCATGGTTGAAATGAGAGTTAGGGAGGTGGTGGAAGTGAGATCCTCATAAGATATACATGTAGGACTAGCTCTCTTACAAATCTCCTACTCACTGTAATGAATGTAGTGAGCGATTAATCTTAGAGAGAGAGGAGGTTGTAGGATCACTCAACTATAGAATAGGAACCTCATGTAGAGTTTTGCATTGAATGCTCAACCTTGGAATAAATCCCAAGGAGTCCTTTTTATATTTTGGGATGCCTTTTAGCCTTTAGGAACACTGAAGAATGAAAACTAGCAATTTTGTGGCTTGCAACAGATATATTTTTTTATTGTTGAAACTCCATAAAGGTAGAAATACTTTTCTGCACTTTTCCATACAGTGCTATGGGTCGAGTTTCTATAAAGGTAACTCGACCGGTCCCACTATGTGACAAGACCAATTTAAGCCATAAGTCAAGTTTGTACCAAGGTAACTCAACCGATTCACATAAATCAATTTTGGTCTACAGAGGGATCAGTCGAGTTCTATGAAATGGAAACTCGACTGATCAAAAGTCATTTTCAAGATCCAATCAGGATCGATCAGTTTGTAACTCGATCGATAAACAACCTGATGTGAATTTTGGAAAATGGCTTTTGAGTGCTTACATATTCGATTTAAGTGCTCCTGATTTTTCTAAGCTTAATTACAAGTCATACAATAATTACAAGTGTTACAACATGAATCTAATGGATTTACATCATATTCCAAAAATGTGCACTTGCATTGATTTTGACTTGTCTTTTCTCAAGTTTAGATGTGCAAGTTAGGGCAATTGGAGTGTGTCTATACCTAATCTGAAATCACTCAACTAGAAGCATTAGACACAAATAAGTAGAATGTTTTGTCATCATCAAAATACGGGTTTAGTTAATTTAGACCTTGAGTCAACATTGATCAAGATTCAACATTCTCCCCCTTTTTGAAGATGACAAACCATTCCATAAATGTATTGAAAGATTTTAAGTAAAATTATACCTTTGGAGAAACATAGGGGTTTCAATAGAATTGAGTTCATATGCTCCCCCTCAATTGATGCTCATGGAGTTATCATACTCCCCCTCAATTGATGCTATTTGTCCTGCATTGTTAGATTTCATAACATTTATAGAATACTATGTCTTCTACTCATATATGTTCTAGACGTATATCTCTTCTCCCTTTTACCTTCTCCCCTTTATATAAGAGACATGTTGCTTCTCCCCCTTTTTCAAAAGTAGACATGTTCCTTCTCCCCCTTTGTCATTTCAAAAAGTGGGAGTATAAAAAGATAAGAAACACCACTTGTAAAAAGAAAGGATATAACAAAATATTATAAATGGAGAGTAGAAGAGCAAAAACTAGGGATTGTCCAAACATAGAAAGAAAAGTAAGTTAAAGCATGCATTAGAGCACCTTATCTTATAGAGCAATTCTCCTTAAATTGCCTACTATGGATAGACTAAAAAGGTGGGGAATGCAGGTGGACAGTATTTGCGTCCTTTGCAAGGCAGCTGATGAGAGCCATAGCCATTTATTTGGCAAGTGCAAGTTCTTCAGTACGATCTGGGCGCTAGTTTGCCTCAAATGTGAATGGGGTCAGCTTTCTAATGATAACATAACTGATACGATCACCAACCTCATGAGCATCCTTGACAGCAGGAGCAAAATGGATGTTGGCGGTCTTTGTCTAACAGGTGTGTGTCACTACGTCTGGGAAGAAAGAAACAATAGGAATCATAGCAGAAAATCTTGTGATGAAGATATGATAGTTGCTAAGTTGTCCCTGAACTTGACATGTATTTTCAAATGTAAAAAGGGCCTCTCCTCAGGCCTGTCTGAGCAAGCCAAAAGATACTGGGGTTTTTTTAGATAACACCCCTAGTATACGACTTGTTTTTTGTAGGTGTTGTGGTTCACACAGCCTCCTTTGGCAATATATTTACCTATTTCCAAAAAAAACACTAGATGTGATTCTAGCATATAACAAGGCAAGATAAGGTGCTGCAGAAAAACAATAAATCACAATTTTGACCCTCAAGATGATGGAATTTTCCCAAAATGTTTCAAGGCTCATGGAAAAACGATGAGCCTTGCTTAGAAGGTTGTTTCTGCATTAAAAAAAACTAGTCTTGCATCAAAATCTGACACTATAGAAAAATCTGCATAAAAATCTAAGAATGCTCCAATTTCTACATACAATGTAGCTCTATATCTCCTGCATCACAATGCTATGTAAGCAACTCAAGGTAGTAGATATGCAATTCAAGGAACGAACTTGAGCAAGTATGAAACATGATACAAACATAGTATATAGTGAATACCACTTGATGAACAAAGCTAGAACTACATGTATATGAACTACTAGTAGATGATATCACAAGTTAGGACTACTAGTAGGATCTAGATCATAGCAAGAGATACCAAAAGATGCACAAGATAAAGCATGCTATGAGTAGATGTAGAGATATATCCAAACAAAGAGATATGCAATTTTAGAAGTCAGTAAGGATATAACTCACTAACAAATATGCATCACTACTAAAAGATGATTACCACTAAGACCATCAAGGTTGTATCAAAATAAGATTATACAACTATATAGATGTAGAAAGTTTTAGCAAAGCGGAACCAATTCAAGATACAACCAAGAGATCCAAAGTGATCATAATCAAAACCTTCAACACAAGAAATTGCAAGATATAGGGAGACCACTAGTGGAATACCAAATTATAGAAATTAGAGAGATAGAGTTGTACGCAAGATAGGCAATTGAAAGCATGGCAATATGCATAAAAAGGTACCAAGGGAGTGGTAAATAATAAGGCTATTGGTTGTGAAAATCTAGTTGAAAGAAAAATTGTCATTCAATAAGCCAATTGTGTATTATGTGCACAGTGTCATTGGTCAAGTTCTGTGTTATGGAAATTTGACCGACAACAGTTGTTGGAAACACCCATTGGTGCGTATCGGTTGAGTTTCAAATAGGACAAACTCGACTGACAAAGCTGCTATCAAAAAGTAGATATATTTAAAAAAAACATATTTAGAGGCAAAAATCATATCCAAACATGTGTAAGCAAGTTAGTAATGCACTGAGAAAGCCTTAGAAATAGTTTTTGAGCAAGAGTGTGAATAGAATCACAAAATAGCACTTTTAACTAAAAAAACCACATGCATAGTGCACACTGAATTGCAAAACACAACTTGGAAAAACACACTTTGATTGGATATGATCAAGAAAAACATTACCTCAATGCTTACCATTTCTTTTCCACTTGTTTTCAACCTCTACACATCTCACCTTTCTTCCTTCATGTGGATTGTGAAGTCAATTTGCAATTCAATAGCTCAAGTGAACCCATTTGCAAGTACCTACAAGAAGAAAGATGAAATGGTCCCCAATCATGTTTTTGGGTCCGGAGGGGTTAGCTTATCTTAGCAACCCAAGTCCTAGTGCTCTTGGGTGCTTTTCTAAATAGGCAACAAGTAGAATAATAGCCAATATCATTGCAATAGTTGCATGTTCCAATAGCCTTAGAACTAGATGATTCTCCATGGAATATCGGAGGTCCTTTGCCTTTGTTGTTCCTTTGGCTTCTATCATACCTTGAACCATGTCTACCAATTTGTTTAGTAGTATGGTATAGGATATCATTAAAATTCTTTTTACCAACTAAGAATCTTTGCAAAGAAGATCTCAAACGATGATTATCATGCATAAGAGAAGAAATAGTATAAGAGAAATGATTGATATTATCTCTAGCATGCAAAAGATCATTTTCTAAGCAAAGAGCTTTAGTTAAATAAGAATCTCTATCAATATGATGAGCAACAATATTCTCTCTACTAGTAGACCTAGAACAAGATTCAAGCACATTTATTTTAGCAAGCAAGGAGGCATTTATTGTTTCAAGCAAAGCAATCTTAGAAAGATAAACACCGTTTTCATATTCTAATCCTTGCAAAACAAAATCTTTATCCTTTTTTTCAGATTTAAGAAAATCAATATCATGCATGAGAGAATCAACAATTAAGGTATGCTCTTCATTAGAACTACTCATAAGAGGTTGGTCTTCTAGAAATCTAATCTTACCAAGAAAACTAGCATTTTCAAGTTTAAGAGAGTCTACTTGGCTAAGACAAGAATTTTTATCATCAAGTAAGTAAGTATTATCATGTTAAAGATCATCTAATTATACATGCATGTTATCAACAATTCTATAAATCTTTTTCCTTTTCTATTTAGACGACTTAAGAGAGGAGCAAGTAGCATTAATGATAGCAATAAAGATTCTTTATGTGAAGAGATTAGATTTCCTTTTCTTTTCAACCTTATTTTTCACCAAAGAACTCCTTCCCTTGTTCTTCTTCACCTCTCTTAGCCAAAAGAGAGAACCTTCATCTTCATAGTTGAAATGAGAGATAGGGAGGTGGTGGAAATGAGAGCCTCACAAGATATACATGTAGGACTAGCTCTCTTATAAATCTCCTACTCACTCTAATGGATGTAGCAAGTGATTAATCTTAGAGAGAGAGGAGGCTATAGGATCACTCAATTATAGAATAGGAACCTCATGTAGAGTTTTGCATTGAATGCTCAACCTTAGAATAAAGCCCTAGAGGTCCTATTTATAGTTGGAGATGCCCCTTAGCCTTTAGGAACACTTAAGAATGAAAACTATCTATTTTATGGCTTGCAACATATATATTTTCGATTTTTGTAACTCCACAACGGCTAGAAACACTTTTCTATCCTTTTTTGTATAGTGTTATCGGTCTAGTTTCTATACAGGTAACTCAATTGATCCCACAATGTGACAAGACCAATTTAAGCCATCAGTCGAAATTGTACTGGGGTAACTCGACAGATTCACATAAATCAGTTTTGGTCTACAAAGGGTTCAGTCGAGTTCTGTGAAATGGAAACTCAACCGATCAAAAGTCATTTTCAAGATCCATCGAGTTTGCAACTCGACCAATAAGCAATATGATATGAGTTTTGGAAAATGGCTTTTGAGTGCTTATATTTGATTTAAGTGCTCCTGATTCTTTTCGAATATTAATTACAAGTCATACAATCATTACAAGTGATTTACAACATGATTCTAATGGATTTACATCATAGTCCAAAAACATACACTTGCATTGATTTTGACTTGTCTTTTCTCTGAGTTGAGATGTGCAAGTTATGGCATTTGGAGTGTGTCTATACCTAATTTGAAATCGCTCAAGTAGAATCATTAGACACAAATAAGTGGAATGGTTTAGTCATCATAAAAACATGGGTTAATCAATTTAGACTTTGAATCAACATTGACCTTGATTCAACATTCTCCCCCTTTTTGAAGATGACAAACCATTCCATAAATGTATTGAAAGGTTTTAAGTAAAGTCATACCTTTGGTGAAACCTGGGGGTTTCAATAGAACTGAGTTCATATGCTCCCCCTCAATTGATCCTCACGGAGTTATCATACTCCCCCTCAATCGATGCTATTTCTCCTGCATGGTTAGCTTTCATAACATTTATAGAATACTATGTCTTCTACTCATATATGTTCTAGACATATATCTCTTCTCCATTTTACCTTCTCCTCTTTACATAAGAGACATGCTTCTTATCCCCCTTTGTCAAAAAAATACATGTGTCTTTTCCCCCTTTGTCTTTTCAAAATGTTGGGGTATAAAGAGATAAGAAACACCACTTGTTAAAAGAAAGGAGATAATAAAATATTATAAAAGGAGAGTAGAAGAGAAAAAACTAAGACTTGTTCAAGCATAGAAAGAAAAGTAAGTTAAAGCATGCATTAGAACAACCCAAGATGTGATTCTAGCATATAACAAGGCAAGATAAAGTGTTGTAGAAAAATAATAAATCTCAATTTTGACCCTCAAGATGATGGAATTTTCCCAAAAATTGTCAAGGCTCATGAAAAAGTGACGAGCCTTGCTCAGAAGGTCGTTTCTGCATAAAAAATACTAGTCATGTATCAAAATCTAACACCAAGAATGCTCCAATTTCTACATACAATGTAGCTCTATATCTCCTGCATCACAATGCTATGTAAGAAACTCAAGGTAGTATATATACAGTTCAAGGAACAAACTTGAGAAACTATGAAATAGGATACAAGCATAGTATATTGTTAATACCACTTGATGAACAAGGCTAGAACTACATGTATATGAACTATTAATAGATGATATCGCAAGTTAGGACTACTAGTAGGATCTAGATCATCTCAAGAGATACCAAAAGATATACAAGATAAAGAAATCTATGAGTAGATGTAGAGATATATCTAAACAAAGATATACGCAATTTTAGAAGCTAGTAAGGATGTAACTCACTAACAAATATGCATCATTACCAAATGATGATTACCACTAAGACCATCAAGGTTGTATCAAAACAAGATATACAACTATATAGATGTAGCAAGTTTGAGCACAATGGAGGCAATTTAAGACAACCAAGAGATCCAATGAGATCATCATCAAAACCTACAAAACAACTCAAAACAAGTGATTGCAAGATATAGGGATACCACTAGTGGAATACCAAATTATATCAATTAGAGAGATAGAGTTGTAAGTAAGATAGGAAATTGAAAGCATGGCAATATGCATACAAAGGTACCAAGGAAGTGCTAAAGAATAAGGCTTTGGTTGAGAAAATCTAGTTGAGAGGGAAACTCTCATTCAGTAAGCCAATTGTGTATTCTATGCACAGTGGCATTGGTCAATTTTTGTGTTATGGCAATTTGACTAAAAACATCTGTTGGAAACACCTACTGGTGCCTATCGATCGAGTTTCAAATAGGACAAATTCGACCGACAAAGTTGTTGTCAAAAAGCACATACATTTCCTAAAAATATATTTAGAGGCGTGCTAAAAATCATATCCAAACATGTGTAATCAAGTTAGTAATGTACTATGAAAGCATTAGAAACAATTTTTGAGAAAGAGTGTGAATAGAATCACAAAATACCACTTTTAACTCAAAAACCACATGCCTAGTGCACACTAACTTGGAAAAACACACTATGATTGGATATGATCAAGAAAAACATTACCTCAATGCTTACTTTTTCTTTTTCACTTGTTGCCACCCTCTACACATCTCACCTTTCTTATTTCATGTGGATTGGAAGTCCTTTGTCTTTGTTGTTCCTTTGGCTACTATCATACCCTAAACCATGTCTATCAATTTGTTTAGTAGTATGGTATAGGATATCATTATTATTCTTTTTACCAACTAAGAATCTTTGCAAAGAAGATCTCAAACTATGATTATCAGGCATAAGAGAAGAAATAGTAGAAGACAAATGATTGATATTATCTCTAGCATGCAAAAGATCATTTTCTAAGAAAAGAGCTTTAGTTAAATGAGAATCTCTATCAATACGAAGAGCAACAACATTATTCTCTCTACTAGTAGAACTAGAACAAATTCAAGCACATTGATTTTAGCAAGCGAGGGGGCATTTTTTGTTTCAAGAAAAGCAATCTTAGAAAGATAAACACCATTTTTAGATTCTAATCCTTGCCAAAAAAAACTTTGTCCTTGTCTTCAGATTTAATAATATCAATATCATGAATGAGAGAATCAAAAATTAAGGTATGCTCTTCATTAGAACTTCTCATAAGAGGTTGAACTTCTAGAAATCTAATCTTATCAAGCAAAATATCATTTTCAAGTTTAAGAGAGTCTACTTGGCTAATACAAGCATTTTTATCATCAAGCAAGCAAGTATTAGCATGTTCAAGATCATTTAATTATACGTGCATACTATCAAAAATTCTAGCAAGCTTTTTCCTTTTCTTTTTAGAAGACTTAAGAGAGGCAAGACTAGCAATAATGATAGCAATTAAAGGTTCTTTATCTAAAGTGTTTAGATTTCCTTTTTTTTAAACCTTTATATTTACCAAGGGACTCCTTCCCTTGTTCTTCTTCACCTCTCTTAGCCAAGAGAGAGAACCTTCATCTTTATGATTAAAATGAGAGATGGGGAGGTGGTAGAAGTGAGAGCCTCATAAGATATACATGTAGGACTAGATCTCTTACAAATCTCTTACTCACTCTAATGGATGTAGAAAGTTATTAAGCATAGAGAGAGAGAGAGGAGGATGTAGGATCACTCAACTATAGAATAGGAACCTCATGTATAGTTTTGCATTGAATGATCAACCTTGGAATGAATCCCAAGGGGTCCTATTTATAGTTGTGGGCACCCTTTAGCCTTTGGGAACACTTAAGAACAATAACTAGATAATTTTTGGCTAGTAACAAATATACTTTTGATTATTGCAACTCCACAACGGCTAGAAACACTTTTCTACACTTTTTCGTATAGTGCTATTGATGTGTGCACAATTTGTCACTATTTTGATTGCCAAATTTGGTTGATTTCATTTCCAATTTCTCTTAATTGTATATATTTTAAAACATATTCCACCAAATTAGTGTAAATCATGTGCGCATCAGTTCTTATATTTTATGCATGTGTTTTACATGCATTTTACATATTTTAATTATTATAATAATTATTTGATTTAATTCATTGCTTATTTTATTGCATATAATTATTATTCACTGGAGCAAAGTCGATACTACTGACATTCAACTTGGCAGTACCGACATGGTATCGAATTATTAAAAATATTATTCTTCAAGATCATAAAGGAAAAAGATTTCTTCTACAACTAACTCGATAGTAACGACTTCCAAGTCAGTAGTACTAACACATGCGCTGACGACCTTAATTGCATGTGTTAAATCCAACACATATTATTATAAAAAAATAATATTTAGGTTTCTCTCAACCTAAACATGTGCAACAACTATAAAAGACACCATTAGAAGCGGAATTTTGACTACATGTATATGAACTACTAGTAGATGATATCACAAGTTAGGACTACTAACAATATCTAGATCATAGCAAAAGATACCAAAATATACACAAGATAAAGCAAGCTATGAGTAGATGTAGAGATATATCCAAACAAAGAGATATGCAATTTTAGAAGCCAATAAGGATATAACTCACTAAAAAATATGCATAATTACCAAACGATGATTATCGTTAAGACCATCAAGGTTGTATGAAAACAGGATATACAACCATATAGATGTAGCAAGTTTGAACATAGTGGAAGAAATTTAAGACACAACCAAGATATCCAAAGAGATAATCATCAAAACCTGCAAAACAACTCAAAACAAGTAATTGCAATATATAGGGATACCACTAGTTGAATACCAAATTATAGAAATTTGATAGATAGAGTTGTAAGCAAGATAGGCAATTGAAAGCATGGAAATATGCATACAAAGGTACCAAAGGAGTGCTAAATAATAAGGCTATTGGTTGAGAAAATCTAGTTGAGAGGGAAATTCTCATTCAATAAGTCAAATGTGTATTCTGTGCACAATGCCATCGGTCAAGTTTTGTGCTATGGCAATTCAACCGTCAACATCTGTTAGAAACACCCATTGGTGCCTATCAATCGAGTTTCAAATAGGACAAATTTGACTGAAAAAACTATTGTCAAAAAACACATATATTTCATAAAAACATATTTAGAGGCATGCTAAAAATATAAGCCATATCGAAACACATGTGTAAGAAAGTTAGTAATGCACTATGAAAGCATTAGAAATAGTTTTTGAGCAAGAGTGTGAATAGAATCACAAAATACCACTTTTAACTCAAAAACCACATGCATAGTGCACACTAACTTGATTAAACACATTATGATTGGATATGAGCAAGAAAAACATTACCTCAGTGCTTACCATTTCTTTTCCACTTGTTTTCACCCTTTATACATCTCGCCTTTCTTCTTTCATGTGGATAGGAGAAGTCAATTTGCAATTCAATAGCTCAAGTCAACCCATTTGAAACTACCTATAAGAATAAAGTTGAAATGGTCCCCAATCATGTTTTTGGGTCCAGAGGGGTTAGATTAGCTTAGAAACCCAATTCCTAGTGCTCTTGGGTGCTTTTCTAAATGGGAAGCAAGTAGAATAATGGCCAATATCATTGTAATAGTTGCATGTGCCCATAGCCTTGGAACTAGAGGATTCTACATGGAAGATTGGAGGTTCTTTGCCATTGTTGTTCCTTTTGCTACTATCATACCCTAAACCATGTCTACCAATTTGTTTAGTAGTATGGTATAGGATATCATTAAGATTCCTTTTACCAACTAAGAATCTTTGCAAAGAAGATCTCATACTATAATTATCATGCATAAGAGAAGAAATAGTAGAAGATAAATGATTAATATTATCTATAGCATGCTAAAGATCATTTTCTAAGTAAAGAGCTTTAGTTAGATAAGAATCTCTATCAATATGAAGAGTAGCAACATTATTCTCTGTACTAGTAGAACTAGAACATGATTCAAGAACATTGATTTTAGCAAGCAAGGAGGCATTTTTTGTTTCAAGCAAAGTAATCTTAGAAAGATAAACACCATTTTCATATTCTAATCCTTGCAAAACAAAATCTTTGTCCTTGTTTTCAGATTTAAGAACATAAATATCATGCATGAGAGAATAAAAAATTAAGGTATGCTCTTCATTAGAACTACTCATAAGAGGTTGAGCTTCTAGAAATCGAATCTTATCAAGAAAACTACTATTTTCACATTTAAGAGAGTCTACTTGGCTAAGACAAGCATTTTTATCATCAAGGAAGCAAGTATTAGCATGTTCAAGATCATTAAATTATACATGCATACTATCAACAATTCTAGCAAGCTTTTTCCTTTTCTTTTTAGAAGACTTAACAGAGGCACGAGTAGCAATAATGATAGCAATTAAAGGTTCTTTATATAAAGAATTTAGATTTCCTTTTTCTTTTCATCCTTGATCTTCACCAAGGGACTCCTTCCCTTGTTTTTCTTCACCTCTCTTAGCCAAGAGAGAGAACCTTCATCTTCATGGTTGAAATGACAGATAGGGAGGTAGTGGAAGTCAGAGCCTCACAAGATATACATGTAGGACTAGCTCTCTTACAAATCAGTTATTCACTCTAATGGATGTAGTAAGTGATTAAGCTTAGAGAGAGAGGAGGTTGTAGGATCACTCAACTATAGAATAGGAATCTCATGTAGAGTTTTGCATTGAATGCTCAACCTTAGAATGAAGCCCAAGGGGTTCTATTTATAGTTGGGGATGCCCCTTACCTTTGGGAACACTAAAGAATGAAAATGAACCATTTTGTAGCTTGCAACAGATATATTTTCAATTGTTGCAACTCCACAATGGCTAGAAACACTTTTTTGCACTTTTCTGTACAATACTATCGGTCAAGTTTCTATAAAGGTAACTCAACCGATCCCACTATGAGACAAGACCAATATAAGCCATCGGTCAAGTTTGTACTGGGGTAACTTGATCGATTCACATGAATCAGTTTTAGTTTGCAGAGGGATTGGTCAAGTGATGTGAAATGGAAACTCGACCGATCAAAAGTCATTTTCGAGATCCAATCAGGATCGGTCAATTTTGCAACTCGACTGATAAACAGCCTGGTGTGAATTTTGGAAAATAGATTTTGAGTGCTTAAATATTCAATTTAAGTGCTCTTGATTTTTATAAGCTTAATTTCAAGTCATACGATCATTTCAAGTGATTTACAACATGAGTCTAATGGATTTACATCATATTCCAAAAATGTGTTTTTGCATTGATTTTGACTTGTCTTTTCTCCAAGTTGAGATGTGCAAGTTAGGGAATTTTGAGTGTGTCTATACCTAATCTAAAATCACTCAAGTAGAAGCATTAGAAACAAATAAGTGGAATGGTTTAGTCATCATCAAAACAAGGATAAAGTCAATTTAGACCTTGAGTCAACATTAACCTCGAGTCAACAGATGGCACCAGAGAAATTGAATAGAGAGGGAGACTTAGAGGGAGATGGTGATGGTTCTTAGATCAAAATGACTACAAACCAAGGATTATAGTGAAGTAATTTGTGGTGGCGAGTAGATAGTTGTGACTATAGCCTTAGGGAAAAAGGGCATTTGTTTGTTTGGGATACATATGATCAGAGTAATAGCTCAGATGAATTGACATTTGACGAGGAATATGTTGGCAATTAAATTGTGATAAATGAATGAATGTGGAATGAGAGAAGGTCAGGGAAGCTATGGAGCTGAAATTATCTTTTGAACATAAGAAATCCAAAGGTAGGGGATGACTTAGTCCCAATTATCGATTACCTGACCCGAGCACAGTCTGTGTGAACCCAGAGTTAGTAGTGGTGCGCGTGACAGGGGTTAGACTGGTACTTTGGTCCAAAATAGAAATAAATCATTAAAATGATCTCTAACTTAGGTTTTAGTCTCCTAATTTGCATTAGTGGAAAATTAGACCTCTGATTAAGCCTAAATTTTGTGGGTTTCATAAATTGGGTATGAGAAACCTAAATTTGAGCTTAGATTTTAGGTTTATTTTGCAATTATGCATTAATCACCTATTTAGGGTAATAAACTTAGCCTAATAGTCCAATATGGTAAAACCTCTACATTATTTTGAATTCTATTCATATAAGACCATAGGACTATCCTAGTGTATGATATTGTGGAAAAGACATTTAGATATGTATTGGTATTTACTAGTTCCACCTTTTAGGTATTTCAATTATATTATTCTAAGATTTCATATCTATGGCATACTAATGAGTAAATTAGTTTTACAATCTCCTAATAACATATAATCCATTCTAAAATAGGAGGAATCTGGATATTAAGACGCGCCTAATAAATTAAGGGGCACGAAAGAGAAAAAAATATGTGTACCTAGAATTGAGGATGTTACAACACACCACCCCTTAATAGGATTCATCCCCAAAATCTCAAGCAAAGAGGGAGGGGTGATTTGACAACACCTCTTCCTTCATCTCCCAAGTGGTTTCCTCAAGGCCATTATACTTCCAGAGAACCTTCACAAGGTCAATCCCTTATTCTTTGGTTAATTCATTCTAGAGTCTAAGTCCATCACTGTAAACTCTTCATAAGATAGATACACTCACAACTCAATAGGATCAATAGTCAGCACATGAGAGGGATCTTTCACATACTTCTTTTGAGTTGACATGTGGAACACATTATGAATGTTGTCATAGATGGGAGGAAAATTTAGGTGATATGAACACTCTTCAATTATATCTATGATCTCAAATGGTCCCACATATTGAATGGGACCCACTAGGGGGACCACTCCCTAAATTTCACATTGAGAATACTCTAGCAATACCCCAATCATTAATTCACAACAATTACATAGAATGGGAGCTAAAATACTCTCAAAATAACAAGGATAAATACAACAACATAGTCATAGAAGTAGAAAAATAAAATTGAGTTATTACATGTCCAGTTGTTTATAAATACTTGTCCACATGGACATCAAGGAGACTAGAAAGAAATTATAACTAAATGGACTGGTAGTGGTGGGCAACCTAGACATCTCATAAGACTTTAAGAACTACTCCTGAATAGGTTCCTTGAACCCTAGATCCTTAGGTACATGGTCCTCCTCTAAAGTATCAACATGATCCTCCACACCTGGATGGAAGGGAACACCACCCATGCATAGAAAACTGTGTAAAGGTCATCAAAGGTTGTACATATAATAACTCTCTAGGCAATATATTGGGTTAAAGGTGAAAAATGAGATGTTTATGCAAAAGAGGGATAATTTCAATTAGGTAAGTTCAAGATAAACATGACAATAGAAATGAGGCATAATAAGATTCAAAAAACAAGCATGAGAATAAAATTGCCTTGCCATAATAGTTAACCACAATATCTATATAAAATAGTAAGCATTTTCATGCATAATAATGTTGACTAAATATACCTAAAACATGGCGATAACATAATAGGATCATGGTCTAAAAGAAAACTAGGGTAGAAACACACACCCCAAGAATAATATGTGTCTCCTCTATAAGTATGGTTGTACATAAGTACCACTATTATAGATATTATAGTCAAACATGTAGTGTGCATAAATAGAGAGGCTAAACTATTATTTTATTCAATTTCACAAATAAAGGTAATCATAGTAGGAGGGGCCAAAAGACTCATTATTAAAATATAATTCAACAAGCAAAGGAATTTCTATGAATCCAAATAAGGAATTATGAATGTCCAGATATTGAATTTTAAGTAAAAGTGATAGTTCAAGAGATGGCTCATTAAATGAACTTAGGTTTAAGTAAAATAATACCCAATATAAAATAGAGGATGTACATACCTTATCATTAGACCTAAGTTTCTTAGTAACACTCCTCAATCTCAGGGTCAGGATTTTCACAACCTAATCAACATATTTATTCATTGAATTAATATTAATTCCATCAAATTCACTATTTAGACCCTACTGTAAGTTGGAAATCTGATCTCAAAACCTAGTTCATTAAATATTTATATTTTTCTAATTTCAAAAATATGTTAATATGTAATATTTGGATAAGTCGATAGTTACTTATGGATTTTACAAGTTAATTCCCCTTTGAGATTAAATAAAAAAGTAAAATGTCAAAATGACCATCCTACACTTGTTTTAGACTTGATCATTAAATGAATAATAAAGGTAACTATTGTCAAAATTGACCAATGTATCTTGTGGTCAAACACTGGTCAAAACAATGTGAGAAGTCTGAAATGCCCCATTTTACGGGTCATATTGGTTGAGTCCAAGCTTTATGGACAGACAATGACTTTTGCCCCAGGGATTGGTTCCATGTGTTCCGTGCCACAGACTTATGTTGAAGCTTGTAGTTGGGGAAGGGAATATCCACATAAGTCCTTATGAGCAGGAGACATGTGGAATGATTCCACTGTGTCACAATGCATACAACATGCTTCAGCTCCAATATTGTGATCGTCGGATGTCCGAGAAGGAGCAACAACAGGATCACCCCAGGTTAAACCAACAAACTCAATTAGGAAGAGGGGAAACCACAACAGCAATTGCACTAGAATAGGAAAGTTCTCAATCATTTATAGAGGAGGCAATACACAAAGAATGGACCAGACATGTCGCACACTAGTCCTAGGATTGTTGGTGTGCTAAGATGCTACACATAGGGTGAACCAACGAGGAAGAGAATGATGGAGGGATAGACATATATGCGGTGTCAGTGATTCAAGCGATGATCTCAAAATATCCCAACACATATGAAAGGCATTCACAATAAGACATACAAGCAATGCAAGGTCAGGGATAGTGGAATTTCCCTTTCCAGAGATGTGCCAAATCAACAGGCTGATCACGCTAGTCGTTCTACTAGATTAGGAAAGAATAGGGTATTCTATGCATAAAAAATGGAAGAAAGTGGGCCAGAGATAGTTACCTCACATTACATTGTTGGGAGTTGAGACCATTTGGCGCCTATCCAAGCTACTCTCGGGAGACAATGACTATTTTTAACAAAGATTTGTTTGATGCCATGAGAGAAATTGAATGAGAGGGAGCTTCATAAGAAGGCCGAAAAGGTTTTTGGATCAAAGGACTGTGAACTAAGGACTGGCAAAGCAAGATGTGGTGGCTAAGAGAAGGTTGTGACTATAGACTTGGGGAAAAAGGGCATTTAATTTGGATGACATATGATGTGAGTAATAGTCTGAAGGAATTGGTGTTCGATGAGGAATTTGTTGGAGATGAAATCATGCTCAACAAATGATTGTTGCATGAGAGAAGGCTAGGGAAGCTGAGACATTCAAATAGTCTTTCAAATGTAGGAAACATGAAGGTAGGGGACGACTTTGTCCTATTTTTCAATTACACAACCTGAGCACAACCCACATGAACCCATAGTCACTTCTGGTGTGCGTGACATGGGTTAGATTGGGAATTTGGTCCAAAACCAAAAATCAATGATTAGAATTATTTCTAACTTAGAATTAAGTCTCCTATTTTGACACTAGTGGAACTTTTTGACCATTAATTAAGCCCAAATTTGGTTGGTTGCATAATTTGGGTATGGGAAACTCAAATTTGACCTCAAATTTTAAGTTAGAACTTTTTTTTTACAATTTTGGCATTATATTTTAATCACCTAATCAGGGTAATAAACTTAGTTTTATAGTCCAACACAGTGCGGAATCTAATATTATCTCTAATTTTGCCCATCCAAGACCAGGGGACTATCCTAGTGTATGTTATTGTGGTAAAAAAATTTAAGTTTGTATTGTTACTTACTAATTCCACAACTTAAGTATTATGGTTTTATTATACTAGGATTTTATATCTATGAAATTTGAAGAGTATTTTAGAGTTACAAGATCCTAATAGCATCTAATCCATTCAGAATCAAGAGAAATGTCGATAGTAAGAGCTACCTAAAAAATTAAGGGACATAAAAAGGATAGAATGATTTGTACTTGGAACTGAGGATGTTATACTATGTGTTATTATTAAATACATAATCAATTTACATGATAAAACTGAAATGATATGGAAATATCTTACTTTTGTAACGTTGGTGCATTGAACTTAAATCAATTTGTTATTATTTTTGACAAATTTCTTTTGAGAGTTTTCAGATTATTGAGGAGTTAGTGTTGTCATAGACTAGGAATAGTTAAAAAGAGAGTCTCTACATACTCAGGTCTTAGTTTTGTGTGATGAGTTTATGGTTTTCTCTTGTTAAGTTTTATACATAGTTTTGATGTATTATCCTTTGTAATTGATTATGCAACGCAATTAATAAGTCAAGACTGACATAGAGGTATGTTAAGTTTGTGTACTAAATGGATGGTGTTAAGTAAATTATGAGTGTTTTATTTTCTGTAATTTACCAAACATATGAGCAACAAATGCTATCTTTTCAATCTATCTATTAGACATTTGATAATCATTGACGCATTATAACAGGATTTTTTTTACTAGAAGGTTATTTTTGTGATCTTCATCACCTAGGTTATATTTCATGGTAGCTTAGGTTTCGGTCACCATAATTTTGGTGCCGTATCTAGTCAAGACTGATTTCACCAATTGAGAGGGTAAACCAAGACAAATCGACACGTTAGGGATCTATGTCCTTCTAGATAGGTGGTTTTGACTATACTATCCCTACACATAGCTCATAGTTTTTCCGATAGCTATTGGAGCTTTGACATATAGCGGCCTGGTCATTGCACTTAGTTGCTTCACTTCAGTGTCTTCTTCCTATGTTGGGGCATCATAGTGGATGATACTACTAGTTAGTTATTTTAGTTACTAATTTTATTAGCATGACTCAAATTGGTTTAGATTAAATGGCTACATTCTTCTACATATCTTTTTTTGTGATCTCGTTAGCTGTCAAGTTTTTATTTAATTCATCTAAGCTTGAGTAATTTATTATCAATCATATGGTTTGCTAATCCTTAGATTGGCCAATTACTTTAATATTGTAAAATTTTGGTGATTCTGTTGGCATTCCTAGTTGTCTATGATCTATTCATCTTCTTCAACTCTGGCATTATCATATTATCTGGAGCTTTTTTTTTTTTTGAGGAAAGGTTATGTCATATATTGAATGCACATCAAAGCAAGCAAACACATGCTTATGTGAGTACCTTACAGGCTGATGAAATTTATCATAGACTAGAGGAAAACTGAAAACATGCAAGCCTAGATAAGATAAAGAAATGTTTTATTTAAGTGGGGGAGGCACCCCTTAACAAGCCTCTAGATGATATAAAGAAGATAATCCCAAGTTTGTTGAAATTTTGCCCGAGAATGGAGTCACAGTTGTTGCTGAACTAAACTGACACATGTTTCATCGTCTACCATAGCTTTGAGATCACACAGAAATTTTGCTTCAAATTCTCCTTCATCAGATTTGTCATGTCCTCCTTCAACTTGGTTACCTGCATTTTGTTAGAATATAAAGATCTGCATCTATTTGTGATATAATATTTTGTTCCAGATTTTTGTTGTTGTTGAAAATTGTGCTATTTCTTTCTTTCCAGAGATTCCAACTGATTGTGGTGAAAATATCACTACTTTTGAATTTTTTGTAATGTCTATTGGGTGTGATTTGTAAGGGAAAACTAGCTTCCTTGAGGTCAGGAAGACAGTTTCGTGAAAAATGTGTGAAGATGTTTTGTGAGATGATACACTTGAAGAAGATGTGATCAACGGAATCACTATTTTTTTTGCAGAGAGAGCATCTGAATGGGCCAATAAATCCCTTTTTTGTAATGTTTTCACCTGTGAGAAGTTTGTTTTGTAGTAAAAGCCAAAGGAATGTTTTATATTTTTGCGGCCATTTCTGTTTCCAGATTTTTGTTGTTGATGGGGACAAACCTCTGTAGGATAGGTAGGTGTAGGCTTGTTTAACCGTGTATTTGTTGCCCCATTTCCAAGTAATGGAATTAGAGGTGTTGTTTTCCAAGGAGAGAGCTAGATTTCTGAAGTCGTTTTGGCTAATCTGTGTTTGAATACATCTTTTAAGGGAATTTGATCTGTTGCTGGTGATAAGAGGTAGAGCTTTGTCTATCTTCATGTTGAGGAGTCTATTTGGAATGGTCCAGTTTGGTCGAAGATTGAAGACTGAGTTGTTTTCAAACCAAGGATCGAACCAGAAGGAGATATTTTGGTGAGAGTGAGGGGGTGTTAATGATTTGAGTGATTGTTTGGATGTTTTTGTTGATGTATTTCCAAAGAGGGGAAGCTGATTTTTTTGGGATATGATGCCAGTGGGGTGAGTATTGGTAATATTTGTATTGGATGAGTCGAGTCCAGATTTTTGGTTTGTTTTGGAGCAGACTATCGATGATTTTAGTTATAAGACAGAGTGCGTGTGTTTCAATGTTGATGATGCCCCAACCACCTTGATCAAGAGGAGCTGATATAGTTTTCCAATTAACAAGATGATAATGTTTCCCTAATTTTTCCGATTTGTGGAAGTTGTTCCAAAGAAAATTTCTTCTGATTTTGTCTAGAATGGATTTTGTTTTAGAGGGAAGGGGGACGCAGCTCAGGAAGTGAGTAGTGATAGGAGTGATGACACTGTTTAGAAGGGTAAGTCTTCCAGAGAGATTAAGGAAGTTATTTGTCCAATTTGTGAGTTTTAAGTTTATCCTTGATATGATTGGGGTCCAGATAGCATTTGTTATGTTGTATGGAGTAATGGGAAGACCCAGATACTTGATTGGAAATTCTTCTATCTTGCATCTTAAGAGATCTCTAAAATGCTCCAATGAAGGATGGTTTATGTTTACCCCAAAAATGGAAGATTTTTGCATATTTATTTTGAGTCCAGAGATATATGAGAAGATGCCAATGATTCTGAAGATATTAAGGAGGGAGGATTCATCCGGGGAGGAGAAGATAATGGTATCATTCGCAAATTGAATGATATTCTCCTTGCATTCCCCAGGAGAACTGATAAGACCATTTTGTTTGCCCATTTGGATCATACGGGAAAGAATAGTTGTAATGATGATGAACAGATAAGGAGAGAGTGGGTCTCCTTGTCTAAGTCCATTTGTGTTATGAAAATAACCAAAAGGAACACCATTTATGATAGTTGAGAAATGGTTTGTAGATATGCAAGCATGGATCCAATTTACCCATATGTTTGGAAAACCATAACCCTTTAGAGTTTTAATTAGGCAATGCCAATTTACAAAATCAAAAGCTTTTTCAAAATCTAGTTTGATTGCTAGAAGGGGGGTTTTGTTTTTGTGGCAAAGATGTATTGTTTCATTGACCATCAGGAAGGCACCTTGTATACTTCTATTTTTTAGGAAAGCAGTTTGGTTAAGCGGGATGATGTCCTCTAAGTGAGGTTTAATTCTGTTTGCTAATGTTTTTGCAATAATTTTATATGAGGTATTTATAAGGCTGATGGGTCGGAAGAGGGATATGTGGTCGGGTTGGCTAGTTTTTTTAATTATAGTGATAAAATTTTTATTTATGAATTTGATGATGTTATGTGGGTTTGTACTAGCATGAAAAGTGGACAGAAAGGCTATGAAATCTTTTTTATAGTGGTCCCAATTCGCCAGGTAGAATTCAGTGTTGAGTCCATCTGGTCTGGGAGATTTATTTTTACCTAGTTCAGAGATGGCAACATTCAATTCTTCAAGGGAGAAGGATTTGATGAGTTCTTGTGGATTTTTTATGTTTTTTTGACAAATGGTGTTCCATGATAAGTTATTAAGGCATGTGGGATTGTGATTGTTATTGAAGATATTTTTGAAATGGTTAGTTATGTGAGTTATGATGGTTTGTTTGTGTGATGTGAGTCTACCGTTTATAGTTAGATGGGTTATGGTATTTTGTTGAAAATTTTGGTTACAAATTTTGTGGTAAAATTTAGTGTTTTTGTCACCTTCTTTAGCCCAAGTGATTTTTTCCCTTTGTCTCCATTTGGTGTCAATACAATTATTTATGTAGTCCAGTTCGGCTTTGATGGTAAGGACAAGAGCAGGGTCAGCAGATGGGTCCTTATCCACAAAAAAGAACCGATCTTCAAGATTTTTTTGTATTTCGAATAAGTTTTTTGGGTTTTGGAGTTTCCAATTTTTGATATGAGATTTAATATTTTTTGTGTTTTTTTGGATATGTAATCCTATGTTTTCTGTTTGTGAGTCGGCAAGTATCCATTTTTCTAGACAGGAGTTGGAGAAGTTGTTTATGGAGAACCAACAGTTTTCAAATTTGAAAGGTCGCATGCCCCAAGAGGTAGATGATGTGTCAAGGATTAGAGGGAAGTGATCGGATATGGTTCGGTGGGAGATATGTACAGATGAGAGAGGGTGTTTGTCTTCCCAGAGGTTTGAGCAAATGAAGTGGTCGAGTCTGGCAAATGTCTGGTTTCTAGACCAGGTGTATAATGCATTTGAAGGTTTGATATCAATCAATGAATGGTTTGTAAGCATCTTACTAAATTTTTTATCTACAGCAGACATAGTTTGTGGGGAGGGGTTGGAGTTGAGCCTATCTGAGACTTGAGTGATCAGGTTGAAATCACCACCCAAAACCCAGGGAGACAAGTGGTATTTTGTAATGAGATGTTTTAGTTCAGCTAGATAGACGGATTTGTTTTGTCCTGGTTCCCCATAGATTCCAGAGAATGACCAAAGATATCCATCGGAAAGGTTTTTGAAGTCAATGGTTATTGAGAAGTTAAGAACTGATGTGTTTTGTGAAGCTAGAGACTGGTTGTTAAAACCAACTAAGAGACCTCCTTTGAATCCCTCAGGAGGTAATTGGATCCAGTTGATGATTCTATTTCCCCCTATTTTTTTGAGAGCAAAAGGGGTTAGAAAGGTTTTTGTTTCTTGAATAGTAATCAAGTCGATTTTGTTTTTGTATATGTGAGTACGTATTTTTTTTCTTCTATGGAGGTTTGCAGCTCCACAGATGTTCCAAGATGTGATTTTCATTTTTAATTCTTGGGATGATATACACTTAAAAGGCTTTTTAGAAGGTCGAAGACTTTGTCACTGTAGTAAAGATTCATTTATTTGACCAACCCATAAAGGTTTCTAGGTTATCTAGAACTTTATGAGCATTATCATCATCATATAGTTGAATGCCAATCTTGTTAGCAAAGGAAGTGAAGCTGTTTATGTTTGACCAAGATGCTAAATCATCAATAGAGTCTAATTCTTTATTTTTGTCTTTAAAAGGAGGAGTAGATGATAAAGGATAAGCAGAAGTTATGTCACTAAATGAACGGGGAGAGATATTTGGGGAAGTACCTATCTTTGCTCTGTTGACGATGATAGACCTTTTTGAGTCTTTGTGATTTGGCTTCATGATCTTCTGGAGGTAGCTGGATGTATACCTTTGTTGTGGGCTCTCCTGCTCCGAACTCTGCAAAGAATTTTCATCCTTATGCTGAGAAGGGTTTTGGTTCTTTGTAGCTAGATGTTTTTGGTTTTGAGATGGGTAGCTCTCCTTCATAGAGGAAGGAGATGGGAAGGTGGAACCTCTAGGTATGTATGTGTTATCATGGAATGAAGATTCAGGTGATCTGGTTCATTTCTTGCTTGTCTGGAGGTATGAGTTTTCAGAGTGGTTCGTGTTTTTCTGGATCCAAACATGATTTCAGTCATTTGATGCCCTGGAATGCATGGTAGACATTTTATCTTTTTTTGGGCTAAACCAAGATGGTGGATGTTTTGTGAGGTCTGAGAAGGCGGTGTTGTTCTCGGAGGGATGTTCAGCAGAAAGTTTTAAGTTGTAGATGGATTCGCCAATTCTAATATTGATAGTTGGAGGAAGGGAGATAGCAGCTTTGACAGAAAAGAGACAATATGCTTTGATGTATTGTGAAGGATGTAAGGTATCAGGACTGATGTATTGTAGAGTTGCCCCGATTGAGTGGGCAATGCCTCTGAAGATCTCAATTTCCCAAAGGTGAGGAGGGAGATTTGATATGGCGACCCAGTCGGAGCCACCAACGGGGGATGGATATGAACCTAAGTCAGCAGACCATTTTGATAGTCTGGCCGTGATGAAGCTCGATCCACAGGGAATGGTGAGAACTTGATTGAAGAGGTGGTTTATCTTAGTTCCTTCTGGGACAGTATAGATGAGCTGGGTGGGAGAGAAAATTTTTGGTTTAAGGATGGTTTGACCGGGAATGAGCAGGGCTAAGGCACGGGTAATATCCAGGACATTAATGGGGTTGTTGTCAAGGTTGTTTTCGACTGAGATGAGAATGCTTCTAAGGATGAGGACCTTGAGAAGACGCATTGAGTTGGCTGGAAGGTCAAGAGCGATCGCATATTCCAAGTGGTCTAGAGCTTTCATGTTTGAAGAGGCAGATGGATAGTTAGTGTTATGTGTTTGGGATGGGATTGGAAGGGGAGGGTTTTTGGAATGTGGTTTGAGCGTTGAGATTGTATGGTTCTTTGGCTTGTGATAGGGTTTAGATATAGGAGGAGATCTGGAGTTTGTGATCAGAGGGCATGGAGGGGTAGCGTCTGCATGTTCAGGCGGGAGATTTGTGAGGCATGCAAAGGTGTTTTTTGATAGATAATGATGTTGGGGGAGGTGTGTATTGTGCCTGTGATATGAAAAGGACTTTTTTGGGACTGTGAAGGTTTTGTGAAAAAGCAGGTATCTAACCGAGAGAGAGAGTGCATGGAGGAGGAAGTAGGATCTGCATGGGTTTTGTCCTGGTTTGGGGGGAGGCGAGCTTTGCAGAATCTTTTTATGTGACCTATCTATTGACATCCAAAACAGGTGAGGCGAGAAAAGCATCTAGATGTCGAGTGGTTGCTTCGGAGGCAAAGAGAACAGTGCAGAGCTCGAAAAGGTTTTTTGGGGGGGACCAAAGTCCAAATTTAGGCGGTGAGGGTTTTATCTAGGAGATTGTTTATGAGGAGGGACGATTTTGCATGTCCTAGAATAGGAAATGTTGCGTTTAGGCGATACAAGTCTTTGGGGATGATATCCTCGACCAGGGAGGGTCGGGTTTTAGGGTTTTATGTAAAGATGACAAATTGGGCTTATTTTTCCTTAATCGATGGGGAAGGAAAAAGTTTGTACCTTTCAACGATTGAACTTTGTTGTTGTTTCATAGTGGATGTGACAGCATCATCGTCTTCCTCAGAGCCTGAGGAGACAGAGATAGGCCATGATTTTGCACCCATGGGGGGTTGGTACTCGTCCCTGACGAAGAGCTGGTCCGCCGAGTTTGATGATGAAGATCTAGCTTGATCGTGTCTTTTGTAAAGATAGGCTATAACTCTAGAGGAGTGTCATTGGTGAAGTCCTGCACCCAGGCTCGAAAAGTACGATTTTCCATCGGTTGAATGAAAATCGACCACTCGGGCTTGAGCTTCAGCTCGGCACGCATGTCGCTCCAGCCTTCGGAAATGAGGAGGATGGGAGTTTTTTTGCCCCAAGTTGGTTTGGTGGGGAGGGACCATGAGACCTTCACCTGGAAGGAGCGGTGACCAATGTTTATCATGCAGGTTCCTGACGAGATGTCGAACTTGTGATAGATCCAAGCTCGTGGTAATGGAATGCTCGCTGAAAAGGAGGGGTCTGAGAGAGGGATTTCCATGAAGGAGAAACAGGAGTTCATGTCGGCAAGAGATGTCGGAGTTTTTGTGTTGTCGTTTGTCACCATGGGTTTTTTTCCTTAAAGCACGGCGGAAAGTTGAAGTCTTACCGTTTCTATGCATGTAAGGTGTATTTATGCATGAGGCAAGGGTGAGCACGCCTCCTGTACGCATGGTGTTATCAGATCGTTTGATGGGTCTTAAATGTTGTTCTCTGTGTCGAAATTTTGTTCTGATTTGATCTGACAGCCAAGATGATCTTGGGAAGGAGAGCAATAGCCGGCAAAGAGAATAAAAATTTTGGATTTTTGAAGCGAGATTTTTGTCTGAAGATAAAGTTTGTTTCTTAGCGGGTGTGAAGTAAGAGGAAAAACTCGATTTCTGTAGATGTGGAAGGCATATTCAATGAATTCACATCTGCATGTTTTTATAAGCCATTTGTGATACCCAAGGTGAGTCTCAAAGGGTGTTGTTATGCTCAGAATATATTACAGACTGTTTTGGAACAAGGAGGAGTAAAGAGGCGCCGCTTTGACAGGTATCCGAAGGTGAAGTTTAAGCGGTACTTGGTGGAGGTAGGAGATGCATCACTCGATTTGGGATCGCAGGAAAGCTAATCAAGTAAGTGCAGAGGCAATTTTTGTTTTCATACCTGAGAATCCCTTGTGCATGCTGGAGAGCACAGACGCCAGGCAGTGTGGAATCGCTCAAGAGAGGGAAATCGGATCAGAGATATGGTCGAGGAATGAAAAACCTGAATAGAGTTGTATGACTCCGGGATGGGGAGAGTCGGACGCCGACAGAGGGAGATCGTCTCCGACAATGAGCCGAGCAAAATCTTGAGGCGGAGGGCAGGTGGTATCACGCCGGTAGGGGCAGATGTCATCGAGCAGAGATGGACCGGAGAGTTGTTTCTAGAGAGAAGTTGGAGCTTTCTCTCACTTACCTATATTATCTGGAGCTTGTTGGCGTGTTGGAGCATTTCAACGTATGAGAGTACACGTCATATTTATTGGTCGTAATTTGGAATATAATGTTAGTCCCATATAATGGATATCCTAGAATGGATTTTCCACTGAATTATGTTAAACGCCAGATCCAGTCTTATCTCTATTGGCTGACAAACTTAAAAACTTATCTCGAATTTGTCAAATTCAACGAACTGAATTTAATATAGAGTACTACTAGATATAGGGGAGTTAGGCTGTTATTTATATATGATCTTCTTATAATCCTTACACACCTAAGACCCCCCGAATGTAAAGTAATCTGGATTTCCTATTTACAGATGTATATTATGTGTGGTCACATCTGCACTTGCTTGGTAAACATACGCTCGCTCTGTTTATCGGGTCCTATTTGGGAATAAACCTGGTTTCCATATTTAAACTAGTTAGGCGGGGTTTTGTGATTTCTGTTTGAGAAGGATTGATTTTGGCGGGATCTAATCTGAATTAGATTGTTATCGATATTGAGTATTCCACAAATAATACAAGCCCAAATCCATACCGCAATTCCCAATCTAAGTAGAAGTATGACCGAATTAGTATGAATAACCGAATTCCATTGGGATTAACGAATCATCGATCAGTCTAACTGCAACTAAGCATTCATTTGTCGAATAATGATATAGAACACACATCTTCCACCAAATCTTACATCCTGACTGACCTCGAGTATAAACGTATAACATGAACCATCTTTTAGTACTATACAAAGAAATGTTAGACATGAGTGACGAACAGAATAATATACAAGTACTTATTATTAGTTATAAAAATCATTTAAAACATAAAACATATTAAAATTGAATTTTACTAAAGAAAACATTAGCCAATATTATATATATATATATATATATATATATATATATATGTATATATATATCATATATTATTGTATAAGTTATATACATTAGCGAATATAACAATTATTTATTCATACATCATATAGTGAGTATTTTTTAATTAAATAGTACTTACAAATAAATGTTACAAAGACAATATAGATTTTCAAACAAACAATTAATACTCATTAATAAGTTTTGTATGACTTACTTTAAACTTGAACAATGCTAACAATACATGTATGGTTTATTGTGTCACACTCTTTCTTAATTTACTATCTCTCTCTTTGTATTTAGTGCACCCTCGCTCTCTTTTCACTACATCTCTCTTTGTATTTAGTGCACATTTGTTCTCCATTTATTATCTCCTTCTTTCTATCAATTATACCTGCCCTACTTTTATATTTCTATTTATACATTATTGTCTCTATCCACTACCTTCTTTCTATTAGTTACAACTTCTTTCTCTATCCTTATTTTTCTCATTCCTGAATCTCTCAATCCACTAATATATATTAGTCTATCTCTCTACAACCACAAAGTAATTATGGACATATTGTGCTAATAGTGCTCTATGCGTGTTTTGAAGTAAAGATATAAAATTTAATAAAGACAGTGTTAGATAAATACTTTTCCTTATTCTAAGTATAGATCTAATTCTGTTGATGTGGCACAAAAGGACATACCGTCCGAAAAAAACCCATGCACGGGCTTCTAACATGGTTGAATCCGGAGCCACAAAGCATTTATGCCGTAGTTTGGTCATCACATGCTTGGTGGTGGCGGTTCTTTGATCAAACTAAAAATATCCACTATTTGGTGGTTGCTTGCGGCTACTGCTGCCGGCGGCTACGGGCTATTTATAACTAGTAGATAACACACACGTGCACATGCACATGCTTCAAAGAACATATTTATTTTATATTAAATATTTGATAATTAAAATTTACCAAAAAGATAATGGTAATTTTTGTAATTGTTTTGTAGAAAATTTAGAAACAGTGTTGTTTATTGACTCTGAAACACACGTTTGAAGAAATGAATGTCGCCGAGAGGTTGAGAGATTTGTGACAATTGATTTTATCATGAAAGATAAAAAATAAAATAAAACAAATATAAAAAAATGTTGAGAAAAATTATGAGAAGAGAGAGAATGAAGGAGAGCGGAGCATGATCTCGCTCTCTTTTATAGTAGTAAATAACAACAGTTGCCCTTAGGTGAGGAGTGCCGGAGGGCTTGATGTTGGCCCAACTGTTGGGATAAAGATTTGGATATAGTAGTAAATAACAACAGTTGCCCTTAGGTGAGGAGTGCCGGAGGGCTTGATGTTGGCCCAACTGTTGGGATAAAGATTTGGATAAGTTCTTTGATTTCCCCCCACATTCTTATCAAGACAGATTAGGATAAACTCACAAAACAAAGGATTTATGTTATTTGGCTTATATGCGCTTGTGGCTTGTTCTTCGTTAGTCGAGGTTTTGATGGATGGAAAGAAGTTGATCCCAACAGAACTGTCCACTCTTCCAGTAGTGCACAAAACACAATAATCAGTGGAGATAAAGGACAAGTAATACCAAAACTAAGACTAGTATGAAACACAAGTCACTTGGCTACTTGGCTATAGTGGTTCTGTACACCGGCAGATCTCCGACGACCTTGCAGGCGCAAACATCGTAGGTACGCAACTCGAACAAATCGGAGCTGGAGTCGCTCTCAGCACCGCTGTCCTCGGCCTCCTCCCTTCTCCAGAAAGCCTGCCGCTGCCTTCTGCCGTAGTAGAGATCCTCCAGCTCATCGTCGCCGCCTAGCGCCACCAGGCCTTTGCTGTCCTTATTTAGCGTCCACTTCTTCTCTTCCATCGGCGACAGACCGGCACAACAGTCCCCCTGCAGAAGTTCCCCTACGTGCACCCTGCTTCCGTTCTCCACGGCCGCCCTTATCTTCCCCCAATGTAATTCTCCGACTCCCCGGAGCCTCTCGTTCACCGAGGACCCATCAGCGGGTTTTCTGCTAGAGCCGTACGCGTAATCACCGGCAGGATAGGAGGCTAATGATTTGGAAGAGCTAAAGGATTTCTTTTGGTTGGGGTGTGGAGGTGTCCGGTTCCCTGTGCTCTTGCAGGTATGCAGGGTCTTTGGCTGCACGCGGTGCTCAGGAACCTGCGGCCTGGTCTGTTGAATGTGGCTGACGCTGTTCCTCCTCCCCCTCTCCCTCTCTGGAGCGGCGGGCGTCGGTTTCTTCTTTCTGGTGCTCTGCTGGCTGCTGTGAAGGAACAAGGAACTAAGGAAACCAGCAAGCCTGGCGCTTGGGGTCACCGGCTGCTTGGGTTTCTGCTTCTTGTTCCAGTACTCTACCTCAGTACCCTTTCTTGCGCTGAAGCCATGCTCGGTAGAAAGTTTTAACTCCACCTTCGGGTAGTCGCAATGCTTGGAGGAGATCTCGTGTTCCGCTCCAAACTTCCCCTGTTCCTGCCCTGTTGTCGCTGTAGCCGGTGGAACAGACATCTTGAGGGGCTTGCCGGAGAAGCCGACGGTGTCGTTGCAGCCAGAAAGGTAATTAGCCGCCTCGAAGACATCAAGCTCCCCGGAGAGATCACGTCGGTGAGCAGGCTTCCGGCGATGGTGGTGGGTCGTGGCTGTGGCCATGACTATGAAGCTGAGTTTGGTATGGGCAGCTGGAGTTGCAGTGCATGGGGAGTTCCCGATTATATAAATGCGGTGTGTGGTGTGGGCAGGGACAGCCGCAAGCTTAGAAAAACAGGAAGAAAGCACCCGGCACTTGCGGGAGCCGGTCTCGGGGGTTAGCCGGTGTGTGGGGGCGGTGCGGGCTCCTAAAAGGTAGAAAGCGTCCAGCACTGGTCTGCTGTGATGGGACGATCCCAACTCTCAAGCAACGGTGGTATTAATTTCACAAATAATTAACAAGTATGACTTTTTTTAATATATAATAGTATACGTAGCCTTTCCTTGACAAAGCCTGTGTTGAAGTGGTTGGCCACAATGTAAATCTTGAAAATTTAATAATATAATGGGTTTGGAGATATTAAATATTTTGGCCATCGGTTGCAGGTAATCTGACTGTGCTCTGTTCCTTGCAGATTGGGTCTATATGTATCAAGTGGAAATTGCGTTTCTTTATTGAAAGAGGGAGCCCTGATTGCAGGATTTTTGGAGCATATGTCCAAGGGAAATGGTTTTAAAATATGTCATGATAGCCAGTAGGTGAAGCAAACCACAAGGAAGCTGAAAATTTCGAGAGCAAGCAAGTTGCGCCTAAAGAATATAGATGCAGCCTAAAATCATAAGTCTATCTCGGTTGTGACCCCAAAAGAACCCCTAGCCTTAGACAAGCACATATGTCGGAAACCATAGTTTGGTAACACTTCTCTATGAAATAAATGGTTAAAATCTAGGAATTTCACGTGTTTTCTTCCCGGAGAATAACTATAAATTCAAATCTACACCAATACGACCCTCAAAAGGACTAATCTCTAGTGTATGCCTTCGAGTTCTCACTCATAGCTTGGAAACTTTAGATGTATGATTTTATAAAAGAAAGCGGGCATTTACTAGAGTTTTGGAAAATACAATGTGCTTTACAACTTACATGATTCCCACCTATACAAAGCTCAAAAAACACAATTTATGGAAGTCTAATTGCTAATCTGATCATTAGTCAAGGCTATAGATAAATTTTTGTTTTGTATGATTTGGTGTCAACTTTATGATGTTTTCTTCAAAGTTGAGTCAATCAAGGCATCAATCCAAGTTGAGGTTTCAAACTGATGTAGATTTAGACTTGACGTTTTACCTTGATAAATCATGTGGGCATCTCAAGAAGATTGATCAGTCGGTAATTATCATCAAGTTGATTGGTTGAATTTTTTTGAGATGATGAGTATTTTTTTGCAAAGGAGCATGGATTGAGCTATCTGAAACCCACTTCAATAAAAGGATTTTCAATTCAGTTTCAAAGAGGTTAATGTTATTAATGAGTGGAATTGATGTATTCGAATGATGAAGGATGTACAAACACCATTAATTTGGTTTCATTTCTTGATGTTTGTCAAATATATATTTGACTTCCACGATAGTCCTAAATTCATCGGATTGAGTTTGGGTTTAAGCTTCAAATTCACTCATTTTTATTTGGCTTTAGGTTACTAGTTGAGTGAGAATGGTGGTTCTCAAAATAGCATAAAATAAGAGTGCCTGTCGTTTTAATTAAATCTTCTATGAGTTACTTGATACATGCATTTATGAGATGAATTTGTCAAAGTCGAGTTGTATACCCACAGGATAATGGAACCATTTTATGTAGATGCCAAAATTGGATTCTACAATCTTCTAAAAAAGATTATGGGACTTTCATGATTTTTTTTAAATTTTTGGACCTTTTTAAGTTTCTTGAAATTATTCAAAATATTTAGGATCTCATTTGGAAATTAAAAAACAACTAATATAAGGTGAATCAGCGAGGAGGCATCATCATATTCACTAAGGAATTGCTAGAGCGCAAGTATGCCCCTTCCATAAGAAACCCCACACATTAATATTTGAGCTCTTCACTCCAGCTCAAGTAACTAAAAGAGACCATCCAAACACCATTATTGGAAGAAGAATGAAGCATTCCATGGTCAAAATTCCGTTTGAGACTAGTAGCATCTATGTAGTCACACAAAGGTCATTTTAAGACAAACACTAGAGGTTGCATCATGTGTTTGACCCAAATTCACGTATGAGGAGGTCTAACACTCCCATATACAACTTTAATATGTTTATTCTTTTTCATGTTAGCAATATTTTGATTTCCATCATTATTTGTGTTGATGAGGAAGAAGATGAACATAATTATGATACGCTCTGTAATTTTCCATTCTTTTATAGTCTGTGAGTGCCCAATTCTCCTAATTCAAATCGAGATGATGAACTTGTGTTGGTGTAGATGTTTTCTAGTGTGCATATGGTAGAGAGGGGTCATCTCAGCTAGGAAGTTGGCCTAGGTGGGAATCATTTTGTGACTCACAGGAGGAACCTCATGGAGATGGTCAGTTTGTTAAGGATAGCAATGTGTGTTTTGATGCATTCCCAAGGTATAGTATTTGACTTGTCAAACATCATTATGGTTTCAATTTTCATCAAACATGGAATTTCATCTGAACTTTTCAGTGTGCAGTACTCATGCAAAAGCAGATTGAATCCATGAAAAAGTTCCCCTAGATGATATGTTTTTGTAGGAGTAGTGTGTGCCTTGGAAAACCATCATCATTGAGGTTGTTCAACTGGTGATATAAAAGTAACTTTGATACCATATTTGTTTTTATTCATTTCACTTTTCACAAGTTCTTTGAAATGTTTGTAAAATGCTTTCATATATACATGTCACAACATATTCTTATTGATTCTAGATTTCAATAATTGTCATTTCCATGTTGTGTGTTAGTCATACTTCAAACTTTTTAATTTTATGAACTCAACATCCTTTATGTATTTTTGCACATTCAGTGGAAAGAATTGAAGATCTTGCACATGGAACTACTCTCCCTTGAGATTACCCTTTTAGATAAAACTTCTTTTAGTGATTATTATGTCTTCAAAATACATACAAGAATCATATCATTCCATTTATTTATCACTTCTAACTCAATGTCAGGGCTTATCCATTTCTTTTGGTGATTTAGCTAGTAATTTTAGTGGGTTTTTCATAATTATAAGTTGTGGGTTTTCTAGGAATCCTAATTGTGGGTCTTACTATGAGGTCTAACAATGATACCAAAGGATATATATGATTGATGGAGTGGATCCCTTTCATGATGGCATGACCTCACCTTATGAGCTTGGCTATAGTTCATTACACATAATTATCATTAGGAGTGGTGATGCAGTGATTTTGAGTTGCTTTTTACATGCTATTTTCTTGGATTTTTAAGCATGAATATTCTCTATTATATATGTTTTTGCTTTGTTTTCCATCTATTAGAATGTGAATCATTTACGCATCAACTATCTCATATTTATATCAAAATATATGATATGATGATCATTTGGTCAGATTTCTATTGCTATTCCTCCTATTTTAGGAAATTTTAGTATTTATTTGACAATTCGGTGGTACCGACATCCATGTCGGTGGAACTAACAATTCACGTCCAACAACAACAGATTGAGAGCAACATCGATGCTATAGAGAGAGGACTCAATGCTACTAAGAAGTGTGTCTATGCTACCAAAATGCATACTTGATGGTACTGACTGAGGGTTCAAAGAGCATTAAAGATGGATATTTATAATCTTGGTGCACTAGCATCCCATTCGGTGTACAAACTTCAACATCCAGACTCCAATGAGAATTAACTCAATGGTACTGATGCTTCTTTAGATAGTACCTACACATAACAAGGAGGCACAAAATGGTAACTAACTCGATACCGCTGACAAATCGTCAATGGTACTGGCACAACATGTTCAATTCATATATAAAATTAAATCAGATCCAACAACCACAAATTTAAAGAGGGTTAGGCTTCATTTATGACATAAGAGGGGTGACCACAACTCAGGTATCACACATGTTTTGTAAGAAGAGGCAATAGGAGAGGAGGCAAAGGAGAGAGCCGCAAACTAGATGATTGAGGTACTTCCAGAGGACAAATTTGCAGCTGAAAAACTACAGATTAGGGTGTTCATCATAGGGGATAATCAAGATGACTTCTCCAGGAGTTTTAACAATAGTTTTCTAATATTTAGCTTCTCTTTGTTCCTTTATTCTTATTATGATCTGATGACAATCATGATGGGCTAAACCTCTTTTTTCATTAGGACCCGAGAGTAGTGTGGCATAGCATTGTATTCGTATATGATGGGTTTATAATATATTTCCTTTGTTCTGAATGTAAATGTGATAACCAAGACTTTTATCTCTCCTTGTGTATGTGATTTGAACTTCAATCTTTACTTCAATTTTTCACTCTTGACACCAATTTCACTCAATTCTGAGGTCAGGTGAGGGAGATATGCCCATTTCATATGTATATCTCGAAAACCTAATTTGGAATCAAAAAATTTTATTCACCCTCTTCATGGGATGATAATGTGGGGCCCACATCAAGGGTGTGGCCCATCCATGCCTCTTACTCCCCCTTTAGTCAAGTGTGATCCAAATCCCTCCCCTTGACCAATCAAATCCTTAGATCCTAAAGCAATAGGTTTTAGACCCTTGGATCTTTCTGCACTGGATCTAAGGTCCATTCGAGGGCTGTCTTGTGTTCCCCTACCTCTGTACACCATGACCGACGGACATGGCACTAGGATTCACCAACCCCATTCTTTCTTGCTCTTTTGAAGCCAAATTGGCATATATTCCACCTTTAAATCTCCTCCCACTTCTCTACTCCTTACTTTTCTTTCTCTTCCGCATACCCTAGCGCCTACTTTTTCCCCCCTTCTCCTTCACCTATCAACACCTCTAGAAGGCCCTTTGGGTGTTTGTGACAAAGAAACCTTCTTCCTCAAATTAGACCATCTTTAGCCTTGTCTTTTCCTGGAGGACTCGGGCGGCACTCTCATTTTCTTCCCCGACCTTGGTGTCCATAGTTCGGGCCTTCGCCAATGAGGTGCAGTGTACCATGCCGTCATGGTGGGAATTTCTCAAGCGGGGGTTCCCCTTTGGGAATGACAATGCTGACATTATCAGATAGCATATCAAGGACTCAGATCACCTCCCTTCTCAACCCAATGCCTTGTTGTTGACCAAGTCAAGGACCAGTGTGGGCCTTTAGTACTGCGCCATGTGGGGTGGATGCCCATCGCCCTTCCTTATCATGCGATCCTTGGCATGTTTTGAGACACTAGATGTGAGGCCCAGGGGCCAGATTGGCCTGGATCACTACTATGCAAGGTAGTCTTCTTTCCTTTCTTCTTAAATTCATGCCTAGACTTGTAAAGATTATATCTCTTCATCTCTTGGGCCATTTTTGTCATATAATATATGAATTTGTATCTAGAGAATGAAATATTTTCAAAGAGAATAGTTTCATGGACTATTTTCATTCGTAGTTCTACTGATTATGCTAAGGATAATAGTTCTTTTATCTCTTTCTACATGTTTTATGCCATATATTGCTCAAGCTTTCTCCTTTATGCCTCAAAATCTTATATTGACCTAATATCAATATATTAGACATCTAGATGTGATAAATTTTGACCTTTTCTCACTACACAAACTCTAATGCGACCTATGTTGCTCGAATGAACGAATATGGACCTATATGGAAAATATCCCTTCTTTTATGTTATAACTTGTTCATCTATGCTCCTAATCATCATGCATGCTCTAAATCAGTAGATTTCACACTCAAATGCAATCATGTTCTTTCATGATATTTATTGGTCCCTACTGATGATTTTTTGATAGTTAACATGTCTTAATATGAACTTATGTGCACATTTGTAATGAATGATAAACAATATCCTTTTACTGACCTAGAGTGACTCAAGATGTTTATGTGGCCTTGAAATCTGTAACATGCCTTGTATCCCTAAATTCCTTATGAATCATATATGTTCCCTAATATGGCTAAATGTCCTAGTCTTGACATGAATTGTGATCTATTGGACATGTTGATACCTAGATCTCAAATCTTGCATGAATCTTTCTATAATGATCATCCATGATATCCCATGCTTTGAAAAATGTAACTTATTGATGTTTATGACACCTAATACAAGTAGAAGTCATGTATACTCTAATGATGAAAATTGTGCATGATAATGACTCTAAATGTCTACTTATGACAATGTTGATGTTAGTATTATCTATCTTTCTCAAATATTATGATTGCTCAAATTAGGATCTTGAAACTCTACTAACACATCCATGCTCTAGTTGTGATGTGTCACCCTAAGTTCAAATGAACCCATTATGTGCTATGTTGCTTGATAATGCTTATGCATGACCTAGTTGGAAATAAGAAAACAATGTGGAAGGAATTGAGTACTTAGACTTAGGTGACACATCAAATGCCCTATGATTATGATTAATGAATGGAATCTTACTGATGTTAATTCAATTGCACTTATTTGTAGTGCCAAAATCTCTATGTTGACTCAATTGCCAAAATCTAGTCAAGCTTGCTACATATGGTTTTCTCAATCGAACGCTTAATCTTGTGCTCTAATCTGTTGGTATGTATGCTGAGAGAGCCAAACATGTGATGATTGTAATGGCATATTTTGTAATTCATTTAATTAATATATAAAGGCAAGCTTCCAATTTTTCCATTTAATCCAGTCATGAGATAATGATATAATATTATAAATGTCTAGAGAATTATATTACTCAAAGACGCATGTCTTCAAGTACGTGACTTGGGGAAATGAGTTCATACGAATGTTAAGAGTACATACATATTCTCATTATGACCCTTATCGGTTGATATTATGGAAGGTTGAGAGACAATAATGACACATAAGATCAAAGTGTGAATTGGTTGATGATAGAGTCTCATTAGTCATGATATGGCTATATCAAACGAAGCACACATATATATGTTAGATAACAGTGTATTGGACATACCCACCATGTGGCTAACACATGAAAACCATTACCATGGTAATCATAGTCATATCTGATAGTGATGGTGGTGTTTGTCACTACACTCATCACATGTCTTTCAGTACACTTTGACATCATCAAACACAGTCCCAAAACATGGGTTATTATAACGGTGATGATTGGGTGACTGTGACACATGGGACTAATTGTGAGTGAAAGATATGGGATTTGCCCCTCCTAAGGGAGTATGATATCTAAGGCCTCTTGATTAGCGAGACTGAGAAATGCATGGCCATGCACATGTGAGTCAATATGTGATATTGATCTTACATATATCTCAGACAGTCTGCTCTGCTTCAAGAAACAAGATTGAATGTTGAAGAGAGTGACTACTCTATGCCTCAATTTCAATATGGATATCAGAGACAAAGGAATCATACAAACACTATAACACCAAGCACATATTGTAGGTTGAAGTTGTTCCCTGACTTTCCATTCACCTAGGTAGCACTGATGTGCGACTACGCACCACTCTTTGCTTGTGATGTCATAAGTTGTTATGGGCATTCACTGCCAACGTGATATGGGACCTATATGGTCACACACATAGGTCTTGACTTAGAAGAGGAGTTTAATCTTAAATGATGATTGAATTGATTACTAAAGTGTTTAGACATTCAATTCACACAACAGATCAGCTGGCTACACTGCCATACGATCGTCTCACTGAGTGAGATGGCCATTTGGTGTGCCATATGGTCTGCTCAAATGTTGAGACGGCCGTCTGGGGATGTCAAACTGATCAAAAATTGAATGGGCTAAATTCTACTCAAATTGAGGTGTGAACTGACTAGTTCATTTTGATGAACTGACTAGCTTGGCTCGGCACACCAGACAACCATCTAGGTGAGAGAGACGACTGTTTCACATGGGCAATATTGCTCGGTTGGTCTGAGGGAAGGTTCTAGATACTTTATCGTATTCGTTTTGATTGCACATTACTTATTGTGCAAGGAGTTAATGTTTAATATTAATTGGATTCAAAACTGCCAAATTCATATGCAATTGGGAAACTAAAAAATGCCCATATCACATGCCAGCCGACCATCTGAGTTGCTATATGGCCATTTGGGTGGTCGCATGTTGTAAAAATTCAAGATCTTTCGGTCCCTTCCATTCCCTCATCGACTGGTAACCTTGACCCTGGCCTCTACTATAAACATAGGGGTACTGGGGGCTTCCCAGAGCACAACATAGACAATTGAGGATCAATTTCTCTGATAATTGTTGTCCTCTCTGTTTTTGGTAACCAAGAGAGTCCAAACAAGTCCTACTCGACCAGGGAGGGATAGATACGAGAGAGAACAATTGAGGATCATTGTTGTGGGGGGGGGGACAACTCCTTCCTGTCTGTTCTAGTAGACAATATGAGTTCTAGGTCGCCCATGTGAACTTCTCTAGAGGCATGAGTCCTTTGGCTTCTTCTAGGAGGACAACATCAACCTGTAGTCTTTGGTGAGACTGTAGGAGCTGCTACAAACATTGTTCATGTCTATTGTCCATGGTGAAGACCATGAGTTGCACAGACACCGTTCAAGAGCAAGTAGTCAACAATTGTGAATCTTTGACAATGAGGAGATGTCTCTAGACTTTCTCTTGGACCAAGTATATCCTCGAAACCATCCTTCCCATCTTATAGCTATTAACGTGATCTGTTGGTTTATGGGGTATATGGTAGATAATTGTTTTTTATTTCCGCTGCCTATTCTATAGCCATATTTCCCTACAGTGGTATCAAAACCAACGTCAATTTACTATAGGATAATCTATATGATCAAATTTTGGTTTTGTCGTTCTATTATTGCATGTGTTGTGAATAATATCATTCCAATCAAATACCGAGATAATCCTAAACTAATATATATATATATGATATATATGCAATTTACACGTGTCGCCTTAAAAGAGGTTTTGATGGTGGATTTGTAGCATGGTTATGGCCAATAACCCCTACTATCTATGCATAGTTGTATGGTCGGTTAATCCTTTTATCTTGATCTATGTATTGAGCCTCTATCTTATCTTCCCAATGTAAAGTTAATTCTTTCCTACCATTTCTCCCCTCGAATGTAACTTGATGTTTCTCAATAATCATGTAATAGTAGGATAGTTTACTTTCATATTATGAATAATATATGACATCTCGAAGATGAGCCTACAAGATGGAGGACCGAGGAGGATCATATGGACAAACCGAACTGATTGGTTGGAGGAGCCACAATATGGTGGATATAAGGATCAGACGACCAGTGAGATGACCAAATAACCATCCAGGAGGAGGAATTACATTAGGCTGGCAATAACCATCACTATTGTTTGTTGCATTTTTCATTATGGGATATATAATGTATATGATACGTACTATATATGTGGTGATTGGATAAAGTATATGTTGACTCAAGGTCAATTAGGTCAATGTTGACTCACGTCTAAATTGACTAAACCCTTGTTTTGATGATGACTAACCATTCCACATATTGGTGTCTAATGCTTCTACATTGAGTGATTTCAGATTAGGTTTAGACACACTCCAAATGCCCTAACTTGCGCATATCAAATTGGAGAAAAGACAAGTCAAAATAGCTACAAGTGTGCAATTTGGGATCTCTATGTAAATGACCTTAGAATTGCTTTGTAATCACTTATAATGATTGTATGACTTGTAATTAAGCTTAGAAAAATTATTGGGACACAAAAATCCATCATTTGTACGGTTAAACGAAAAATTCCAAAATACCCATAACAGGGATTTTGTCGGCCGAATTCCAAACTCAGCCGATCCATATATTCTGGGATTTTTGTTGGAATCGGCCGAGTTACAAACTCAGCCGATTCACCGTTCGGTCGAGTTCTAGCTAGGAAACTCGTCCGATCCACTGATCGGTCCAAGTCTGGAAATGGACCGATCGGTCGAGTTTCTCAAAGGAAACTCGGCCGACAGTCTAGCTTTCAGCCTTGTCTTTTAGTGGTTCGGCTGAATTGCCTTTATAGAAACTCGGCCGATCAGACTGTACTGGAATGCAGAAAAAGCATTTCCAACTGTTGGAGACTTTGTTGGGACCCAAAATAGATCTGTTGCAACTTGTAAAACGGCTAGTTTTCGTTCTCAAGTGTTCCCAAAGGCTAAGAGGCATCCCCAGCTATAAATAGGACCCCTTGGGCTTCATTCCAAGGTTGAGCATTCATTGCAAACTCTTTGTGAGGTTCCTATTCTATAGTTGAGTGCTTCCTACAACCTCCTCTCTCTCTCTAAGCTTAATCACTTGCTACATCCATTAGAGTGAGTAGGAGATTTGTAAGAGAGCTAGTTTCTACTTGTATATCTTGTGAGGCTCTCACTTCCACCACCTCCCCATCTCTCATTTCCTATCTTGAAGATGAAGGTTCTCTCTCTTGTCCAAGAGAGGTGAAGAAGAACAAGGGAAGGAGTCCCTTGGTGAAGATCAAGGCTGAAGACTTGGAGCTAGAGTGGGTAAGCCCTTGGAGAAGGCAGAAGACTCAAGCTCAAGTGGGTAAGACCTTGGTGGAAAGCTTCTCCGAGTGAAGGTGAAGTCAAAGGCGGAAGATCCAAGAAGAGTGGGTAATTCCTGCAAGGCCGAAGACTTGTGCAAGAGTGGGTAAGTCCTTGGAGAAGGCCGAAGACTCTTGCAAAGTGGGTAAGTCCTTGGTAAGGTTGAAGACTCTTTGTATTGGATAGGTAAGTCCTTTGTTGGTCATGTATTGTATGTCTTATTAATGAATATAAGAGTGCAATTGGTTGAAGTCCTAGAGGTTGACCTCTCTAGGCAAGTGGACTGACACACTTCTAGTTTGAAGTGTGGAACCACTCTAAATAGCTTGTCTAATTGGTGCATGTTCAATCTCTCTTATCCTTGCTATGCATGATTTAGTTGCACTCAAATTACCTATTTAGCAACCTTATCTTGTCATATAATTTGAAGGTTTAATGAATTTTGTTTAAGTACTTTCAGCTCTATTCACCCCCCCTCTAGAGCATCTAATCACCCATCTAGGATCCAACAAGTGGTATCAGAGAGGGTCTTCTCCAAGCATACTTCTACAAGTAGGAGAAGATGGGTGACTACGTAGGAGGGAGACTCTTGACCAGCCTTCCAATCTTCAATGGGAGCAACTTCCTCTATTGGAGAAGAAGACTTCAATTCTTCATCCAAGGATCAAGTCTCGAGATGTGGCAAATGGTGAACAGTCCATACATTCTACCAAAGACAAACATTGAAGAATGGGATGAAGCCACCTTGATGAAAGCAACCTTGAATGCTAGAGCCATGCACATCCTATATGCCTCCATGACCCCCACCGAGTTCAACTGGATTTCCTCTTGTGAGACGGCCTATGAGGTATGGAGAAAGCTTTGCATCACTTATGAAGGGACAGATCAAGTGAAGGAAAGCAAAGTCTACATGCTCAAAGGGTTGCTTGAGAACTTCAAGATGGGAAAGGAAGAGAGCATAGCCAACATGTACTCAAGGCTCAACACCATCTTGAATGGTCTTGCCGTTCTAGGACATCCTATGTCTAGTGGAGAGATCAACTCAAAGATCCTTAGAACTCTCCCCAAGAGATGGGAATCCAAGGTGACTTCCATTGAAGAAGCAAGGTCGCTTAGGGATATTCCTATTGAAGAGCTCATTGGAAATCTACAAGCACATGAAGCCACACTTGACAAGAGGGAGGAAGTAGAAAGACAAGAGAAGAAAGAGATAAAGAGAATGAAGAAGGCTGAAATGAAGGCTCAAATTGAAGCTATCATGGAACAAGTCTCTCCATCCTCTCAAGCTAAAGAAGATGCCATGTACTCCAAAGGTCGACTCTACAAAGGCAAGTCCTCCTCCATCCGGTGCTTCACATGTGGAAAGAAGGGTCACTACAAGGAAGATTGCCCACAAGGCAAAAAGACCCATCTTCATAAGAAGAAATGGCAATCAAGCTCAAGTGGCTCCTCCAACTCAAGCTCAAGTGAAGATTCAAGTGAAGGATCAAGCTCAAGCTCAAGTGATGAAGGAGAATGCCATTTTGCTCTTATAGCATCAACAAGTGAAGACTCAAGTGAGGTAAACCTAGACTCGTTAGATAAAGAATCTTTAATTGCTATTATTCATGATATTTGTGCCTCTTATAAGTCTTCTAAAAAGAAAAAGAAAAAGCTTGCTAAAATTGTTGATAATTTGCATATAGAACTAGATGATCTTGAATATGCAAATTCTTGCTTGCTTATTGATAAAAATGATTGTCTTAGCCAAGTAGACTCTCTTAAACTTGAAAATGCTAGTTTACTTGATAAGATTAAATTTCTAGAAGCTCAACCTCTCATGCCTAATTCTAATGAAGAACATACTTTAATTATTGATTCTCTCATGCATGACATTGATGTGCTTAAATCTGAAAACAAGAACAAAGATTTTGTTTTGCATGAATTAGAACTAGAAAATGCCTCCTTGCTTGCTAAAATCAATGGGCATGAATCTTGTTCTAGTTCTACTAATAGAGAGAATGATGTTGCTGCTCTTCATATTGATAAAGACTCTTATGAAACTAAAACTCTTTGCTTAGGAAATCTTTTGCATGCTAGAGAAAACATTAATCAATTGTCTTCTACTATTGCTTCTCTTAAGCATGATAATGATAGTTTGAGATCTTCTTTGCAAAGATTCTTAGTTGGTAAAAAGAGTCTTAATCAAATCCTAGACCATACTACTAAACAAATTGGTAGACATGGTTTAGGGTATGATAGTAGTCAAGGGAACAGCAAAGATAAAGGACCTCCAATATTCCATGGAGAATCCTCTAGTTCCAAGACTATGGGCACATGCAACTATTGCAATGATTTTGGTCATTATTCTACTTGTTGTCCTTTTAGGAAAGCACCCAAGAGCAATAGGATTTGGGTTGCTAAACTAACCCCTCCGGACCCAAAAACACGATTGGGGACCATTTCATCTTTCTTCTTGTAGGTATTTACAAACGGATTGATTTGAGCTATTGAATTGCAAATTGACTTCTCAATCCACATGAAAGAAGAAAGGTGAGATGTGTAGAGGGTGACAACAAGTGGAAAAAGCATTGGTAAGCACAAAGGTAAAGGTTTTATTGCTTATAACCATTTCTAACTTGTTTTTGTCAAGTTAGTGTGCACTATACATATGGTTTTTGAGTCAAAAGTGACATTTTGTGATTCTCTTCACACTCTTGCTCAAAAACTATTTCTAATGCTTCTATAGTGCATTACTAACTTGCTTAGACATGTTTGGATATGGTTTGTATTTTTAGCATGCCTTTAAATTTTTTATATATATATGCTTTTTGACAGCTGCTCTGTCGGCCGAGTTTGCCCTATTGAAACTCGACCGATTGGCACCAATGGGTGTTGCCAGCAGTTGTCATCGGTCGAGTTTCCAATGCACAGAACTCGACCGATTACACTGTGCACAGAATATACATTTGGCTTTTTGAGTGAGAATTTCCCTCTCAACTAGATTTTCTCAGCCAATAGCCTTATTCTTTGGCACTCCTTTGGTATCTTTATATATGCATATTTCCATGTTCTAAATTTCCTATCTTGCTTACAACTCTATCTCTCTAATTTCTCTAAATTGGTATATCTATATCTTGCAATTACTTGCTTTGAGTTGTTTTACAGGTTTTGATGATGATCTCTTTGGATCTCTTGGTTGTATCTTAAATTGCTTCCGTTGTGCTCTAACTTGCTACATCTATATAGGTGTATATCTTGTTGTTGATACAACTTTGAGGTTCTTAGGGGTAATCATCTTATGGTAAGGATGCATATATAGTGAGTTATATCCTCTCATGCTTCTAAAATTGCATATCTCTTGGTTTGGATATATCTCTATATCTACTCATAGCTTGCTTTATCTTGTGGTATCTCTTGCTATGATCTAGATCCTACTAGTAGTCCTAACTTGTGATATCATCTACTAGTAGTTCATATACATGTAGTTCTAACCTTGTTTACATATTGCCATCTTTGATCATCTATATGTTATGCTTGTATCTTATCTCATACATGCTCAAGATTGTTCCTTGAATTGCATATCTACTATCTTGAGTTACTTGCATAACATTGTGATGCAGGGCACATAGAGCTACATTATATGTAGAAATTGGAGTATTTTTGGATTTTATGCAGATTTTGCTCCTGTTTCAGTTTTTTCTGCAAGTATAGTGTTTTATATGCAGAAACACCCTTCTGAGCAAGACTCATCGCTTTGCCATGAGCTCCGATGGTTTTTGGTCAAATTCCATCATCTTGAGGGTCAAAATTGTGATTTATTATTTTTCTGCAGCACTTTATCTTACATCATTTTTGGGATGTTCAAGTATATATTTTAACTTGCTTTTCTTTCTATGCTTGGACAAGCCCCTATCTGCGCTCTTCTACTCTCCTTATATAACTTTTGTTATCTTCTTTCTCTTAACAAGTGGTGTTTCTTAGTTTCTTCACACCCCCACCTTTTTGAAATGACAAAGGGGGAGAAAGATATGTCTTCTTTTGACAACAGGGAGAAGGCATGTCTTACATGAAGCAAAGAAGCGTGTCCATGTAAAGGGGAGAAGGTCAATGGGAGAAGACATATATGTGTAGAACATATATGAGTAGAAGACATAGTTTCTATAAATGTTATGAAAGCTAACCATGCAGGAGAAATAACATCAATTGAGGGGGAGTATGAAAACTCCACTAGCATCAATTGAGGGGGAGCATATGAACTCAATTCTACTGAAACCCCTAGGTTTCTCCGAAGGTATGATTTTACTTACAAGCTTTCAATACATTTATGGAATGGTTTGTAATCTTCAAAAAGGGGGAGAATGTTGACTCAAGGTCAATTAGGTCAATGTTGACTCACGTCTAAATTAACTAAACCCTTGTTTTGATGATGACTAACCATTACACATATTGGTGTCTAATGCTTCTACATTGAGTGATTTCAGATTAGGTTTAGACACACTCCAAATACCCTAACTTGCGCATATCAAATTGGAGAAAAGACAAGTCAAAATAGCTACAAGTGTGCAATTTGGGATCTCTATGTAAATGACCTTAGAATTGCTTTGTAATCACTTGTAATGATTGTATGACTTGTAATTAAGCTTAGAAAAATTATTGGGACACAAAAATCCATCATTTGTACGGTTAAACGAAAATTCCAAAATACCCATAACAGGGATTTTGTCGGCCGAATTCCAAACTCGGCCGATCCATATATTCTGGGATTTTTGTTGGAATCGGCCGAGTTACAAACTCAGCCGATTCACCGTTCGGTCGAGTTCTAGCTAGGAAACTCGGCCGATCCACTGATCGGTCCAAGTCTGGAAATGGACCGATCGGTCGAGTTTCTCAAAGGAAACTTGGCCGACAGTCTAGCTTTCAGCCTTGTCTTTTAGTGGTTCGGCCGAATTGCCTTTATAGAAACTCGGTCGATCAGACTGTACTGGAATGCAGAAAAAGCATTTCCAACCGTTGGAGACTTTGTTGGGACCCAAAATAGATCCTTTGCAACTTGTAAAACAGCTAGTTTTCGTTCTCAAGTGTTCCCAAAGGCTAAGAGGCATCCCCAGCTATAAATAGGACCCCTTGGGCTTCATTCCAAGGTTGATCATTCATTGCAAACTCTTTGTGAGGTTCCTATTCTATAGTTGAGTGCTTCCTACAGCCTCCTCTCTCTCTCTAAGCTTAATCACTTGCTACATCCATTAGAGTGAGTAGGAGATTTGTAAGAGAGCTAGTTTCTACTTGTATATCTTGTGAGGCTCTCACTTCCACCACCTCCCCATCTCTCATTTCCTATCTTGAAGATGAAGGTTCTCTCTCTTGTCCAAGAGAGGTGAAGAAGAATAAGGGAAGGAGTCCCTTGGTGAAGATCAAGGCTGAAGACTTGGAGCTAGAGTGGGTAAGCCCTTGGAGAAGGCAGAAGACTCAAGCTCAAGTGGGTAAGACCTTGGTGGAAAGCTTCTACGAGTGAAGGTGAAGTCAAAGGCGGAAGATCCAAGAAGAGTGGGTAATTCCTGCAAGGCCGAAGACTTGTGCAAGAGTGGGTAAGTCCTTGGAGAAGGCCGAAGACTCTTGCAAAGTGGGTAAGTCCTTGGTAAGATTGAAGACTCTTTGTATTGGATAGGTAAGTCCTTTGTTGGTCATGTATTGTATGTCTTATTAATGAATATAAGAGTGCAATTGGTTGAAGTCCTAGAGGTTGACCTCTCTAGGCAAGTGGACTGACACACTTCTAGTTTGAAGTGTGGAACCACTCTAAATAGCTTGTCTAATTGGTGCATGTTCAATCTCTCTTATCCTTGCTATGCATGATTTAGTTGCACTCAAATTACCTATTTAGCAACCTTATCTTGTCATATAATTTGAAGGTTTAATGAATTTTGTTTAAGTGCTTTCAGCTCTATTCACCCCCCCCTCTAGAGCATCTAATCACCCATCTAGGATCCAACAGTATATATATACTTACAAATACAAACTCCCTCAAATAAAAATTATATTAAGTCTTAGATGCTTTCCAATAGAAACTCACATGAAAAGCTTGATCAACCAAGTGTAGGTTACGCCTTCACATGGTGCACCATCTATCTCATAGAAGTGTGCTGGTAGATATGTATGTTCTTCCTTCGTAGGGTGCATATCTATTGTTTTGGCTGTTGGGTCAGGCTTAAACTGGTGATTCTTAGAGTGTCTAAGCCTAAAATCATGCAAATGATTATGGCAAGGAGTTGTGTATAACATCTATCCAGAATTGCATATGATGCAATTGGAAAAGTTGCCTACCTTGGTAATTGATTGTGTTTTGTGGAGTTGATCGGACCACAATTGAATTATCTTGGATCTAGCCCACCAAAATATTATACGCTGTAATATTCTAAATTGATATATGAGTGCTATCAATTTGAAATAATATAGTGGGAGTGATAATAATTAAATACCTAATTAATATTGTCAAAGTTTTTGAATCAAATCAAAAGTTTTTAAAAACTACAAATTTTCCCTTATAGAATCAAATGCCGAACAAATACAAATTGCGATTGATCCTTAAGAAGGACAAACTTGATGGGATAAATTTTCATGATTGGTTTTAGACTTTGATAAGGGTTGTTAATGAAGAGTGCAAGATCAACATCCTTGATAAACCACTGCCATAAATACCTACTCCTGATGCTCCTAGGGAACAAGTAGATGCTTATTAGAAGCATGCCAATGATGCCTTGGAGATAAAGTACCTTATGCTTAGCTACATGAACTATGAGTTGCATGAGAACTGTGAGGACATGAGGGTTCTTGTGATGGTAACACATCTTAATAAAGTGAAACTTGTTCTTACAAAGTAAGAAAGGAGCAATATCATGAAGGTGCTACTTGAGTCTAAGCTGATAGAGGGAACCTCAATAAAAGAAAATGTGATCAGTATGATTGGACATGTGTATCATCTTGAAGAACTGGGATTGACCTTGACCCAATAGTTGGCCACAAATATGAAACCAAAGTCATTACCAAAATTATATAGTCTCTTTATTGCATGTCATCATGAGAATAATGTGGCTGACCACATGTCAGACTTGCTTCCCATGTTGATTCATGCTAAAGTAAAATTGAAGAAGGACAAGCCTGTCATGGTGATCAGTGAATTTGAGTCCCAAGGATCAAAGCAAGGCCAAGAAGAGTTATGAGGTTGAGCCTAAATCCAATCTTCAACACTCAAAATAAGGAGAAAGAAAAGTACAAGATGAACTTATCCTTTGTATTTGAAGGCATTCAGGAAGAAGAAGATGGGGATGGTGATCTCCACTTCAAGTATGTAGGTTATTGAGATAAACCTATCTACTTATTCATCATGGGTACTAGATACCAGATGTGTGTTTCACATATGTTCTCATATGCAGGATCTGAAAGGAAGTAGGCCTTTGGGAAAAAGTGAGGTGGAACTGTGAGTTGCTAATGGCACAAAAGTTGTGGCCAACATAGTTGAAACCTATAGTATATCTCTACCCACATGGCTTGTAATAGAGTTAAAGAATTTCTATTATGTAACTTCTATAAATAGAAACATCATATCCATATCTTGTATGGACAAGGATGCATTTGAATTCCATATAAAAAATGGTCGATGTTCTATTTCAAAAGATGGGATCTTTTATGGCTGTGCCCCTATGTTTTATGGTCTTTATTTGTTAGATCTAAAGACAAATGTTTGTAGTGTTAATACCAAAAGACTAAAACTCAACAACTCAAGCAAAAAATACCTTTAGCATTGTTGCCTAGGGCACATAAATGAGAAAAACATATCTAGACTCCATAAGGATGGTTATCTAGTCTCTTTTGATTGAGAATCAGTGTAGACATGTGAATCTTGTTTGTTGGGCAATATGTCTTAAACCCCTTTCACTGGTAACAATGAGAGGGGTAGTGATCTATTAGGACTCATACATATTGATGTGTGCAAACCTTTTAGAACAACCTCTAGAGGTGGGTATCAATACTTCATCACCATCACTAATGACTTCAATAGGTATGGCTATGTTTATTTAATGAAACATAAGTAAGAAACTCTTGAAAAGTTCAAGGAGTTCATGAAAAAAGTACAGAACCAACTTGGTAAAAGTACTAAGGCACTTCATTCTGATCAAGGTGGGGAATACTTAAACCAAGAGTTTGAGAACCTTCTTAAAGCCCATGGGACTATATCCCAGTGGACTCCACCTAGAACACCACAACATAATGGTGTGTTAGAAAGAAGGAATCACACATTTCTATATATGGTATGATCTACGATGAGTTTAACTGAGCTTCTAAATACCTTATGGGGGTATGCTCTAGAAACCGCTGTGTTTACACTAAACCAAGTACCGTCTAAATCAGTTCAAAAGATACCATATGAGATATGGCATGGGAAATGTCACAAAGTGTCTTTTATGAGGATTTAGGGATGTGAGGCTTATGTTAAAAGAATGTTTTCTGATAAGCTTGGTCCTAAATCTGATAAGTGTTATTTTGTTGGATATCCTAAAGAAATAAGAGGATATTACTTTTATTCCCAATATGAAAACAAAGTGTTTGTTGCTGGGGATGCTGAATTCCTTGAGATGGATTTCATTTCCAAAGGAATCAGTGGGAGGAAAGTGGAACTCAAAGAAGTTCAAGACCAACAAGAGACCATAGAACTGATAGATGAATAACAGGAACCAAGAGAATCACAATGTGTTGTGGAATCCCAATTTCTTCAAGTAACACAAGAACCTCATAGATCTAATAGGACACGCCTTGATACTGAGAGATTTGGATATCTTGTGACTCAGGAAGGCAATGAATTGGTCATAGATGTTGAGACAATAATGTATCAAGATACTATAGAGGGACCAGAGTATGAGAAATGGCTTGAGTCCATGAGATCTGAGATGGAATCCATGTATACTAACAAAGTATGAACTTTAGTGGATCCACCTGAAGGGGTAAAACCCATAGGGTGCAAGTGGGTCTTCAAAAATAAGACCGACATGGATGGAAAAGTACAAACCTATAAGGAAATATTGGTTGCAAAGGGTTTCATACAAGTTCATGGTGTTGACTATGAAAAAACATTTTCTCCACTGGCCATGGTTAAGTCCATCAGGATCATACTTGCTATTGCATCTTATCACGATTATGAGATTTGGAAAATGGATATTAAAACTACATTCCTTAATGTGAATCTTGTTGAGGATGTGTACATGACATACCTAAGGGTTTTATAGACCCAAAGTTTGTAAATAGAGTCTATAAGCTATAAAGGTCAATCTATGGATTGAAGCAAGCATCTCAGAGATGGAATCTTTGTTTTGATGAAATAGTCAAAGAGTTTGACTTTATTCAAAATAAATATGAACATTGCATGTACAAGGTTAGTGGGAGCATAGTGACATTCCTCATATTATATGTAGATGAAATATTATTGATAAGGAATGGCATCTATACTTTATAAAAGATAAAGACATGGTTGGGAAATACATTTTCTATGAAAGACTTTGGAGAAGCATCCTACATCTTGGGGATAAGGATGAATCGAGATAGATCCAAAAGGCTTCTTAGACTAATTCAAAGCACATACAGTGATAATGTGTTGAAGTGGTTCAACATGGAGAACTCAAAGAGAGGAAGCTTGCCCATGTGTCATGCTGTCCCCATCTCTAGAGCTCAATGTCCCAGTTCTTGTGAAGAAAGGGAATGCATGAGTTTGATTCCATACGCCTCAACAATTGGATCAATCATGGATGCAATGTTATGTACCCATCCAAGCATCTCATATGCCTTGAGCATGATGAGAAAATTTCAATGAGACCTAGGTGATGCTCATTGGATAGCCGTGAAGAAAATCCTCAAGTACTTGAGAAGAACTAAGGATCATTTCTTGGTTAACGGTGGAGAGGAAGAGTTGGTGGTAAAGGGTTACACCAATGCAAGCTTCCAGACTGATCAAGGTGATTATAAATTGCAATCAGGATTCATGTTTTGCCTAAACAATGAAGCTGTAAGCTAGAAGAGTTCCAAGTAAGAGACAGTTGTCGATTCTACAATAGTGTCCGAGTATATTACTGCATCGAATGTAGCAAAGGAGGTTGTATGAATTAAGAATTTCATTATAGAACTTGGGGTCGTTCCAAGCATCAGTGACACAATTGATCTATATTGTGACAATAATGGAGCTATTGCACAAGCTAAGAAACCCACATCACATCAGTGCTCAAAGCATATACAAAGGCGGTTCCATATCATATGAGAGATTGTATAATAAGGAGATGTAAATATTTGAAAAGTACCAACTTAGAACAATGTTGCTGACCCCTTGACAAAGGCATTTTCACAGCAGAAGCATGAAGGACATGTTAGATCACTTGGAATATGATTCATGGGTGATTGGCTCAAAGTGCAAGTGGGAGTTTATTGGTATGTATGCCTAGAGAGCCAGTGTAATAACCCATATTTTAGGATTTTGATTCCCAATATAGAATTTGAGAACTACAAATGTTGTGCAGATGGTTGACCCAAAATTCCAAATTGTGCTTCCAATCATGGATTGTTACATTCGATAAGGCATGATTGGAGGTGCAAATGATGGTTATGATGCCTAACTAACTTTGATTATGATGTATGACTTTTCTAATCGATTTGAGTATTCATGAGATAAAACATCCATTTGGTGATATACATGAATTTGAATAAGTTGTATAGGGACCCATGGGAGATATAGTGACCATGATAGTCACATTGAACTAGTTGATGAAGATTTGATGTTTAATTTAATTGAATCCAAGGTTTATACATATATTTATAAGGTTGCTTGGAGAATTTATTTTCATAACCAAGTAATGTAATTATTGACTCAAAATTTGATTGAAGCTTATTTAGGGTATTATGAACCTATGTTTTAAATTTTCAGATATTTAGAGAGGTTGTTGCAAAGAGAAATTGTTGACTGAAGCAAAGGAAATTAGTGATATTATATATATATATATATGGCATAAACTTTGGTCATTCTATCATTATTTTAGTATATAGGTTGTGATAATTATGTGTCACACTGGCCTTTTTCCCCTTTTCTTGGGCACGAACCTCAATCTATCTAGAATGTGATCCCAACCTTCAATGGATATAATCAAAAGGATTTTATTTTCCTCCTACCTCTGATTAAAATGAAGAAAGGGACAAACTTTGTCATTGTGTTGTTCCCTCCAAGTAGGGAGCAACTCTCGAAACAAATGTGGTCATAACTGGCATCTTAGATCCGCATCCCCTACAACTTTTCAACCACCTTCAGATCATGGAAGATGATGGTGTGTAGGAGGAGATTAGGTGAAGCCTTCTCAATCCTTCTCCATTGTCTAGTGTAGGCATTATCTAGAAGAAGGGAGAGAAGAAGGGACCCCAAGGGGAGCACAAGAGAGATGTAAGACCTCCACTAGGACTCCATGAAGTCAAGGCAAGGACCCAAGACACTGGCTACTGATATGGGGTTGTGGCTTTCCGTCAGGCCTCCAAACTCAGTGCCTAGGAGGAAGAAGGAGAGTTTGATGGAGTGGCTTAGCTCATGATAGGGTTTTGATATGTATGGAGATGAGTTCACAGAGGTCTTCTAATGTCTTTGGTGCCATCTCTTAGGACTTTTAGGATAGGAGGATCATAGTCCGCTTCTCATGCCTTGCAGTAGTGATGGTGGCCAGTGAGCCAATGACACTACATATCCAGCACCGTCACCTACTTGATCAGTGATCAGAAACCTCTCTACCTACCTCAGGATGGTGATGCACAACCGAAGGGCCAAGCTTGGGACTTGACACCAGTGTGAACCCTCATCAAAGAAATCACTAGTGGAGGCATTGCTGTGTTACCAAGAGCAAAGCTCCACACAACTAGTGGCAATCAACATGATCCTGATAGCTCCTAGAAACAATGATGACGCTTATGATCGGGAGGATAGAATCCACAAACAGAGGTGTCGAGTAGAGGATTGACAAAGAACATGTCACCATCTCATGAAGGAGAAAGGGCGAGTAGGAAGAGCCTTGAGCCAGCTAAATCACGTCGGACCAGGTCTGAACCAATGAACCAGACCAGCTGACCCAAGGAAGGGGTTGTGCCCACCCTTAGAGACACGTGGCAGATCCAAATGTGTTGAAAAGTAAGAAAATTCCAAATAAACCCTAGATCTTATATAATTCGTAGTAAATACCTCCCTTGGCTAATAAATTCCCCAAATATACCCCTAGACTCAGAAAAATGTTCTCAACATTACTGGACCCTTAGATCAGTCTTTTAAAGAAATCTAAATGTATGTTTCTAATATATATGATAATGCTTCTTTTAGAATGTTTTAAATAGTGTAATTAGGATATGATGAATATTAAATTTGATAAAAATACTATTGAACTTTAATATTATTCTGAAACTAATGATGGAGCCTAATCTGATTATTATGTCAATGTACCATGTATCTTCTGATTAAATCATGATTATATGCTTTTGGTCTCATATTAATTCTAGAAATTCGTAAAAGCTTCAGAAAAATATGAATTTCATACCAAACATTAATAATGAGATATGGATTAGACTAAAAATACTAGACACCATCCTTAACTAATACACAAATTTAGACCTAAAATATAAAGAATATATGAACCATGTATTAATGATGATTAATTGTTATTAATTAGGTCATGTACAAAGTTCTAGATGATTATGGATGTATAAAAAATCTTTTAACTCAGGGACATGGATATAATTATATGAATAGTTTTGATGGATGATATAAGTATGAGTACTTTCTTGCTTTTATTTACATAAACTTGCTTGGATGTATGCATATTATGGTACTCCTATGCCTTAAACATTAGAACATTCAAGAAATAAAATGAAATGTAATAACTGATGGTGTTCATTAATGTAATGACCCCGCTTCCCGATAACCCCCAATTAAGGGAGACCAAGAGGTTAGAGTCGTTATCCCAATTTCCCAGATCAAAGGTTTGACAAATAATCAATAATAATTATCAAATTCTACCAAACTATATGAAAGCTGGAATAAAATAAAACTTTGCATACCTTTTTTCTAGAAACTTGGATATCTGACTTCTATCCACATTTGGACTCTATTCTAACTAATCCGCCTTGCACTTTATTTCTTAATTTCACAATATGCCACTTCACACTTTGTCCTTTTCAATTGTACCTAAAATGCCAACAAACAAAATGTCGGTCAGCATAAATGAATATGTCGGTATGTGGGGACAACTAAAATTGTGCAACTATAGTAACAATGTAAGCAACCAAATATCATTTAATAGCTAATGTTACATTTTAAGCAATACTACTCAATCCATACCTATCCCTTATCTGTATGTTGTCCCTGTAGTGGACTTAGATACTACCTCTCTCATATGGTAGATCCTTACCCCCATGGTCCTACCTCACAGTTAGCCATTACTTAGGGTTGTGGAGTCACATGGCCCTACCCAAAGGTAACCCAATCTCTGAATCATGGTGACTTAATGGACCTACCCCATAGGTAGCCATGTACTAAGTCATCCAATGACCTGATGGACCTACCCCATGTGTAGCCATGTACTAGGTCAATCTATTAAGCTACAGAGGGGACTAGGATCTGAACTAGTAGGCACATATCTTAGGTGATAGTAATATCCACATTATAGTGTGCATGGATTAAATTCATCCGATAGTTTAGTTCAAGCCACTGATGAAAACTTTGGAAATCCTTGGAAAACTAATTCGGGATATTCGTAAGAGTAACCACATACCTGTGATTGCAGATTTTTGAGACAGAAACAACCAAGTAGAGAAAACCCAACCAAGAAAGAAAATATGTAAAAAATTCCTAAAATAAATATATAAACTTCCTTTTATCAAGATTTATCCAAACTCATCTTGCTTCTTAGGATTTCTATTCCAATTTTAGGGTTTCCTTTAAAATTAGGGTTTTGCCTCCACTTTTAGTACTATGAACTCTAATTCGACAAAACTACATAAAACCTTAAATTTCTCATCTTAATACTCCTAGAAGACTTAGGATCATTATTTAGTAACATATTTCCATAATTCGATTCAAACAAAGTTTTTCTCTTCTTTTACCCTAAATTAGGGTTTCTATATGTATTATCCTTCATACATAGATTAAAACCCTAAATTAGTCAACTTTTCATATAAAATAGATTTAAACTCTACTTTAATATTCAATAGGTTAATACTTCTCAAATTAACCTATTAAACCGCAAAGATTCACCCTAATATACTCAATTAGGGTTTCTAATTAATTTTTAATACCTTTTCTATCAAATTAACATACTTTTGCAAAATGACAGAACTAGGTTACCAAACCATTTTTATCTTGTTCCTTGTATTTTCCTGATCAACTTTCATATATAAAGTTTATTAATCTGAGATCCCTAGCAATTTCTATGAATTTTGCAAGAATAACCCTTTTCTAGAATTTCGGTCAGAGAGAGGAATTTACTAAAATTGATCGAGCGTTCGATCAATGGTCCGGTGTTCTGCCTCTTAGATATGATGTCTCACGCTACACCCGGCTAAGTTAGCCAACTCATCCGTTAGAGTGTTGGATTGGTGTGGGGACTATCGTGGGTCGTTATCTAACGGTCCCTTCTCCTTCCTCCTCCTCTTATGATCGAGGCGGGGCCGCGACGGAGTCATCATTGGAGTCGAAGCAATCCAGAAGTAGGGAGGGTTGCGGAGCTCGTGAAGCAACCGGTCAGGGTCGGGGTGAGATGGAGAGATGAGTGGGGATCTATTTATAGGGTTAGGAAGGGTCCCTTTAGGGTTTCCCCATTGGTCGCCGCCCTCACCTTCGGGTGAATTGGGCTTTCGTCTAGAAGCTTTGAGAGGTCAGCAAACCAGGGTCGAGAGGGTTCAAAATCCTCTCCCGGATTCAATTGAACTGAAACTAGGTTTGCACATGCTCGGGATTGCAAGGAAATTGAGGGGGGAAATCCCTCTGTAACTCAGCTAAAGTCCGAGTTCCAATGGAACTAGATGATGAGTGGCTATCGTTGGATCAAGATCCAATGACTCGCATCTCACACGATCAACCAAAAAGGAAAACATATTCCTATTTTCAAGATAAATCATATATTTGAGGATAATTTGAAAAAGTCATAATTCTTAATCCATGACTCCTTTTTATCTCAAATTTTAAGGGAATATCATTAATGCCTCAATTGTTCATCATGCCAAATTTGGGATTATTATTAAAAGAAATCGGGTCCTTTTATGTAGTTGCAAGTCATCACTTAATTATATACATTTTTCACATATTTTCTTTTTCCCTTGCCATTAAATTATCATCTTGGATTCGTTATACCTCAAGGAACCCTAAAGGAAAGAAATCCCATCTTGGGAATATTCCTTAGCCTTTTACTTATCATTTATCCATTTTCTTATTTATCCCTTTATTCACTGGAATTCCTTTTTCTTTTCTTTTTCTTTTTCTCTCAATTGGGCTCAATATCCAATAAAGCCCATTAAGAAAACAATTAAGGCTATTATGAACAAAAATCATTCAATTCAAACAAGTAATTCAACCATTGATTTCATTTATCAATTAAAAGGATGTTTACAAATCTCATTACATGGTTTATGAAATTTGAGGTTATAACATCCTCCCCTCCTTAAAGGAATTTTTCCCTCAAAATTCAACAATCAAGCAAACAAATCAGGATATGCTTCCTCATGTCCATCATGGCTCCCATGTGGATTTACCCTCTCCATGGTGCTTCCCAAGAACCTTCATCATCTTATATTCTTATATCTGAGTTCTTTCTCACCTTGGTATCTTATACCCTTACAGGCATCTCAGGTCATTTTAGCTTCTCTCAAAGCTAATAGGTTCATGGCTCAGCACATGGCTTGGTTACCTCACATAGTGCTCTTAGATTGGAGTCGTGGAACACATCATACATCATGTTATCCTACGGGGTAAGGCTAAACATAATCGTCTCCATCAATCCATCTCAAATGGACCCATGCAGTCGAGACTCATATCTCTTAGCTATAACTTAGAGGGGTCCTATTTCATATCACATATTCTCCCACAGTGCACTGCATGTTAGTCTACTTTGCATCAACTCACGACCCATGTCACCCCTGGGCTATAATTCAACCATTGCACGATCAAAGTGACTTCATCTACACAAACTGTGGTCTTTTATGACCTTCGCAAGGTCCCTTCACCAACATCATCTTTAATGAAATGGTGACCGACACGACCTCCCTTATAGAGCCTCTTCACATCCCAATACTGGCTATGGTGGCTATCATGACATCTTACATAGGATAGGAACTGTCTGCATATATCACCCTGAACGAGCACACACTCTCATTAGACCCTCTAGTCCAGATCATGCTAACCATTAGTTAGGGGTGATAAGTTGTACTCGCATCGAGTTCTTCATGTATCTACTTCCACCTCATGGAAGTGAATCTTTAGGTCATATTCAAGAACCTTTGAACTAGCACCATGCTGTAGTTGAACCATCTCTATCTCTTACATGTAGTTCAATCAGATATGTCCCCTAACAATACTCTCTCTTTCACTTAGATCATGTCATCTAGGTAAGGCGATCTACCATAACCCATATTGCATCTTGACCTTCCTTGTTCCATGAGAGACTTACCACAACATCCATAGTGATGAACTCCCATTCCCTCTCGGGGACTCTTTATCCTCTATATCAACCCACTGGGTTACTGGTGTTCGTCCTTCCCCTCCTGGCATGCATGGCGACAAGCCACATGCAACTTCATCTTAGGTATCCAAAGTACTACTGCCACTTACTATCTTAGTAGTACCACGGTGTAGGATGAACTTAAAATCATGATCTCCTGTATGTCATGATTCCTTAAGGTTGATTCCTCATAAATCCTAAAACACTCTAGTCAAGGTTTCATCACCTTCTTTTCAATAGAAGTGCATCTGAGGTTCTATAATCATCCTTCCATCATGACAAGCCCTAGGCTAGCTAACTAAGCAACCACTAACTCGATCAACGGATCTCGTTACATCTGGGTGTTAGCCAAACATATCTCACAAACTTAGGGTCCACCTAACTACCTCTTCTAGCCTTTCCACTAGCTAAACTAGGTATATGTATCTCAACCAGAGCAGCCATTACCACCTTTGATCTTTATAAGCTAGGTAACCATGAAGACCTACACCTCCATGTATTCCACTTATCATCTCATCTCAGACTTTAGGTCTATCTTCATCAAGAAAACTCAGAGCTCATCAAACTCAACTTATATAACTCATAAATTCCACATGGCTCATGATAAGAACATCCTCATAAGATGACTACCTTAGTTCTCTTGGTGCTTGTAAACCATCTACACATTGTACACTCCACAAGGGTACACTATTATCTCTATCCTCATATATCATAGAAACATTTCCACTCACATCATGTTTTTCCTTGGTGTATGGCATGCATATTGCCCTATCTCTCACCCCCATAATGAGAGGAAATAAGCATTTGGATGCAGTCCAAATATAGAGTTCTTCCCATTCCAATAGTAGAGATGGTGCATCCCACATTGCCGGTACACCTTCCTGTCTAGGTTGAAACGTGCAACACATGTCCCTACATCATGAACATCTTGATATCAAGGTTACTTCCATGGAAAATTGGCCTTGAACCCACTTGGGTCATCATACCATCCTTGGTCATCTCCTCTAGGTCTATAGGGTGCCACCACTTTTGGGGTCATCCCTCTTCCCTTATGCATCCAGAGAGTGCCTTTCTCATCTGCCCTTTGGGTCCCATGAGTTCATGAAGGTGATCAATATCCTAACCCATGGCCCTCAGACAATGATAGCTGTTACCTCCTGACCTTATGGTCATGTGCAATTAGGGAATTAGGCAACTCCTATTCCCATCGGTCTTATCCCTACCTGACCCTAGGATAGACTTAGAACATATCCAACTTGAAACCTTACCCAAGTCTCCATCATCTCTCTCAACATTTGTGGTCTAACTTACATCCTTTCATAGGGATCATGGCGACCTACCTACCTCGATCAGGCCCCATACTAGTTACCTCCATGGTAACATATCCACATGCACTTAGTGATGGTTATGTATGGGTTAGGTTCATTCTCATACTATGTACTCTCCACTTAGCTTCTCAAGATCCTATGAGACCTCTTTAGGTTACCTCAACCCAACAAAAGTTGATCCATACCCTATAGAAGGGTCCCTCTCACAGGATGGGAGGAAACTACATCTTGATAGCAACAAAGGTCACAAACGTCCCTACATCTAGGTTTTACATTCACATGAGAATGTTTAGCCCTAGCAAGCTACTAAGGCATGTAGCTAACAAGCAAACTACCTACTAAACCATACTAGGTCTCCATGGTAGGTCATACTTGTTCTCATTCCTTAACATTGGACCATCATCATACATACATATGTCACCCACATATATGTGAGGGGTTCATCAATCATACACCTTAATCCAGGGGTTTTCCCCTTTTCCTCAAAACATGAGGAGTGCCATGCTCGAATCTATAGAAACTCAAGAATCTGTGTGAGCATCAGGTGCTCCAGGTACTACTACTTCCCCTCTTATAGGTATAGGAACCCTAGGTTCACCTTTCTGATGTCCCACTACATACTCAACCTTTAAACCCCGATCTGAGCATGTACAAGGTATGCCATGCACTTCCTATTATCATTCTACTCGAGCAACACTTCAGTGCAGAGTCCTCCTCAAGGACAACCAACTAGGTATAAGGCCTCACAACTTATTACTATACCTTTCTAGGGTCTAAGGAACTCTTCTTCCTATCCCTAGAAGGTAAGAACCTATATTATCTGGACATAGGTACCATCAACCTCATATTTCTTCTAGGGTTTGGTTCCTCTAAAGGCAACCAAGATGCCAAAAGTCTCCAGGGGTCATGCACGAGACAACCACAACCATCCACTTAGGTCGCAACATACCCAACTTCTCAGGGTTCCTCATATCCCCGAGTCTAAGCTTCCAACCTTCTTATTCAGGTCTTGCTCTCTCTCTCTAGAGCTAACCCTACAAACAACCTTGGTGCTAGCGGTCCTTTCTCTAAGGTGGATCAAGCTCACAAGTGTACACCTACATGAATGAAACCTATGTTTGTATCAAGATTATCCAGAGCTCTTCATGCTTATCTCATAAGCTATCCATCATACCCTTCAGGTCTGGGTTTTTAACCTACTACCAGTACTGTTAACGTACTCTGGGTGCATACTATTCCATGCTCATATAAGCCCATAGGGTTTCTATATGGTCATCACTAACCTTATCAATGAAGGAGTTATCCTTCACTCTAACATGCATGACCCTTCCCAGGGTTGGGTCGCCAAAGGTACTAGGCCAACCTACCTCACATGTTTCAAACTATCATAGGTATCCAAAACCCAAAAGCATATCAACCCACACACATAGTCGACCATGACATCCATCTCATCATGCCATCTCTCTCTCTCCAACCACCACTTAGGGTTAGGGTTAGCACCATCCTTAGAGGATATGCCAGGTCTCTACCTTTAATGAAGGTTTCTTCCTCCGAGACCAACTCTCTACTCATCCTCTTGACAAGAAGGTCTAACCTTAGGTTTCTCCTGAGGGCATGACAACACATGTCATACGACCTAAGCATGCAACTATTCTTTAGTTTACGCTTAAACTATTAAGCTTATGTCCATGACATCTTATTTACATGCTTTTCATTAATTTAAAGGAGGATTCATTAACCTTATCATGCACACCCTATCCTCAAGAGGGCGAGGAAGAGAGAGAAAACCCTAAACATTAGAATCTTAACAGAATTAGGGTTGAGAAGGGATGAAAATAGATGAGAGAGTCCTAAAGGTATCTTATTTCGAGTTAGATCCTAAGACATTGGCCAGGTAGTCGCACAGACTTGAGAGTCCTCACATTCTGACTAGTAGTGCGGAGGAAAATGTTTCCAGCCCCCAGACGTGATCCTTTTCTAGACACCTCTATCTTTCGAAAAATCCTCTAATAACTTCCTTGGGTTCTACAGAGTTTGTAAATTTAATAATTATTAAAGATTAAATGAGGAACCAATGCTCTGATACCAAATGTAACAATCCCGCCTCCCGGTAACCCCCAATTAAGGGAGACTAAGAGGTCAGAGTCGTTATCCCAATTTCCCGGATCAAAGGTTCGACAAATAATCAATAATAATTATCAAATTCTACCAAACTATTTGAAAGCTGGAATAAAATAAAACTTTGCATACCTTTTTCTAGAAACTTGGATATCTAACTTCTATCCACATTTGGACTCTATTCTAACTAATCCTCCTTGCACTTTATTTCTTAATTTCATAATATGTGACTTTACTGTTTGTCCTTTTCAATTGTACCTAAAACGCCGACAAACAAAATGTCGGTCAGCATAAATGAATGTGCTGGTATGTGGGGACAACCAAAATTGTGCAACTGTGGTAACAATGTAAGCAACCAAATATCATTTAACAACCAAGGTTACATTTTAAGCAATACTACTCAATCCATACCTATCACCTTATATATATGTTGTCCCTGTAGTGGACTTGGATACTACCTCTCTCATATGGTAGATCCTTACCCCCATGGTCCTACCTCATAGGTAGCCATTACTTAGGGTTGTGGAGTCGCATGGCCCTACCCAAAGGTAGCCCAATCTATGACTCATGGTGACCTTATGGACCTACCCCATAGGTAGCCATGTACTAAGTCATCCAATGACCTGATGAACCTACCCCATGGGTAGCCATGTACTAGGTCAATCTATTAAGCTGCATAGGGGACTAGGATCTGAGCTAGTAGGCATATATCTTAGGTGATAGTCATATCCACATTATAGTGTGCATGAATTAAATTCATCCAATAGTTTAGTTCAAGCCATCGATGAAAACTTTGGAAATCCTTGGAAAACTAATTCAGGATATTCATAAGTGTAACCACATACCTGTGATTGTAGACTTTTGAGACAGAAACAACCAAGTAGAGAAAATCCAACCAAGCAAGAAAATATGCACAGAAATCCTGAAATAAATATATAAACTTCCTTTTATCAAGATTTATCCAAACTCATCTTGCTTTTTAGGATTTCTATTCCAATTTTAGGGTTTCCTTTGAAATTAGGGTTTTGCCTCCACTTTTAGTATTATGAACCCTAATTCAACAAAACTACATAAAACCTTAAATTTCTCATCTTAATACTCCTAGAAGACTTAGGATCATTATTTAGTTACATATTTCCATAATTTGATTTAAAAAAAGTTTTTCTCTTCTTTTACCCTAAATTAGGGTTTCTATATGTATTATCCTTCATAAATAGATTAAAACCCTAAATTAGTCAACTTTTCATATAAAACTAATTGAAACTCTACTTTAATATTCAACAGGTTAATACTTCTCAAATTAACCTATTAAATTGCAAAGATTCATCCTTTATACTCAATTAGGGTTTCTAATTAACTTTTAATACTTTTTCTATCAAATTAACATACTTTTGCAAAACTAGATAGAAATAGGTTACCAAACAATTTTTATCTTGTTCCTTGTATTTTCCTGATCAACTTTCATATATAAAGTTTATTAATCTGAGATCCCTAGAAATTTCTATGAATTTTGTAAGAAAAACCCTTTTTCTGTAATTTCGATGAGAGAGAGGAATTTACCAAAATTGATCGGCCATTCGATCAATGGCCCGGTGTTCTGCCTCTTAGATCTGACGTCTCATGCTATGCGTGGCTAAGTTAGCTGGCTCATCCGTTGGAGCGTTGGATCGGTGCGGGGACTATTGTAGGTCATTATCTAACGATCGGTGCTCCTTCTTCCTCCTCTTGGGCTCGAGGCGGCGCCATGGTAGAGTCATCTTCGGAGTCGAAGCAATCCAGAAGTAGGTGGTGCAATTCCGCTAGAGGTGCCACACGCTAGCCGATTTGACTGAACTAGATGCACCCCATGAGGTCGGAGCACACGGGAGGGATCACTTTTGATATCTATATTGGCCCTAACCAAGTCGATCACAAAAACTAAATAGGTCGCCCACAAGCGTACGAGGTACTGTTCTAGTATAGGTGATTGGCAAGATAAGGGGTCAGTCTATAGGGATAGAGGGGGTACTAGAGTTAGGTTTAGTGTAGGCTATGTTCCTAGTGCAGAGATTAGCGTTTGAGGGTTTAAAAAGGGTTTTGTTGTTAATTACTCTAATTGAGCAGCAAGAAAGACAAGATAGAAACTAAGTTATCAAAAAGATAAATTACCCTAAGCAAGTTGCATCTAAGCAACTAGGCTAAGAAATTAACCAAATGATAGTAAGATGAACTACACTACTCTAGCAAGGAAAGAAGCAATTAAGAAGCTAAACTAATCACTAGCAAGAGTAAGAACCTAAGTTAACACTAATGAGCTAGACTAAGCAATTTAACTAAGTTAATCTAAAGCAACTAAACTAGACTAGCATGAACAAGATGATTAAGGTAGGTGGGCCATTTGGGGGATGTAACTTTGATATTAGTTGGGGGATGTTATTATACAAGCATGGTTCTCATTTTACATCTAGATTACAAAACCAAACAATAAGACCAATACTATTAGAATGTACCCTATACTACTAGTAGAAGACTAAGGTTAGGTGTAATTCTAATAGGATTAGCCAAATCTAGGTTTTTGGGATAAGTGATAATGAGTAATTGAGGGTTGAGGGTATAGATGGGAGTAGAGATGAGGATATTTGACCTCATGCCACTAGCCATTCTATCCTTTAGAAGGCCCTAGGCAATTACATCAATTTCACTTATACTAGTAGCTTAGGTCTCATACCAAGTAGTAGAAGAGGAGATAGGCATGTGGGAACAAATGGGATTAGCTAGGGATCCCCTATTGGGACCTAGGAATCACTCCTAAGGTTGCCACATGTATCCCAATTCTCCTAGAAACATGGTATCATGAAGCATTCTCAAACAAGCAATTAATGACAAAAAGCACAAATTACAAGTATGGTAATGGGATAAGAGACACAAGCATGGAGCAATCATCATAGATAAAAATGAGTTCATTACAAGCCAAAAATTCCCCAACATGGTATCAAAGTCACATTTTAACCCCAAACAGCCCACCACTAGGGGCTTAGTTACACATAGTCAAAGAAACAACAAAAGGAAGGGGTAGAAGAGGAAGAAACACAATGGAGCTTGAGAAGTGGTCTTCTTCTTCACCTCCTACCTATTGTGGATAACTTCTCTCCTCCAAGGGTGCAGGTGAGCATGAATATATGGGGGATTATGGTAGAAAACCTAGCAAACTAGGTCTCTAAGGTGGAATGGAGGTGGAAATGGTGGATGTAGAGCACAAATGCAAAGGAAATGCACTAGATTCTCAAGGAGGAGTAATGGAAGCTTGGAGAAGCTGTGGGGAGTCTCTCCTTTTGTGCCCCAGCCACCTCCTATGTATATATAGGTGGTGGGGAAGCACTAGGGTAAGTAGGGGTAGGATAGGAAAATCAATGTAAAAGTATGGTAGGGTAGGTTGGTCACCATGACCGTGTTGATGTGCCACGACCGTGGTGAGGGTAGGATGGAACGGTCATGGAGTAGGAACACGGGCGTGGTATGGAAATGGTGTGGATATGCTGAGGAAGGTGGTGGCCATAGCCATCGTAGAGTGTCACAGTCGTGGTGGATGAGTGGCACCATGGCCGTGTTGGGTTAACACGACCGTTTTGGAGGAGGAGGGCGTGGTCATGGAGAAGCAGCACGAGCGAGTTGGTCTTCAATGGCCATGGTCGTGGTAGATGGCCATGGTCGTGGTGATTTGGGGGGAACTCCTTGTTGTCTCTGTTACTTTTTCACAATAAATGGAACGACCGTGGGGGGTTCCCACGATCATCTTTCACTCTTATGGCAAGGACCGTGCCGATGGCCATGACTGTGGTGTCTTCAAAGGGCCACGGTCATGGTAGGCGGCCATAGTCATGGCGATCTGGGTACAAATCCCCTATTGTCTCTGTTGATCTTTCACAATAAACGACATGACCATGGGGTTGTGCCCATGGTCATGTTGTCTTCAAAGGGCCACGATCATGGCAGACGGCCACAGTCGTGGCGATCTGGGTGCAAATCCCCTGTTGTCTCTGTTGATCTTTGACAATGAACGCCACGACCTTGGGGTTGTGCCCACGGTCGTGTTGTGCCCACGATCTTGTTGGGGTCTGCATCACTTGATTGTCCTTCAAACTTCATCATTTATGGATGTCTTTGCTTGATGACGACCCTTGGCCATTGGAGGTAGGTTAAGGGAGATTTTGGAGCCTTCTTTGGACCCCCCATGAGTGGAGGAGCCCTAGAATTCCTTCCTTCTCTCTCATACATCTAAGGCATGGTCCAAGTACCTAAAAATAGTGCAAAGCACATCCATACGCGCATTTGGCAATGGTAAACATATTAGGGGAAAAAGGCTTGTAATCTAACATGTTTAGATGTGATTTAAGTACAAAATGGCACTGGATGGAGCCCTGAAATAGGGCTACATCACCACCCCAAACTTAAAACATACTTGTCCTCAAGTATGGTCCAACTCAATCTCTCTTCAAATTTTCTACAAATAAGAAATGATGAATGCAATTTAAAAGCTAATTATTGCTAAGTGGGATCAAAGATGACTGAGTGCATGCATTTCCCCTCTCTCCTTTCCTACTTTCACAATCCAATCATGAAAAGAGCACAAAGCATATGAACTTCAAATAGAGCGCATAGAATACACAAGTTTTCCATATTTCTTCCATAATGTTCCGAGTAAACCATTTCATGTTGGCGTTAATCGAGGATGACAAGGAGTGTTGTTTCACCTTCATGCATTCAATCTTATATTTTAAATCACACCAAATGACCCACGTGTCTGCGAAAAAGGGCAAAATGATCTAGGTTTGATGTTTCCTAGCTCAATGGGTATGAAAGTGGAAGAAAGGGTTGCGGTAAGATTTGTGGAGTGCTATTGCACATTCATCTTTTCTTTATTTGAATGCTCTTAAATAGGAGCATCCTTTTGTTTTGTTTTTGCTTTTCTTTTTCTTTCTTTCCCTTGGTGTATATAGGGCATATGGTGGATAGAGTGAGGCGGGGAGATAAAGATATGGCCACCCCAAACTTTTGGAGGTGGCCAAGGCTGATTATGTGCACTAGGACATCGTTTTATGAGGCGTAGGGATATGAAGATGGTGGAAGAAAAGTCGGATCAAAGAGGGGTCATTGGTATGATTTTCCATATAAGACATCCTGTATGAAAATTAATCCAAAACTTCATCCTAGATATCACACCACATGAATGAACAAGATGAAATCGATATATCAATCAAGTGATTCCACAAACGCTAAGCGTTCAAAGCTTGCTCAACTTCACAATTCAACCAAATCAATCACAATCATAAGAGAGGTGATGTGCATGTAAAAAGTCAAAACATTGATACCATTTAGCAATAAAGCATGATATTTCATTTTCATTTTCCAAAGTTCATCATTTTCACTCAAAATAGTAGAGATTGGGTCAAAACATACTTTCTAGGCAAGAAATTTCAAATTTGGACAAAATTGGGCAAAATGGTACCAATTTGCATTAAATCACATCTATACCTACTTTAGGGAAATTTAAAACATAAAGAAGAAAATCCTAATTAAGATGCACAAGAATTTACAAAAAAACTACATGAAAATATAATGCATGATATGGAAGAGAATAAAGAACAATTTTTTTGAAAAATTAGGCAAAAATTGCATGAAACTAACTACATGCTATGCAACAATGCAAGCAAGCACACTAGGTCAGGGTAAAGAAATATGAAATGTCAGTCAAACTGTTTGATCAAATCTTAGTTTGCTTCCACTAGAGGTGCCACACCCTAATTGATTTGACTAAAGTAGATGCGCTCCATGAGGTCGGAGCACATGGGAGGGATCACTTTCAATATTTATATTGACCCTAACCAAGTCAATCACAAAAACTTATCAGGTCGCTCACAAGTGTACGAGGTACTATTGTAGTATAGGTGATTGGCAAGATAAGGGGTCGGTCCACATGGATAGAGGGGGCACTAGAGTTAGGTTTAGTGTAGGCTATGCTCCTAGTGCGGAGATTAGGGTTTGAGGGTTTAAAAAGGGTTTGGTTGTTAATTACTCTAATTGAGCAAGCAAGAAATGCAAGATAGAAACTAAGTTATCAAAAAGCTAAATTACCCTAAGCAAGTTGAATCTAAGCAGCTAGGCTAAGCGATTAACCAAACTAGAGCAAGATGAACTACACTACTCTAGAAAGTAAAGAAGCAATTAAGAAGCTAAACTAATCACTACCAAGAGCAACAAACTAATGAGCAAGACTAAGCAATTTAACTAAGTTAATCTAAAGCAACTAAACTAGACTAGCATGAACAAGCAAACAAAGCGATTTGGGTTTTAACAAGATGATTAAGGTAGGTGGGCCATTTGGGGGATGTAACTTTGATATTAGTTAAGGGATGTTACTAGACAAGAATGGTTCTCATTTTACATCTAGATTACCAAACCAAACAATAAGACCAATGCTATTAGAATGTACCCTATACTACTAGTAGAAGACTATGGTTAGGTGTAATTCTAATAGGATTAGCCAAATCTAGGTTACTAGGATAAGTGATAATGAGTAATTGAGGGTTGAGGGTAGAGATGGGAGTAGAGATGAGGATATTTGACCTCATGCCACTAACCATTCTAGCCTTTAGTAAGCCCTAGGAAATTACATCAATTTCACTTATACTAGTAACTTAGGTCTCATACCAAGTAGTAGAAGAGGAGATACGCATGTTGGAACAAAGGGGATTAGCTAGGGATCTCCGATTGGGATGTAGGAATCACTCCTATGATTGCAACATGTATCCTAATTATCCTAGAAACATGGTATCATGAAGCATTCTCAAACAAGCAATTAATGACAAAAAGCACAAATTACAAGTATGGTAATGGGATAAGAGACACAAGCATGGAGCAATCATCATAGATAAAAATGAGTTCATTACAAGCCAAACATTCCCCAACATGGTATCAAAGTCACATTTTAACCCCAAACAACCCACCACTAGGGGATTAGCTACACATAGTCAAACAAACAACAAAAGGAATGGGTAGAAAAGGAAGAAACGCCATGGAGCTAAGAGAAGTAGCCTTTTTCTTCACCTCCTAGCTGCGGTGGACGACCTCTCTCCTCCAAGGGTGTAGGTGAGCATGAATATATGGGGATTATGGTAGAAAACCTAGCAAACTAGGTCTCCAAGGTGGAATGGAGGTGGAAATGGTGGATGGAGAGCACAAATGCAAAGTAAATGCACTAGATGCTCAAGGAGGAGTAATGGAAGTTTGGAGCAGCTGTAGGGTGTCTCTCCTTTCGTGCCCCAGCCACCACCTATGTATATATAGGTGGTGGGGAAGCACTAGGGTAAGTAGGGGTAGGATAGGAAAATCAGTGTAAAAGTATGGTAGGGTAGGTTTGTCACCACGACCGTGTTGATGTGCTACAACCATGGTGAGTGTAGGATGGAACGGTCACAGAGTACGAACATAGGCGTGGCATGGAAAGAGTGTGGATATGCTAAGAAAGGTGGTGGCCACGGCCGTGGCGAAGTGCGACAGTCGTGGTGGATGAGTGGCACCACGGCCGTGTTCGGTTAACATGACCATTTTGGTGGAGGAGGGTGTGGTCGTAGAGCAGCAACATGGGTGAGTTGGTCTTCAGTGGTCACGGTCGTGGTGATTTGGGTGGTAACTCCCTATTGTCTCTATTAGTTTTTCACAATAAACAGAATGATCGTGGGGGGTTCCCACAGTCATCTTTCACTCTTATGGCCACGACCGTGTGGATGGCCACAACTGTAGTGTCTTCAAAGGGCCACGGTCATGGCAGACGACCACGATCGTGGTGATCTGGGTGCAAATCCCCTATTGTCTCTATTGATCTTTCACAATAAACAACATGACTGTGGGGTTGTTCCCACGATCGTGTTGTCTTCAAAGGGCCACAGTCATGGTGATCTGGGTGCAAATCCCTTGTTGTCTCTGTTGATGTTTCACAATAAACACCACAACCATGGGGTTGTGCCCACGGCCATGTTGGGGTCTGCATCACTTGATTTTCCTTCAAACTTCATCATTTACGGATGTCTTTGCTTGATGACGACCCTTGGCCATTGGAGGTTGGTTGAGGGAGATTTCATGGCCTTCTTTGGACCCCCCCCCCATGAGTGGAGGAGCCCTAAAACTCCTTCCTTCTCTCTCGTCCATCTAAGGCATGGTCCAAGTACCTGAAAATAGTGCAAAGAACATCCATAAGCACATTTGGCAATGGTAAACATATTAGGGGAAAAAGGCTTGTAATATAACATGTTTCGATGTGATTTAAGTACAAAATGGCACATGATGGAGCCCTGAAATAGGGCTACATCACCACCCCAAACTTAAAACATACTTGTCCTCAAGTATGCTCCAACTCAATCTCTCTTCAAATTTTCCACAAACAAGAAATGACGAATGCAATGTAAAAGATAATTATTGGTAAGTGGGATCAAAGATGACTGAGTGCATGCATTTCACCTCTCTCTTTTCCTACTTTCACAATCCAATCATGAAAATAGCACAAAGCATATGAACTTCAAATATAGCGCATAGAATACAGAAGTTATCCATATTTCTTCCATAAAGTTCTGGGTAAACCGATTCATATTGGCATTAATCGAGGATGACCAGGAGTTTTGTTTCACCTTTATGCATTCAATCTTATATTTCAAATCACACCAAATGACCCACGTGGCTGCGAAAAAGGAAAAAATGAGCTAGGTTTGATGTTTCCTAGCTCAATGGGTATGAAAGTGGAAGAAAGGGTTGCGGTAAGATTTTTGGAGTTCTATTGCACACTCATCTTTTCTTTATTTTAATACTCTTAAACAAGAGCATCCTTTTATTTTGTTTTTGCTTTTCTGTTTCTTTCTTGCCCTTGGTGTAGATAGGGCATATGGTGGATAGAGTGAGGCGAGGAGATAAAGATATGGCCACCCCAAACTTTTAGAGGTGGCCAAGGCTGATTATGTTCACTAGGTAGGGGTGTAAACGGTGCGGGTACGGTGCGGGTCTGGCCATACCCATATCCATACCCATCTAATTTAGCGGGTCCGGTTCCGGTTCTAGACCCGCATAATACAAAACTTGGACCCGCACCATACCCGTACCCGCAATAATAGTGGGTATGCAGTGCGGGTATGCGGGTAAGTGGTTCTATAAAACACCATATTGTTTATGTAAGAGAAATGACTATGTTATATATATTTAACACAACAAGATATTGTTATCATATAGTATATTAACATGTAATAGTTATATTAGACAATGCTATATTCTATACAATAAAATTAATTGAGTAATTCTTTACATATTTGTAGTCATGATCATAACATTTAATTTATGTAGAAAGTAATGTAGATTCGTAGACATTTTGATTTTAGGTTTACATATGATGTTCGTTATTGTAACTAGAATAGTTAATTCTTAGTTATATGACTAGTCTCAACCTTAGAGTAGGATATAATCTCAATAATTATATTAATTAGACTAGTAAAGTATGATATATATAACATATTATTTTAGTAGTTACTTATGTATAGCGGGTACACGGGTCTAGCGGGTCTGGGTCCAAGCATACCCATTATTGGACCCACTTATATGCGGTTCCAAGGGTATACGGGTCCAAGGGTATGCGGGTATAAAAAAATAGACCCGTGACGAGTTTTTTAAGGGTCCGTATTTGCGGGTCTGCGGGTCTACCCATACCCATTTACAGCCCTAGCACTAGGGCATCTTTTTATGAGGCGGAGGGATATGAAGATGGTGGAAGAAAAGTCGGATCAAAGAGGGGTCATTGGTATTATTTTCCACATAAGACATCCTGCATGAAAATTAATCCAAAACATCATCCTAGATATCACACCACATGAATGAGCAAGATGAGATTGATATATCAATCAAGAGATTCCACAAACGCTAAGCGTTCAAAGCTTGCTCAACTTCACAATTCAACCAAATCAATCACAATCATAAGAGAGGTGATGCACATGTAAAAAGTCAAAACATTGATACCACTTATCAATAAAGCATGACATTTCATTTGCATTTGCCAAAGTTTGTCAATTTCACTCGAAACAGTAGAGATTGGGTCAAAGCATACTTTTTGATAACCTCCTATTTTAGTTGATTATCTTAGTTTTTTTCTTTAGTTTCCCATACTCTTTTTAATTTAAACTATACATAATCCTAATTTTACCCCTTTTTGTAAATACACCATCAGACTAACTTTTTCCTTTTATATATGCAGAAAAAGCACAAAAAAAATCATAAAAGAATAACCCAGCCTCAAGACCGAGTGGAGTCAAACGGTCTCAAGACCGCATGAAGCCAACCGGTCCCGAGACCGCATGGAGTCAAACGGTCTCAAGAGCGCATGAAGCCAACCGGTCCTGAGACCGCATGGAGTTCAAACGGTCTCAAGACCACATGAAGCCAAACGGTCCCGATACCGCATGGAGTTCATACGGTCTCAAGACCGTTTGAAGCCAAATGGTCTCACAGTCCAAACGATCTTGAGGCCCCAAACGGTCTTGAGGTCCAAACGGTCTCCAAACCGTTTGGACTTCACTCAAAGCCTATAAATAAGACCCCAAGGGTCCTCCAAAAGAGGAGATCTCAGACGTCCAAAGGCTTCCCCAATCATTCCAGAGCTCTTGCCACTTCCATCCTCCGCCCTGGGGCTGTCAGTCTGAGGTCCATACTCCATCCTGAAGCTGCTTTCTCCTTCTTCGTCAAGAAGGTGGGAAGGGGAGACCTCCTCATCGTGCAACCTACGAAGACTGGTGGATCATTGCTCTCTCTCTCCAAGGGGTTGACCTTCTTCCATCCTTGTGGGGATGATGCTCTCTCTCTCTTCTCGCCTCCTTCTTGGTCTTAGTCATGAGGGAGTAGTCTTCTTCACTAGGGTGCGGGGAGTAGCCCCGCTACCCATACTTTCATATCATGTAAAATGTAATCCTTAGGTTGTAATGTATAGTTCTTATCTTTGTCGGTTCAACATCAAATGATTAATGAATACTTGTTGCTTGATCTCCAACTTGTGTTATCTTTTATCTTTTAGTATGAATTGTCTACGTTTGTACTATTAGATTCGAAACTCGTTTGCATGTTGGTTCTTGATGCATGTATCCACCATGTATCTGTTTCGGTATCTAGAAGTGTATCTCAAGAAGTGGAGTAAACTCACTATCATCCGTTGCACTTTCATACTATGAAATGGAATCAGTTGACGTATGGAAGTGCAACCTTGGTAAGTCGAGGAACACACTTTGCGAGGGGAATGATGTAAAGTAATGTGACCATTTGATCGGGAATGGCTGGCGTTGCAACATTCCCCCACTTCTCGTAGCTAGGTTATCCGAAAGGAGACTAGGTCTACAAGGATACTAACTGACCGAACTCTTTTTTGTAGGTTAAGTTTTGCTTTACATGTGTTGATCGATGTGTAGTGGCGGTGAAAAATTGATCACACCCTAGTGATCTTTATCATAGTTTAACTCTTAGATTTTCTTGCTTTCTTTACTTTTCATGTTTTAGTTTAAAACCATCAAAATCCAACTTTTCGATATAAGTGCCAACTAATGAGTAGCTAAGTGAAGTTCTATACATTTTTCATCTTGTTGCTTGCAACAAGACCGTTGTCTTTTGGGTTCGATCCTAAATCTGTACTATGATAAGGCTTCCATACTCTTATGGGGTTGGAGTTGTTATCTAAGCACCAGTTCTAGGTAAACCTAGAGAGAACATCAACTCCCTAGGGTTTTTGGTGCATCTTTGGGACTCCCATTGGAAGAGTGATCTTTTAGTGTAAGTCCAAGCTCCATCAAAAAATGGCACCGTTGCCGGGGACAACGGAACATTGTTATTTCACTTAGTACCTTTCTAGTTGGTTAGGATTTTACACTTTCTTTTTGAATCATAACTCTATATCTTCTTGAAACTTTCATATTTTCTAAGAGGTGTTCTCTTTTCTCTACTCAGGTAGAACACATGCATGCAATCACCGCATAGTCGCGGATTCTCCCCTGATCCAGAGTTCGACTCCGAGGTAGAGAGAAGTTTCCACCACCGAATCCGTCTCAATTGCCAACACGCTAGACAAATGGCTGACGAACAGCACCAAGATGCTTTGATAATGGATAGAGTTAATGCTGCCATCACCGCACAACGGGCACAACTTATCGCAGACACCCGTGCCCAAATACAAGCGGAGATACGAGCAGAAGAGCAAGCCCGCATAAGAGCGGAGACCGAGGCTGCTCAGCTCGAGTTACGAAACAAGCAACTGAGGGACTATGCAGTCCCGAAAAACTACGAGGACAACCACCCCGTCCGGCCTCCGATCATCAACACCCCAAACTTTGAGATCCGGACCCAGTGGATCCAGATTATGCAAGGAATCTCCTTCTCTGGAAGTTCAGGAGATGATTGCATGGACCATTTGAAAAGGTTTAAGGCATTATGCCGCCTGGTCCCGCAAGCCGATATCGCTTTCGATGCGATAATGCTCCACCTGTTCCATTTCACCTTATCTGGAAGGGCCTTGAGTTGGTACAACTCATTGGACAGAGAACCTATTATAACCACTTGGGCCCCTCTAGAGGAAAAATTCCTAGAGAAGTTCTTCCCACCCTCGCTGACCTATGAAATCAGAGGGCAAATCAATCACTTCTCCCAGCTACCTGGGGAAACCCTCGCTGAGGCATGGGAAAGATTTAAGGAACTTCTACGCAAATGCCCTCATCATGGAATTTCACAGAATCAACTGATAGAAACTTTTTATCGGGGGGTAAGCGATGATATTAAACAATTCCTAGATTCCTCATCTGGAAGAAATTTCATGAGGAAGAACTATGAGGACGCTTGGAAGATTGTTACTTTAGGAGCTGAAAACCAGTCCAACTGGGGACGGTCAGCTGGAAAAAGTGTCCTTAAAGTTTTCAAAGCTGAAGAATCTGTAGAGATGAAGGCTATAGCTGAAGCCTTGCAAACTATTGTTCATAAACAACAAGCCCTCGAAGCTTCTCTTGGAGAGGTCGACAAAAAGAAATCCCCTTTTGTACAACAAGTTAAGGCCGTCACAGGATCATGTGAGGCCTGTCATGCTTTGGACCATCCGACCCTCTCCTGCGGAATGTTGTATAACGTAATGATGGATCTGCATCCACCACCACAACCATACGAGCCCATCACTAATCAAGTGGAAGATCAGATTCCGGAACAAGTCAACTCCATCCACGCTATTCCCGGACAAGTTTACTACAACCCTAGTCAACCAAGGAATCATCCTGGGTTCCAGTACGGGAATCCTTCTGGAGCTGCGAATCCGCAACATCAGACATAGGGAGGATCTGATAGTAGGTTATCGCCTGGGTTCTCAAACAATTTTAACCAAAATCAAGGGAACCCAAGGAACAATTTCCCTAGGGCTAACTACCCTAGAAACCAATCAGCCTATTATCCGTACACTCATCCCCCGCTTCATCCGCAGCTGCATACTCAGCAGCCTCAACAACAAAGTCTTCAGAAAAACATTACCGCACGGCCGGAAGACGAGCTATCTCTGATAAGACAAATGATACAATCTCAGCAAACCATGTTAGCTAACCAACAAGCCCAACAAAAGGCAGTTGAAACCCAGCTTGCTCAGATTGCTGCACAGTTGAAGCCTTCGGCAGGCACTCTTGCTGGGCAGCCTGAACCAAATTCCAAGTATGGGCAAAACAAACATGAACAGCTGAATGTCGTCACCACAAGGTCGGGACACATTCTTCTTGAACCCACCAAGATCACCCTGGATGATGATGATGTGCCTATTTTTATGACAAAAGAGATTTCGCAACAAGGGATTGAGAAATCCCCCGAAGGCACAAAGGACAAAAACAAAGAGCAGGTGCCTGCAGAACCCGAGGTCCCGCAATTCAAACCAAGGATCCTGTATCCGGGCAGACTACAAGAAACAAAAATGGACGCCAGGTTTCAGAAGTTCAAGGAAGCAATGAAGAAACTGTATATTGACATCACACTCCTTGACGCTCTGACTGAAGTACCGGCATGGGAAAAATATCTCAAAACTTTACTATCACGAAAGTATATCACCAAAGAGCAAGAGACTGTCAAGCTTGCTCAAACCACTTCTGACATAATCTTGAACAAACTACCCAAAAAGAAGAAGGACCCAGGTTCCTTCGGAATCCAATGTTGCATTGGAAACGCATCTACAAAGAAAGGATTGGCTGACCTCGGGGCCAGCATATCCATTATGCCCTACTCAATGTGCCAACGTCTTAGTTTCACTGACTTGCTGCCTACAACAATGACTATTCAACTAGCCGACTCCACCATTACCGCACCGTTGGGAATCATTGAAGATATCCCAGTAAGGATAGGAAGGGATGCCTATGTTCCATGTGATTTTGTTATCATGGATATTAAAGAAGACTTGAGGTATCCGATCATTTTCGGCAGGCCTTTCCTAGCTACTGCCAGAGCACTAATCGACGTCGAAGCGGGAACCATCATTCTTAGGCTCGGAAAAGAAGCAATTCAATTCCGCGTCCTTGATAGTATGAAAGGCCCCAGCATCCAAGAAGAAGTTTTCCTTTTGGATGCAATTCAACAAATGTCGCAATTAGAAATCTCCGAGCCAATAGACAAACTTGAGAGTGCTCTTATCAATCCGAAAGTTGAATTTTCTACAAATGAACTAGTCCAGCAATGCCTCCAATACTTAGAAAAGATAGAAGAAGCGCCAAAGGCTACTTTTGAAGAGCTTAAAGCCATCACTACCATTGAAGCAGAAGAACCACCAAAAACCCCTGAATTGAAGACTTTACCCACAGGGCTCAAATATGTTTTCCTAGATGAGGAAGAACTATGCCCGGTTATTATCAGCTCCACCCTTACCGAAGACCAAGAAGTCAAACTTCTGGATAAACTGAGGAAGCATAAAAAGATCATTGGATGTAAAATAACTGACCTCACAGGCATAAACCCGGCTCTGTGTATGCACAAGCTTCCTATGGTTGAAGAATTTAAACCCTCTCGTGAACATCAAAGAAAATTAAACCCAAACTTGAAAGAGGTAGTTCGTCTGGAAGTCCTCAAACTACTCAAAGCTGGCATGATCTATCCTATCTCTTAGTGGGTCAGTCCAGTTCAGGTTGTTCCAAAGAAAGGGGGCACTACTGTAGTAATCAACGATAAAAATGAGCTAGTACCTACTAGGACTGTAACGGGGTGGTGAATGTGCATTGATTTTAGGAAGTTGAATAAAGCTACAAGGAAAGACCACTACCCTCTGCCTTTCCTTGATGAAGTCCTAGAACGCCTGGCCCACCAAAAGTATTTCTGTTATCTCGATGGTTACTCAGGGTTTTACCAAATACCCATACACCCGGAGGACCAAGAAAAAACCACCTTCACTTGTCCCTTTGGGACATATGCTTTCAGAAGAATGCCATTCGGGATATGTAACGCTCCTGCCACTTTCCAACGCTGCATGTCTGCTATCTTTGCCGGGTTAACTGAATCTGTTATGGAAGTCTTTATGGATGATTTCTCTATCTACGGAGACTCCTTCGACAACTGTCTAAACAATCTTGAACGAGTTCTGCAACGCTGCGAGGAAACGAACCTTATCTTGAACTGGGAAAAATGCCATTTCATGGTAACAGAAGGTGTCGTCCTCGGACATAGGGTAAGTGATAGGGGAATCGAGGTTGACAAAGCAAAGATCGATGTTATCTCAAAGCTGTCACCTCCGAAGGACATAAGGGGAGTCCGAGCTTTCCTGGGTCATGCAGGGTTTTACAGAAGATTCATCAAAGACTTCTCGAAAATAGCTAAACCCATGACCCAACTCCTAACCAAAGATGCCGATTTCATTTTTGACCAAGAATGTATGCGAAGTTTCTCCACCCTCAAAGAGGCATTAATCTCCGCACCTATTCTAAGGGCTCTAGACTGGTCGCAACCCTTCGAAATCATGTGCGACGCAAGTGATTATGCCATAGGGGTTGTTTTAGGACAACGAATCGATAAGAAACCCTATGTCATCTACTACACATCCAAAACGCTAGATGAAGCACAGAAAAACTACACCACCACAGAAAAAGAGTTTCTAGCTATCATCTATGCGTTTGAAAAATTCCGTTCCTACCTAATTGGCTCTAAAGTCATCGTCTACACTGACCATTCTGCTATCCGATACCTGATCCAGAAACAGGACGCCAAACCCAGGCTTATTCGCTGGGTATTGATGCTCCAAGAATTCGACCTGGAAATCAAAGATAAAAGTGGCGTGGAGAATGTTGTGGCCGATCATCTCAGCAGGATCGAAGTTGAAGAAAAAGATAAAATCCCTATCAGGGATTCTCTCCCTGATGATCAACTCATGAAGGCCACTCATAGTTTTCCTTGGTATGATGATATCGTTAATTACCTGGCCACAGGGATTATCCACCCGTCTGCTTTATATCAGGATAAAAGGAAGTTCCTTCACGACATAAAACGTTATCATTGGGACGAACCCTACTTATTCCACCTATGTGCCGACGAACTTTTTCGTCGGTGCCTGCCAGAAGAAGAAATAACCCCGGTCTTAGAACACTGCCATTCCGGACCCACGGGGGGGCATATGAGCACCAAGAAAACCGCCATAAAAATTTTACAATCTGGTTTCTTCTGGCCCACCATATCAAAAGACTCGTATGATTTCGTGAAAGCCTGCGACAAATGTCAATTTTCGGGCAACATATCAAAAAGGGATGAAATGCCCCTCACTATGTGGCAGGAAATTGAGCTATTTGATGTATGGGGGGTAGACTACATGGGACCTTTCCCTTCATCATATGGCTTCTCTTACATTCTGGTCGCAGTAGATTACGTCTCAAAGTGGGTCGAAGCTGTACCCACCGTATCCAGCGACTCCAAACCTGTTATCAAATTGTTCAAAGATACTATTTTTCTGAGATTTGGAGTTCCAAGAACGGTCATATCGGATGGCGGGACCCATTTCCTGGAATGAAGTTTCGAAGCGTTACTGAGAAAATACGGAGTCCATCACAAAGTCGCCACACCTTACCACCCACAATCTAGTGGCCAGGTAGAAGTATCCAATAGACAGTTAAAGGCGATTCTTGAAAAAACAGTGAATAAAAACCGCACTGATTGGTCCACCAAACTTCCTGATGCCCTCTGGGCATACCGAACTGCTTACAAAATACCAATTGGGACAACTCCGTTCCGTTTGGTGTATGGGAAGTCATGTCATCTTCCAGTCGAGCTGGAACATAAAGCCTGGTGGGCCATCAAGCAACTAAACTTCGACCTTAAAAGTGCAGGGGAGAACAGACAACTCCAGCTACAGGAGTTAGAAGAACTCCGAATGACACCATATCACAGTGCCAGAATCTATAAAGAGCAAACAAAAATGTGGCACGATGGGCATCTTAAGAGAAAAGATATCGCCGTTGGCGACAAAGTGCTCCTATTCAATTCCAAGCTCAAATTATTCCCTGGAAAACTTAAAACAAAATGGTCCGGACCCTTCACTATAAAACATATCTACCCAACTGGAGCTGCCATTATTATCGACAACAACGGAGGAGAACGAACGGTCAACAAGCACCGTTTAAAAAGATATTACACTCAGGAAGACAAAATGCATCGACAAACCATCGACATCAGAGATGCTACACCAACAGCATAACAACCTTACAGCTTCGTCGAGCCAACGACGTTAAACCAAGGCGCTACTTGGGAGGCAACCCATGACTCCATGACTTAGTTTAGCCGCAGCCCTTGTCCTAATTTCCTCTCACTCTATCACTTTGACACTCTGAGGACAGAGTGAGTGATAAGTTAGGGGGGGTACATCAGACAAGGGCAAGGTATCCCCTTTTTCTTCCCTTTTTGAATAAAGTCACCTCAATTAACTCTAGAATCATGTTAGTCCCTACAAGTAAATAGCACTTAGACATTTAATGGCGATTTAACAATTTCCACCCACCACTGATTCCACATTTTTGCTTCAATTCTTTATCTGACCCTCCACAGGTCAAAATCAAGGCTGAAATAAGCCAAGCTCTCGAGGATGAGAGGGAAATCAGGCAACTTCCAAGCCAAATCAAAAAGTTCTGCAAGTGGACCACAAACCAAATAAGTGCACGTTGAAAAACTTTAAGAGCATCTTTCCTCTCTTCAAAATAAAAGAGGCTTGGCCGCCCAAAATAAATTCTCAAAAATCCCAAAACCCAAGCCTGCGAGTTATTGAATAAAAGCCAGAGAGATGAATAAAATTATGAGAATTGTGTGCCATGCATAAGGATCTATACGAAGAACTGACGAAGGTCTCACCCGGCCGGCACATTCCGCTGCCCTCACAAAGGCAGATGTGTCGTGCCCGGTAGTGAAACCCTAAAGTTTCCAAGTATATGAAAGGCTCATAAAGGACTCGCCCGGCCGGTACATTCAGCTGCCCTCATAAAGGCAGATGTGTCGTGCCCGGTAGTGAGATTCTAAAAAGCATAGATAGCCCCTCCCCCACTTGAAGGGGGAGCTACACTTCAAAGCCTTTAGCCAACCCTCATACCCACTCTAGCTTCCAGTAGGTTTTTCAGAGAGGTATAAAGCTGATTAGAGTCAACAACATGCACAAAATAAGGTGGTCCCAATGCAAACTTTGAGATACGGAAAGAACCTGAGATCCAAGCAACTCTCAAAATCCGAAAGAATCAAGGCATGCAATAAGACTTGATATGACCCCAGGGGAACTCAGGTCAAGAATTGAAGCAAGAGTATGGAAATCCTAAATAAAATCGCCTCGCCATTACATGTCTCAGCTCTATCTAACTTGAGAACAAGCTAGATTCTAAGTTAGGGGGGGTGATAACCTCCTATTTTAGTTGATTATCTTAGGATTTTTCTTTAGTTTTCCATACTCTTTTTAAGTTTAAACTATACATAATCCTAATTTTACCCCTTTTTGTAAATACACCATCAGACTAACTTTTTCCTTTTATATATGCAGAAAAAGCACAAAAAAAATCATAAAAGAATAACCCAGCCTCAAGACCGAGTGGAGTCAAACGGTCTCAAGACCGCATGAAGCCAACCGGTCCCGAGACCGCATGGAGTCAAACGGTCTCAAGACCGCATGAAGCCAACCGGTCCCAAGACCGCATGGAGTTCAAACGGTCTCAAGACCGCATGAAGCCAAACGGTCCCGAGACCGCATGGAGTTCATACGGTCTCAAGACCGTTTGAAGCCAAACGGTCTCACAGTCCAAAAGGTCTTGAGGCCCCAAATGGTCTTGAGGTCCAAACGGTCTCCAAACCGTTTGGACTTCACTCAAAGCCTATAAATAAGACCCCAAGGGTCCTCCAAAAGAGGAGATCTCAGACGTCCAAAGGCTGCCCCAATCATTCCAGAGCTCTTGCCACTTCCATCCTCCGCCCTGGGGCTGTCGGTCTGAGGTCCATACTCCATCCTGAAGCTGCTTTCTCCTTCTTTGTCAAGAAGGTGGGAAGGGAAGACCTCCTCATCGTGCAACCTACGAAGACTGGTGGATCATTGCTCTCTCTCTCCAAGGGGTTGACCTTCTTCCATCCTTGTGGGGATGATGCTCTCTCTCTCTCTTCTCGCCTCCTTCTTGGTCTTAGTCATGAGGGAGTAGTCTTCTTCACTAGGGTGCGGGGAGTAGCCCCGCTACCCATACTTTCATATCATGTAAAATGTAATCCCTAGGTTGTAATGTAGAGTTATTATCTTTGTCGGTTCAACATCAAACGATTAATGAATACTTATTGCTTGATCTCCAACTTGTGTTATCTTTTATCTTTTAGTATGAATTGTCTACGTTTGTACTATTAGATTCGAAACTCGTTTGCATGTTGGTTCTTGATGCATGTATCCACCATGTATCTGTTTCGGTATCTAGAAGTGTATCTCAAGAAGTGGAGTAAACTCACTATCATCCGTTGCACTTTCATACTATGAAATGGAATCAGTTGACGTATGGAAGTGCAACCTTGGTAAGTCGAGGAACACACTTTGCGAGGGGAATGATGTAAAGTAATGTGACCATTTGATCGGGAATGGCTGGCGTTGCAACATTCCCGCACTTCTCGTAGCTAGGTTATCCGAAAGGAGACTAGGTCTACAAGGATACTAACTGACCGCACTCTTTTTTGCAGGTTAAGTTTTGCTTTACATGTGTTGATCGATGTGTAGTGGCGGTGAAAAAACGATCACACCTTAGTGATCTTTATCATAGTTTAACTCTTAGATCTGCTTGCTTTCTTTACTTTTCATGTTTTAGTTTGAAACCATCAAAATCCAACTTTTCGATATAAGTGCCAACTAGTGAGTAGCTAAGTGAAGTTCTATACGTTTTTCATCTTGTTGCTTGCAACAAGACCGTTGTCTTTTGGGTTCGATCCTAAATCTGTACTATGATAAGGCTTCCATACTCTTATGGGGTTGGAGTTGTTATCTAAGCACCAGTTCTAGGTAAACCTAGAGAGAACATCAACTCCCTAGGGTTTTTGGTGCATCTTTGGGACTCCCATTGGAAGAGTGATCTTTTAGTGTAAGTCCCAGCTCCATCACTTTCTAGGCAAGAAATTTCAAATTTGGGCAAATTTGGCCAAAATGGTAACAATTTGCATTAAATCACATCTAAACCTACTTTAGGGAAATTTAAAACATAAAGCAGAAAATCCTAATTAAGATGGATAAGAAATTAAAAAAAACTACATGAGAATGCAATGCATGATATGGAAGAGCAAAAAGAGCATTTTTTTTTAAAAATTAGGCAAAAATTGCATGAAACTAACTACATGCTATGCAACAATGCAAGCAAGCACATTAGGTCAGGGTAAACAAATGTGAAATGTCAATCAAATTGTTTTATCATCTTGCAAAAATTTAGCATGAGGCACATAGAGAAAAATGCAGTAGAAGAAGGGATTACCGCCCTACCACCCCAAACTATTAAATCATGCTGTCCTCATCATAAAATAGAAGTTTAGACTAGTAGGGTAAAAGGTGTGGGGTTGTGAAAGACAACCGCCAAGAGCTGGAGTGGTCAATGTAACACTAGGTGAACATGACAGGACCACCACGGTCGTGCTGAACAACACGACCGTTCTAGCCTTCTTCCTGTAGATCCTCTATTGATTTGCAATTTCTTCTTCCACTTTGACCTCTGCTTTGGCTAAACCCTTTAGCATCATATTTTCTTCCTTGTACCTGTGCTAACATGATTCACAAATAGAAAAACTATCAAGTATAGTGTGTATGTGTGTTTCTTGGAAACCAAAAGAAAGTATGATAAAACAAGGTTCGAGAATCTCAAACCACATGGGTTGCCTCCCACTAGCGCTAAATTTATATCCTTCGATCGGGCTTGTTTCTCTTTTCACTAAGTATCGACACCCACACTGTCCTTCTTTTCCTCTATAGTGATCCTATCCAATGTTCTAACGACATGTGCTTCATCTCATGGAGTGTGCATCGAACAAAAGTATGTACTTGATCTCCACATCTCTAGGGGATCATGATAGCATAGACTCTCACCGAAGTCTTAATTACCCAGCTTGTTCCTATCCTCTTCAGTAAATATAAAGAAATCAAACTTTCTCCTCTTATAGGTGACCTTCAGAGTGCCTGTACGCACATTAATTTCTGCACCCGCGGTGGACAAGAAGGGCCTCCCCAATATAAGGTATTCTTTCCCATCAATAGGTTCAGAATCCACTATTAGAAAATCGGTCACATATGCATTGTTTATCCTTTCATCCATCAATACTATTGCATTTTGCAGTATTCCCAAGGGCTTCCTTTTGGTTCCATCACCTAATAAAAGGACACAATCCACTGATTCCATTTTATTTAGGCGAAGACATAAATACATGCTCCATGGCATGATGCTTGTCCCTGCACCTAAGTCAAGGAGAGTGTGCTCGATGGGTTATGTACCAATGTAGTAGGTGATGAGAGGCACTCCCAGATCATCTCTCTTTTCTGGAAAGCCCAGGTCAAAGATGAAGTTAACTGATTTTGAAGCAACAATTTCCTTGTTCGGTAGTAGCACTAGTTTTCTCTTCCCCATGCATACATCTTTCACCAACGAAAAGAATTATGTGATGAATTTCATCCCTTGCTTCAAGGGTCCCAGGAGGTCCATGATACTACTACCCTTTTCTCGCAGAGATAGACCTTCATGGAATTGCTTCTCAACTACATCGACTATTTCTACAACACTCATTGGACCTTGAGGAGGGATGATCGTGATCTTTGTCTCATGAGAAGATTTTGACTCCCATAAAGGTATTGCTTCAAGTGCTGTTATGTCAATGGCCTGTGAAGCAGCAGACATGACCTTGTCACAAGTAGCCAGATGATCCATATCTATTGCACTTTCATTATTCGCAAGAGAGGGCAGGACAAGTGAGGGTGCCTCTTCATTCAAACCGGGAGTAGCAGAAATTTGGTTGCACTCACCACTCTCTAGCATCGAGCTTTTACCATCAACCTTAGTCACTTTCCTCTCCCCTTTCTCAAGATTGTGAGCAACTTTTTCTCCCCATATGATAGATACCATATTTACTTGTTCATGGGTAGAAGGAGGGGCTTGTGGGGGTGGTTGTGGCTGCTGGGGTGGTGGTGGCCTTTGGTGAGGTGAATTTGGGTTTTGGAGGATGAATTGTGGTTGTGATTGTTGTGGTGTCTATTGTTGTTGTGAATGGGGGTGGTATTATGAGGGTGGTTGTTGGTATGAATGAGGTGGAGGTGGAGCATATTGGTAGTTATGGGGTGCCTGCGGAGGTGGTGGAGCATAGGGGTTCGACGGTGTTTGGTATGACGGTAGAGCATATGAACTTAGAGTGCTCCCTAGGAAATTACCATCATTGTTTGGGTTGGGCATTGGTTGGGATGGAAGTCTTCCTTCTTCCCTCCTAGCAAGAGAGAGAGAAATTTGATCCAATCTTTGCTCAAGGTAGTGGATGGACTTTCCATGTGAGTTCACATCCTTTTTCACTTCATCCAAACTTTTTAATCTTCCAATCACCTCATCTTCAAACTTTGAGTTGTAGCATGGCCTCGACTGCCCTTGTCCTTGTCCATCCTCATTCTGTTGTCTCCAAGAAAAATTCAAATGTTTCCTCCACTCGGGAGTGTAGGTGTTGGACATGGGACCTTGATTGTTGTGGCTGCCAAAGGAGTGCAAAGCATTCACTTCCTCATCCACAGAGTCAACTGTCATGGTGGTTGGCCAGGAGAGCCACCAGCTTGATTCTTCATCAATCTCATCATGTCCACCATCATTTTCATCATATCGGGGTCGGTAGCATTGTGGGTTGGAGTCACAAAGGAAGGTGGAGGGATGTGGCTTCGTCCGCAATGCTCCCCTTTTGTAGAAGCGTGATGGCACGGGTTTTCAGCGAGGTGTTCAAACAAGGGCCACGATTCTTTGGGTGGCTTTGCCATGAAAGTACCTCCGCAGGAGGAGTCGAAGTTGTTTTGGCTTTGCTTTTCAAGCCTGGTGTAGAAGGCTTGAATGAGTTGCCACAAAGGCACTTCATGGTGAGGGCAGTCACATAGCAATTTTTGGAACCTCTCCCACGCCTCGTGGAAGGGTTCATTCTCCTTCTGAGTAAAAGAAGTGATGCACCTCATCATGTAGGAGAACTTTGCAATAGGAAAGAACTTCTTGAGGAATTCATTTTTAACTTCATTCCATGTAACCAGCTCTAGCTTTGACATGTACCACTCTTTAGCTTTCTCTTTTAGGGAGAAAGTAAAGAGGGTCCTTCGGTTGGAATCGTCAGTGGCAGCAGGTGTACGGAAGGTGGAGCACGTCTCTAGGAGAGCATCAATGTGGTGATAGGGGTTCTCATTTTCCATCCCATAGTAGGTAGGGAGGAGTCCTAGGAGTGCAGGTGGAATGGAGAATTGTTGACCCGACATCTGGTCAACCAAGGTGGCGATGGGGGAGTTGTAGTTCATTGGGGTGAAGTATTCGTGGAGCGGGCGGTGCTGCGGTGGTTGAGCATTCCGTTGCGAGTTGTTTTCAGCCATCTCTGCCTCTCTGTGTTGGTTGCGGCGAGCTTGGCATCTCCTTCTATCAATATCAGGGTCGTACAACACCAAGTCGGTACAAGTAGAATGCGTGCGATGCAAGCACAACTGTCACCTATGCAATACACAAACAAACATCAGGAAGCCACGTTAGCAAACCAAGATGCAAAAGTAACACAAAGAATAAATAATAGCAATGGTGAGGGCAAAAGGAATGGCTAAGGTACACTATCTAACTAGGCCGAGCGCCTATATCCCCGACAACAGTGCCAGAAATCTTGGTGCACTTCCGCTAGAGGTGCCACACGCTAGCTGATTTGACTCGACTGGATGCGCCACACGAGGTCAGAGCACACGGGAGGGATCACTTTCGATATTTATATTGGATCTAACCAAGTCGATCACAAAAACTAAATAGGTCGCCCGCAAGCGTACGGGGTACTGTTGTAGTATAGGTGATTGGCAAGATAAGGGGTTGGTCCACAGGGATAGAGGGGGCACTAGAGTTAGGTTTAGTGTAGGCTATGTTCTTAGTGCGGATATTAGGGTTTGAGGGTTTAAAAAGGGTTTGGTTGTTAATTACTCTAATTGAGCAAGCAAGAAAGGCAAGATAGAAACTAAGTTATCAAAAAGCTAAATTACCCTAAGCAAGTTGAATCTAAGCAACAATGCTAAGCAATTAACCAAACGAGAGCAAGATGAACTACACTACTCTAGCAAGGCAAGAAGAAATTAAGAAGCTAAACTAATAACTAGCAAGAGAAAGAACCTAAGTTAACACTAATGAGAAAGACTAAGAAATTTAACTAAGTTAATCTAAAGCAACTAAACTAGACTAGCATGAACAAGCAAACAAAGAAATTTGGGTTTTAACAAGATGATTAAGGTAGGTGGGCCATTTGAGGGATTTAACTTTTATATTAGTTGGGGGATGTTATTAGACAAGCATGGTTCTCATTTTACATCTAGATTACCAAACCAAACAATAAGATCAATGCTATTAGAATGTACCCTATACTACTAGTAGAAGACTAGGGTTAGGTGTAATTCTAATAGGATTAGCCAAATCTAGGTTTCTAGGATAAGTGATAATGAGTAATTGAGGGTTGAGGGTAGAGATGGGAGTAGAGATGAGGATATTTGACCTCATGCCACTAGCCATTCTAGCCTTTAGAAGGCCCTAGGAAATTACATCAATTTCACTTATACTAGTAACTTAGGTCTCATACCAAGTAGTAGAAGAGGAGATAGGCATGTGGGAACAAAGGGGATTATCTAGGGATCCCTATTGGGGCCTAGTAATCACTCCTAAGGTTGCCACATGTAACCTAATTCTCCTAGAAACATGGTATCATCAAGCATTCTCAAACAAGCAATTAATGACAAAAAGCACAAATTACAAGTATGGTAATGGGATAAGAGACACAAGCATGGAGCAATCATCATAGATAAAAATGATTTCATTACAAGCCAAAAATTCCCCATCATAGTATCAAAGTCACATTTTAACCCCAAACTGCCAACCACTAGGGGCTTAGCTACACATAGTCAAAGAAACAACAAAAGGAAGGGGTAGAAGAGGAAGAAACTCCATGGAGCTCGGAGAAGTAGCCTTCTTCTTCACCTCCTAGCTGATGTGGACGACCTCTCTCCTCCAAGGGGGCATGTGAGCATGGAGATATGGGGGATTATGGTAGAAAACCTAGAAAACGAGGTCTCCAAGGTGGAATGGAGGTGGAAATGGTGGATGGATAGAACAAATGCAAATGAATTGCACTAGATGCTCAAAGAGGAGTAATGGAAGCTTGGAGTAGCTGTGGGGTGTCTCTCCTTTTGTGCCCCAGCCACTACCTATGTATATATAGGTGGTGGGGAAGCACTAGGGTAAATAAGGGTAGGATAGGAAAATCAATGTAAAAGTATGGTAGGTTAGGTTGGTCACCATGGCCGTGTTGATGTGCCACGACCATGGTGAGGGTGGGATGGAACGATCATGAAGTAGGAACATGCACGTGGTATGGAAAGGGTGTGCATATGCTAAGGAAGGTGGTGGCCACGACCGTGGCAGAGTGCCACGGTCGTGGTGGATGAGTGGCACCATGACCGTGTTGGGTTAACACGACTATTTTGGAGGAGGAGGGCGTGGTCATGGAGCAGCAGCATGGGCGAGTTGGTCTTCAGTGGCCACAATCGTGGTGATTTGGGGGGCAACTCCATGTTGTCTCTGTTAGTTTTTCACGATAAATAGAACGACCGTGAGGGGTTCCCACAGTCATCTTTCACTCTTCTAGCCACGACTGTGCGGATGGCCACGACCGTGGTGTCTTCAAAGGGCCAAGGTCATGGCAGACGACCACGGTCATGGCGATCTGTGTGCAAATCCCCTATTGTCTCTGTTGATCTTTCACAATAAACGGCACGAACGTGGGGTTGTGCCCACGGTCGTGTTGTCTTCAAAGGGCCACAGTCGTTGCAGACGACCATGGTCATGGCGATCTAGGTGCAAATCCCATGTTGTCTCTATTGATCTTTCACAATAAATGCCACGACCGTGGGGTTGTGCCCACGGACGTGTTGGGGTCTACATTACTTGATTGTCCTTCAAACTTCATCATTTATGGATGTATTTGCTTGATGATGACCCTTGGCCATTAGAGGTAGGTTGAGGGAGATTTTGGGGCCTTCTTTGGACCCCCCATGAATGGAGGAGCCCTAGAAATCCTTCCTTCTCTCTCATCCATCTAAGGAATGGTCCAAGTACCTGAAAATAGTGCAAAGAACATCCATAAGCGCATTTGGCAATGGTAAACATATTAGGGGAAAAAGGCTTGTAATCTAACATGTTTAGATGTGATTTAAGTTCAAAATGACACATGATGGAGCCTTGAAATAGGGCTACATCGGTAGGGAGGGTTGCAGAGCTCGTGAAGCAGCCGGTCAGGGTCAGGGTGAGATGGAGAGATGAGTGGGGATCTATATTTAGGGTTAGGAAGGGTCCATTTAGGGTTTCCCCATCGGCTGCCACTCTCACCTTCGGGTGAATTGGGCATTTCACCTAGAAGCTTCGAGAGGTCAGCAAACTAGGGTCCAGAGGGTTCAAAATCCTCTCTCGGATTCAATGGAACTAAAACCAGGTTTGTACATGCTCAGGATTACGAGGAAATTGAGGGGGGAAATCCCTCTGTAACTCGGCTAGAGTCCGAGTTCCTGTGGAACTGGATGATGAGTGTCTATTGTTGGATCAAGATCCAATAGCTCTCATGTGGCACAATCAACCAAAAATGAAAACATATTCCTATTTTCAAGATAAATCATTTATTTGAGGATAATTTGAAAAAGTCACAACTGTTATTCTGTAACTCCTTTTTATCTCAAATTTTAAGGGAATCTCACTAATGCCTTAATATTTCATCATGCCAAATTTGGTATTATTATCTAAATAAACTGGGTCCTTTTCTTTAGTTGCAAGTCATTACTTAATTATATACATTTTCACATATTTTCTTTTTCCCTTGCCATTAAATTATCATCTTGGATTCCGTAGACCTCAAGGAACCATAAATGCATGAAATCCCATCTTGGGAATATTCTTTAGCCTTTTACTTATCATTTATCCATTTTCTTATTTATCCCTTTATTCACAGGAATTCCTTTTTCTTTTCTTTTTCTTTTTCTCTCAACTGGGCTCAATAGCCAATAAAGCCCATTAAGAAAACAATCAAGGGTATTATGAACGAAAGTCATTCAATTCAAACAAGTAATTTGACCATTGATTTCATTTATCAATTAAAAGGAGGTTTACAAATCTCATTACATGGTTTATGAAATTTTAGGTTATAAAAATTAATCTCCCTATTAGAGAGGGAAAGTATTAATCTTGACTAGCACCTCCCTAATGGTATGTAGGAAGATCCGTAATGGTACAAGGTATGCAGGGGATGGGCCCAATAATATATGTGATGATTGTGTTAAGTCCACCTTAGTAATACATGTTGATTGAAATATGATTAATAACTTGGGTTTACTTGATTCTTCATCTTAAATAATGTATTCCTTTTTCTTTTCTTCTTTCTTCAATTATTTCATGTATGCCAACATGGTATCTATATTGTTTCTACCATGTACCAACTTTATGTTGATTCATTTGTTTCACATATTTTCTAGGTTCAGAGCTAGCATGGGAGAAAATATGTGAATGAGAAGTTGTACATGTTTACCTATTCTGTAGATCCTAGTTAGCATACATGTTCATAGACTGTAGACTTTTCATTAAATATGTAATTGTAAATCATGTTGTAATAATCCAATTTGTAATATACACATGTTGAATGTTGAGAATGTTATGTTGTATGAATTATATTTGAATGTTCATGTATGCACAAATTTCTTCCCCAACACACTTTGATACAATTGCCTAACATTTTTAGATTTTTCCTCTCAGGTCTTCTAAGTCTTGAGACAGTAGAATCTCAGGATGTTACAACCAATCATGTGATGATTGTAATGGCATAATTTGTAACTGATTTGATTAATATATAAAGGAAAGCTTCCAATTTATTCTGTTTAATTAAATTATGATATAATGATGTAGCATTATAATTGTCTAGATAATTATATTACTCAATGACGTAAGTATTCAAGTACGTGACTCAGGGAAATGAGATCATATGAATGTTCAAATTACATATATATTATCATTATGTCCATGCTCGATTGTTATTGTGGAAGGTTTATAGACAACAATGACACATAAGATCATAGCGTGAGTTGGTTGATGACAGAGTCTCATTAGTCATGATATGGCTATATCAAACCAAGTACACAAATACATGTTAGAGAACCACATATCAGACAAACCCATCATGAGATTGACACATGGAAACCATTACAATGGTAGTCATGGTCAGATCCCATAGTGATGGTGGTGTTTGCGGTTCATAGACCCAAAATCACTGTGCTCATCACACGTTGTTTGGTACACTTTGACATCATCAAACACAATCCTGAAACATGGGTTGTTATAGCGGTGATGATTGGGTGACTGTGACACATGTAGACTGACTGTGAGTGATAGATATGGGATTTGTCCCTCCTAAGGGAGTATGATATCCAAGGCCTCTTGATTAGCAATACTAAGAAATGCATGGCCATGCACATGTGAGTCAATATGTGAAATTGAGCTTACACATATCTCAGACAGTCTTCTCTGGTTCAAGAGACAAGATAAAATGTTGAAGAGGGTGACTGCTCCATGCCTTGAGTTCAATCTAGATATCAGAGACAAAAGAATTATACAAACACTATAACACCAAGAACAAATTATATGTTGAAGTTGTTCCCCAACATTCCATTCATTTAGGTAGCACTGATGTGCGACTAGGCTACACTCTTTGCTTGTGATGTCATAAGTTGTTATGGACACTCACTGCCATTGTGATATGGGACCTATAGGGTCACACACATAGGTCTTGACATAGAAGAGGAGTTAAATCTTGAATGATGATTGAATTGATTACTAAAGTATTTAGGTATTCAATTCATGTATAAAATCAGATGGATACACTACCAGACAATTGTCTCACTGAGTGAGACAAACGTTTGGAGGGCCATACAGTTGGCTCAAATGTTGAGATGGCCGTTTGGGGTGTCAGGCTGATCAAAAATTGAATTGACTAAGTTCTGCTCAAATTGAGGTGCAAATTGACCAATTCATTCTGATGAACAGACTGGCTCAACTTGGCTCGGCTCACCGGATGACTGTTTGGGTGAGTGAGATGGCTTATCACAAGGGAGAGATCATTCATTTGGGTTGAGGGAAGGTTCTAGATAATTTCCTGTATTCATTTCAATTGCACATTACTTGTTGTGCAAGGAATTAATGTTTAACATTAATTAAATTCAAAATTGCCAAATTCATATGTGACTGGAAAACTACGAAATGCCCATATCTCATGACAGATGACCGTCTGGGTTACCAAATGGCCATTTTTGTGGTTGTAAATTATGAAAATGTGATATCTTCCAGTCCCTTCCACTCCCACATCAAATGGGAACCCTAACCCTGGCCTCTACTATAGATAGAGGGGTACTGGGTGCTTCACGGAGCACAACACAAACAATAAAGAATCAATTGCTCTGACAATTGTTGTCCTCTCTTGTTGTGGTAACCAAGAGATCCCAATAAAGTCCTACATCACTAGGGAGGGATAACTATGAGAGAGAAAAACTAATGATGATTGTTGTTGGAGAGCAAGTTGGTGACTAGTACGCCAACGAGAGGGACAAATCCTTCCTATTTGTTCTAGTAGGATGATAGGAGTTCTAGGCGGTCTGTGTGGACTTCTCTAGAGGAAAGAGTCCTTTGCATGCTTCTAGGAGGACAACATCAACCTATAGTCTATGGTGAGACTGCGAGAGATGCTGTAGAAATTGTTCGTGTTTGCTGTCTGTGGTGAAGAACTGGAGTTGCACAAACATCTTCTAAGAGAAACTAGTAAATTGTTGTGAATCTATTACTGATTAGGAGATGTCACTAGACTTTCTCCAGGACCAGGTATATCCTTGAAACCATCCTTCCCTACTTATAGTTATTGACGCGATCTACTAGTTTATGGGGAATATGGTAGATAATTTTTTTTGTTTTCACTACCTATTCTGTAGCAATATCTCCCGACATAATCAAGGTACACTTTATCCTCCTATTTGCCAAACTAGTGGTATTAAACTTGCTTGTATGAATGTATGCTTAAATGTCTTATCTTTATATACTTGTTCGAGCTACTTGTTCCCTATGATTAGTGTGTTCATCTTGCTTGAAGTATGTTGCACAAATATTGAACATAATTGAACTTGTCCATTATACAAACCTAGTGTACATGCATGTATTCTCGGGGTAAGGGAAAAAGGCATGTTGAAACAGGGTTAGCTCATTGACTTAGGTCTTGAGGTCCCTCACGTATAAAAAAGGGTTAGCTAATCTTGAGCATCCTTACATATCCTTCCTTTGAGAAAGTTGGTCAATGGCCATATATTGTTGTTAAGTATTATGGAAATACACTTAAACACATTTACATGTTAATAAGAAAGTCATCACTATTTCTGTTTTCTTTCTTTCTATTATATTAAGCTTTTCCAAGCATACATGTTCTCTTAAACCCATGAGTTTTTGTATTTTATAGCGTACTCAGCACAATTGTACTGATGTGTACCCTTTTTATGATTTTAGGTAACATGTATGCTTATGACTCTTGCTATGATCATTTCTTTTGATCTATGGTTATAATATATGTTTCTTACTCTGGTGATATCTAATGACATGCAAATGAAATTCTCATGGGTTGACATATGGGATTGAGATCTTATTTCACGTACTAGTTTAGTTTCTTGTATGTTATCGTGTCTCTTACCATGTTCTTGGTTGTGGTTTTATTCATACATATGTTATGTGATCGATTCTTGGGATGGACACCCAGGTCCACTCGCCTTTGTCTGTGTATCTATTAGGAGTGTGGACTTAAGGTATAAATGGTTACATGACAAATGGTATCAAAGTAATCACATATCCTCTATGCATGTTTAATAACCCAATTCTACATACCCTACAAAGTATTCTACCATCTCATCTCTTCATTATGGACTACCCTAATTCACCCATTAGATGATGATTAATTAGGTTCTCATATCTTCATGTGATTCTTCTATTCATGATTATTTATCATGTGATTTCTCAATTATGGGTAGCATATGTATGGGGATAACTAAAATTTGAATGAATTGGTAAAAGAATGAGTAAGATGATGATGATGCCATGATTTGATCTTAATTCAAAAACTCAATTATTATTAACTCTTGAATATAAGAACTCTTGAATGATCCCTCAGGTCATGTAAGCTCAATATTACCAAATCTAGACCACATGCTTCATATGTTTGAGGTAAACATGATAATACTCTTTATATCATGAGCTAAGGAGGATTTGTACATTATGCCTCATAGTTTATGAGGTTCCTATTATATTAAATCAATGTTGCCCTATTCTTGACCAAACCTCAAACATGATTAAGAAAAATTTCCCTTGTTTGATATGTACCATGATAATGCCATGGAATGACTAAACTCTTAGACTCTCAAAGTATAGATACAAGAGGCATCTTGCCTATTGATTCATATGCCTCTTGGTAATCTCTATTTTGAATAACATGATGAACATGGATCTCACTCTTTCCATATTATGCTCTAACTCTTGGACTACTCAATTTGACTTCTCGATTTACAAAATATACCCTTACCATGAACTTGAAAGGAAGGAAACACGATTATGCCCTTGATCTGATAAAATCTTGAAATATGGTTTCCCTATTACAAACTTGATCCTCATCTCATGACTTTATGACGTACAATTTGGTAATTTATACTCTCCCTATTTGGATATGCTTGATGTCTCATGACTAATGTAGACTATTGTGCTAGATTGGGGTGGTGGTTGACTCATGAATCCCCTAACCTAAGTAACATACCCATTATGACTGCCTTTAAATTTTTCATCTTGTTGATTATTTAGAGTTTGGAAAGGTAACCCCTTCCACCCAATTGCAATTTCTTAACCTAAGTCTTTAATAAGTTAGACTTATGATGATACTGATACTCAATCTTGAGTCTTGATTGGATGATGATCTTAAAATATTACTATGTTGACTATAGCTTGTGGATGAGTTCCTAGAAAGACCTAGGTTTATATCATTCATCAATGACAAACACCATGATGATGAAATTGATGTTGATACCACAAAATGCCCCTAAATTGTTACTTGATTGATATATATGGATGAATGATCATCCCTAAGGTCTAATTAGGCATATAAACCCTATATTCAAAATGTTTTGGACCTATGAATTTGATGTCCAAACTTGACTCCTAATATTAAATAATAAAATCTTGACTCATGATTAATTATCTTGATATTGATTTGGCTCCTATAATAAACTTGTTTGGATCCTGAGATCATCCTCCCTATACGATTGATGATTTTCATCTTCCCAAATGTCAAAAATTTAAAATAATGATTATGTGGATTCACTGGATATATGAATTAAGGATGAGCTCTCATGTGGACCAAGGTGGGATCTTCCATGATTTTGAGCATAGAATCACGATGTTGAAAATATGATGTTTGTCTCGAATTATTGAAATATGAAATCTCAATTATGGATATATAACCCCACCTAGGCTAATGTAGAATCTAAAACCCTAAATTTTGGGAATGAAATTCATGCTTTACTCTTGATTTAATGAGCTCTATTTATTTGACCTAAGATATTATCTCTCCAAATTTAGTAATATATAGGATAATCACTCTAAAATTGTGACTTGTTTGATGATACTTTCAATTTGGTGATATATATGACTATGTGTTGACCATAGTTCTAGATTACTCAATTTTGGAATGAGGTGGATATTGTATGTGGTGATGATACCTTATGAGAATACTATGCTGATTTTGATTTGAATAGGAAAACTCAATATTGATTTGTGACTTGATTTAATTTTGGGGACAAATTTTTTGTTAAGGTGAGGAGGATGTGATAACCTAGACTTTTCTCTCTCCCATGCATATTATATGAAATCCAATATTTACTATAATTTTCACTCTTGACCTCAATTCATTATTTGAGTAGTGTTATTCTCTTTTTGGTTTATTCCATGTTAACATGATAAGTAGTGACATCCAATTTGATGAAAAATGAAGGTTTAACCCATGTTATACACCATCCTCTCTCATCTACTTTTGATTTTATCTCTATGTCTTTTCTTAGTTACAACATATTTTAGAAATGTATAGGGCACTCTTTCATTTCCAACGCACCAAATTTCATTCAATTATGATGTCAGATGAGGGAGATATGCCCATTTCACATATATATCTTGAAAACCTAATTTGGAATCAATTTATCTTGGTTTCCCTCTTTGTGGGCCAATAGTTTGGGACCAATTTCAAGGGTGCGTGGCCCATCCATGCCTCTTACCCCCCTAGTCAAGGGCGATCCAAATCCATCCCCTTGACCAATCAAATCCTTGGATCCTAAAAAAATAGGTTTTAGGCCATTGGATCTTTCTACATCAGATCTATGGTAAATCTGATGGCTATCTTATGTTCCCCAAAAATCTGTACACCATGATCGGAGGCCATCACATTGGGCTTCACCAACCCCATTCTTTTCCACCCTTTTGATGCCAAATTGGGACCCATTCCACCTTTAAATCACCACCTACTTCTCATATCCTCACTTTTCTTTCTCTTCTGCATACCCTAGAGCCTCCTTTTTTCCTTTCTCCTTCCTCCTTCACCTAACGACACTGCCAACATGCCTTTTTTGCATCTATGACACAACAACCTAAACCTTAAATGAGACCATATTTAGCCTCAACTATTCTTGGAGGACTTGAGTTGCACTCTCATTTGGTTCTCCAATCCTGGTGTCATGTAGTTCGGGCTTCCATCAACAAGGTGCACTATCCTGCACCGCCACAGTGGGCATCTCTAAAGTGTGTGGGGGGTCCCCTTTGGGAACAACGATGTTGACACCATCAAATCACATATCAAGGGCTCATACCACCTCCCCTCTGAACTCGATCCACTACTATTGACCAAGTCATGGTCCGACGCGTCCCTTTCATAACATAGAATGTGGGTGGACGTCCATCAACCTTCCCTTATCACATGATCCCTATCATGTTTGAGCCACTAGATGTGAGGCTAATTGGCTAGATTAGCCCGGATCACTACTATGCAAGGTAGCCTTCTTTCCTTTCTTCTGAAATTCGTGCTTAGACTTGTAAAGATCATATATCTTCATCCCTTGAACCATTTTGGTGATATAATATATGAATTTGTATCTAGATAACGAGATATTTTCAATGAGAATAGTTTCATGGCCTAATTTCATTAGTAGTTCCATTGATTATGATAAATATGGTAATTTTTATCTCTTTCTACATGTTTGATGCCATCTTTTGCTCAAGCTTGCTCCTTTATGCCTCAAAATCTTATCTTAAACTAATATTAGTATCTTAATCATTTGGATGTGATAAGTTTCGAAATTTTCTCACTACCTGAACCCTAATGTGATCTGTGTTGCTTGAATGACCTAATATAGACCTATATGGAAAAGATCTCTTCTTTTATGTTATAACTTGTTCATCTATGCTCCTAACCTCCATGCATGCTCTAAATCACTTGATTTCACACACAAATTTGGGCATGTTCTACCATGATATTTCTTGGTCACTAATGATGATCTTTTGACACTTAATGTGTTTTTTTATATTACCTTATGTGCACATTTGTAATGAATTATAAACATTATTCTTTTATTGACCTAGAGTTACTCAAGTTGTTTATGTGGCCTTGAAATTAATAACTTCTCATGGCTTATATCCCTAAATTCCTTATGAATCATTCATGTGACCTAATGTGGATAAATGTCCTAATATTGACTTGAATTGTGATCTAATGGACATGTTGATACCTATATCTCAAATCTTGCATAATATTGCTCTAATGATCATCCATGCTATCTTATGCTTTGAAATAAGTAACTTATTGATGTTTATGACACCTAATCCAAGTAGAAGTCATCTATACTCTAATGATGAAATTTTTCATGATAATGAATCTAAATGACTATTTATGACAATGTTGATGTTGGTATTATTTACCTTGCCCAAATCTTATGATCGATTAAACCAGGATCTTGAAACTCTAATCATACATCCATGATCTAGTTGTGATATGTCACCCTAAGTGATAATGAACCCATGATGTAATATGCTTCTTGATAATGCTTATGCATGATCTAATTTGGAATAAGAAAACAATGTTGAAGAAATTGAGTACCTAGACTTAGGTGACACATCCAATCCCATATAATTATGATTAATGAACTGAATCTTTATTATGTTAATCCAATTCCACTTATTCATAATGTTAGGATCTCTATGTTGACCCAATTAAAAAAATCAAGTCATGCTTTCTACATATAGTTTTCTCAATCAAATGCTTAATCTTGTACTCTAATTAAGGTACACTTTCTCCTCCTATTGACCAGACTTGTGGTATTGAACTTTCTTACATGAATGCATTATTAAACTTCTTGAATTCATATACATGTTTGATCTACTTATTTCTTATGATTAGTACATTCGTTTTGCTTGAAGTATGTTGAACAAATCTTGAGCACAATTGAAATTTTCCATTATGCAAACCTTCTCAGGGTAAGGGAAAAAGGCATGTTGAAATAGAGTTAGCTTATTGACTTAGGTCTTGAGATCCCTCACATATAAAAAATGGGTTAGCTAATCGTGAGCACCTTTACAGACCCTTCCTTTGAGGAAGTTAGTCAATGGCCATATATTGTTGTTAAGTATAATGGAAATACACTTAAAACACACATTCATGAATAAGAAAGTCTTTACTATTATTGTTTTCTTTCTTGATATATATTAAGTTTTGCTAAGAATATATGTTCTCTTAAACCTATGAGTTTATGCATTTTATTGCGTACTCAGCACAGTTGTGCTGATGTGTACCCTTTTTGTGATTTAGGTAACATGTACATTATGCCTCTTGTTATGATCATTGCTTCTGCTCTATGGTTATAATATATGGCTCTTACTCTGGTGATATCTAATGACATCCAAATGAAATTCTCATGGGTTGACATATTGGAATGAGATCGCATTTTAAGTACTAGTGTTGTTTCTTGTATACTATCTTGTGTCTTACCTTGTTCTTGGTTGTGGTTTTGTTGATGCATATGTTATTTGATCCATTATAGGGATGGACTCCCATGTCCACTTACCTTTGTCCATGTATCCATTAGGAGTATGGACTTAGGATAATAAACAGTTCTAAGACAGTAAATCTATGATATTGTGAATGATTTGCTTATGCTTCATCAACTTAATCAATGTAACAAACTACTAAATGTTTTGGGAGAGGGATTAGGATTTAGAAAATTCATAACATTTATATTGATTATATCGCACTTTAAGAGAAGTCTTACAACTATGAAAGAATAACTCATAGGAGTTACTATTCATTTGGACAAAGTTACTAAACTACTACGAGAGTGGGGTTTGTATTTTTCTAGGTAGTGCATAACATTGTGGAAGTAAGTAATGTTGGCTATAGGTTTTTTTTAGAACAAGGGTAAATAGTTATAGATAAAAAGGATTTCAATGTAGTGTGTGTCTTGGTGAAACCACAAGTCCTAATGATTAAATATTGCTTACACTCAACTTAATCTTTTACAATATTTCATCATAGTTAATAACAACCAATTAACCTTTTATTACGCATAGCTGATAGGGTCTTAGTTAATAGTAGTTTTTGGTGAACAATTCCTTAAGTTTGACACTCATCTCTCATTGGACTTTATGACATGACACATACACTTTCATATGACACACCATCTTACACATGTGAAGTTTTTCACACTGTTGTTGGGGAATCAGCAATACGAACACTACGAGTATTGTGATCGACCACTCAAGGACATTTTTCTTTATTCATTTTACTCTTTAATTTGAGCAGAGCATATTGATAAATCATCTTTTGTATGATTATTAGTATTTTGTGTTCTTACAACGTCATATGCATTTTTAGGTAATAGTATGGTCCATACTCGGACTACAAATTACGAAGGTTCAACTCTGTTGTATGTAGACTGTGAGGAGATCTTACACAAAGCAAGTGAGTTTGGAGCTTCATCTAAGAAGCTCATTCAAACTCCTCCACCACATGAAGAACAAGGATCGACATACATGCCATAGAATGGTGATGATTAAGTGGATGACTTGCAGGACATCATCATATAGTCTGGAAAAAAATCAAGGAATCATCGATGACAATAAAGTTCAGACCAATCAATGAATGTGGGAAGATACAAAGTTAATATAGGATGGTGGCATTGTTAAATCTCATGCATTCCCTGGGCATATCTATGAGGATCCAATAGCACACATAAACAACTTTGGGGAAAACTATTACATGATGAATCTCAACAAGCTTCTATCCATAGTGATATACTTGAAACTATTTTCATACTCTCTTTCAGACAAAGCTAATAATTGGTTTCTTAGACTAACTCCAGAGTCAATTGAGACATATGATGAAATTATTGATGCTTTTTTTGATAGATATTTCCCACTATAGAAGATCAATGATCTAGTAGGAAAATCTATAACTTCAAACAATAGGATAGAGAATCCTATTGTGAGGCATGGGAGAGATTCCATAATATGTTAAGGAAAGTACCAATCGTGAGATTGACTTGCTTAATTGGGAAAATACATTTTACTATAGCTTGCATAAAGAGGAGAAGACTACTCTTGATAGTATAGGGACATGATTTTTCCTAAATAACAAGGCAAAAAGATGTCATGAAATTCTTAAGAACATGGACAAGAACCAATCTTGGGGAGAGGAGCGTGAAGCACTAGTATAAGCCAAAAGTGCCATAGAATCACAGAAAGTCTTGGAGCTGAAATCTTAGATGACATAGCTTACAAAGAAGCTAGATCAGAATCCCAACACATTTTCTAGAGGTGCGGAGGAGGAGGAGTGTATGTAGATGAATAACAGGGGAAATCATGAATACTCATAGAGGAAGGATTCTAAATTATCATGGAAAGATCATAATATTTTTATCTAAACCCATCACTGGTGCATCAAACCCCACAATAGAAGGTCAACACTTCACATTAAAATCAGTAGGAATGGGGCCCTAGTAGGATGGACATGTGAGAGGACATGTTTGGAAAACTCATGAGAAAAAATGAAACATATATAACTAAGAATGAAGCTTACCTGGACAAATCAAAGAGGGACCCAATAATAAAGGAGCTCAAATCCGAATTTTGGAAGATCAAATTACAAAGATAGCAACATATGTGGTAGCAATGAAGAAGCCTACCCAATAGGGATATCTAGGAGACATTGGCATTTCACATAATAACCAATAGTCCAAGGTAGTGATTCTATGTGGTTTAGAATGTTGGAGAAAGAGTAGAAAGTGTTCCTATAGCTGAGTGAACAATCATCTAAAACTATGGGTTTGATAGAAAAGTTAGTTCCCGAGTAGCCAGTAGATTCCACACTATAGGAAGAAGTTGCAGAAGAGGAGGACATGGGGCAAACCAAAACTTCAAAATATCCCTACATTCCACCTCACCTGTGAAAGAATGTAACTCCATTATTATTTCCCAACAACTTGAAGGCCAAAACTGTTGTTTTGAAATTCAAAAAGTTATGTGATGTTTTTAAGAAACTCCATATCAACCTAGCTCTAGTGGATGCCATTAAACTGATCCATTTGTATGGAAAGTTCTTGAAGGACATTATCAACAAAATGACAAGTATATTTGATTCAGATGTTGTGGTATTAAGGGAGGAAGTCAGTGCATTGATGCAAAGTAAACAACCACATAAAAGACAAGATCTGAGGTGTTTTAATATACCATGTTTCATAGGTAGTATAAAACTTGGGGAAGCACTATGTGATTCAGAAGAAAGCATCAACCTCATGCCATTTACAATACTCAAGAAGCTTGGTCTCAAACAATGAAAGTAATATGAAAATTCAGCTGGCAGATAATTTAATTATGAGTCCACTAGGCATATGTGAGGATGTCCTAGAGAAGGTAGATAAGTTCATCTTTCCATCAGATTTTATGGTCATGGAAATGTAGGATGACTATGGTAATGAATTGTTCTAGGTAGGTCATTTCAGGCCACAACTGATGTGATCTTGGAGATGGCAGAGGCAAATTGACACTAGGAATATGGGATGACCAGTTTGAGATAAAGTTGCACAATTAACAAATTCAAACACATAAAGCTGGCACATTATCATGTATCGCAACATACTATAATGAGGTATCCCTTGTTATGGTAAATCCATTTCTGGACGTGGCACATGTCATGAGATAGGTAAGCCAGGGTACCCTGGAGGTAGACATTATAGAACATACAAAGTAAATCTCTTTGGAAAAGGCTATGAAATACCCTGAGGCACCGAAGGATGATGTTCACCCAACAACAGTTACAAATGCGGTCTCTTCTACTATCACTCCTACTCATTCTCAACTACCTTTAGAAGCTTGTCTCTTGAATCTAGTTGATGAATGCACATGCTACCATCACATGGAGGAGTGAGCCTTATTTCTAAAGGCATTGTTGTGCTATTATACATAACATTTTTAGGATCTAGGACCGCCACCGCTACTGGTGCCATATCTACAACACCCTCCTAAGCTAGAATCAAAGCCGCTTCCTCCATTTTTGAAATACACATTCCTGGGAATAGACCACAATATTCCAATGATAATTTCTACATCACTAAGTCTTCAAAAGGAGGAACAATTTCTCATCATCCTGAAGTGCCACTAGGTTGCATTCGGGTGGTCTACTACTGGTATTAAAGGAATTTCTCCTATATTGTGGCAACACAAGATCCACATTGAAGAAGGAGCAAAGCTAGTGGCATAAACTCAAATGCTTCTAAATCCCATCATGACTGAAGTGGTGATGAAGGAGGTAGTAAAACATCTATCAACTTGCATAATCTATGTTTTTTTTCTTTTCTAAATGGGTTAGTCTAAGTCAAGTAGTCCCTAACAAAGGGAAAATAACTGACACTACTAATTTTACTAGTGAACCCTTTTCTACTAGGTTAGGTACAGAGTAGCGATTTTGCATTGATTACTATAACGACCCCTCCCCTCAGAAAACCCCAATCAAGGAAGGCCAAGAAGCTATTGCCATTATCCCAAAGTAGGATCATATGGTTATGCGAATAATAAAAAATAATTAATAAATTCTACAACAACTATGCTTAAAGAAGGATACAAATTTTCTTTTCACATACCTCTCAAAAATAGGAGTTTGGAACTTTACCCAAGGAACTAAATATAATCCTTCAAACATTATTTTTCCTTGTTCTTTTTCAATGTCACCTTTTACTGAACCTTCACTTTTCTAAACATAATTGCACATTTCACTAAAACACAGACAAAAAAATGTCATATAGTATAACAAATCATACGGGTATATGGGGGATGCCAAAAGTTTACATATAATTGTAACAACATAACCACATCAATTATTTATTACAAAACAAAATTTACTTTTTCTTCATAACTTCCAACCATTTTACCTAACCTCTGGTATACCTTATAATAGGGTTTTGTCCCTACAACGAACATTAGGCAACCTCTCAATCTGGAGCTAGGTACCTCTTTGGTCACCTCTCAATCTGGAACTAGGTTCCATTAGGTCTTCCCAATCCGAGACTTGGTTTGACCTTCCCAAACTGGGGCTTGGTCCTTTAGTCATCATCAAGACTATACTCATCTTTTCATTCATATATCCTAGAGGTGGTATGCATGTTTGAGCAAGTTATAGATATTATAAGGTGATAGTCATTGTCACTTTATAGATTGCAAGAATTAAAGTTCATCCAAGTATTTAATTTCAAGCAATTGATAAAACCTCATAAATCACTATGAAACTAGAGCGAATAGCCATAAGAATAACAACATACCTGATTTGGTTGTCTCAAAATCAATAAAGGTAGCTAATCCAATCAAGAAGTCCAATCAACCAAGCTAAGTAATAGATCAAGCAACTTGATCCTAAAAATCATATATAACAACTAATGGTTACAATCACATCCAAATACCTTTTATTGACTTGGAATTCTATTCTAGGGTTTCTAAGCCCTTTTTAGGGTTTCTTGGTTTCCAAGCTTTCATTTTCCAATTTTACCCTTTTTAGGTTCACAAACCCTAAAACACTTTTCCACTTAGAAAAACCCTAATTACTCAAATTATTCAAATTAAGGGTCTTAAATGCAAATTAGATCAAGAACATCTTTTTCATGCCTTCTTGATTGTTTTCCAAAATTAAAACCATTAAACCTCATTGTTATCAAAATTAGGGTTTTTAAGTCCATTAATGCACTTTTATAATCATGGAACCCTAATTAAAAAAAATTATTAACAAATATCATCCAATTAGATCTAATCCATCCTTTTTATGTCAAAAGGCTAAAGTTTGCTCATAAAAGTCAGGGAACATCATGAGATCCATTCGTCTTCCAAACTTAGGGTTTTAAATTAATTAAAACCATTAAAGGTAGCATCTTTACACACTTTTCGAGTTACAAACAGATTTAGGCCTCAAATTCATATTTATTGGATTATATGGATTTTTATGATAAAAAATCATATATAGAATGTCCCCATCAGGTAATCCTACAATTAGTTATAATTTATACAAATTAATTACCGTTTAGACCAATTAGGGGATGCCATGTCAATGTTCTGTTCACCGCAGCCAGTAGAACAATACCAGCTGGGCTCGGGCTCCATCATGTTCATGATGAAGGTGGAGAGGACGAAATGGATAATTTTCCCTCAATGATGTGGCTCGTGTAGCTCCCACAGTTTGGGCAAAAGCGTCAAATTGCCAAACTTCTTCTTCAACCTCACGATGTGTCTGAGTAGGGACTTGGCGAGTCAATCAATGGTTGACTCTAGGTTCCAGTGCTTCTGTGCAGTGAGCAAGGGCATCATCCCCTTTGTCTCATCCCGTCGAACTCATTGGTGGGTCTAGATTGATCCGTGATGGCCCATAGCTAGTTGACGGCAAGGGAGTTACTGACAATATACAAAGAGGAAAAGGGAGAGGGATAGAGGATCCCTAATGACGAAATTGATGACATGGGAAGGTTTCTTTGAGTTCATGTAGGTCTTCTTAGGACTTCTCTTCCTCTTGAAAAGGAGGTATATTCCCTTTTATAGACCTGGCTTCGCACGCCAGCCCTCGATGGAGCTTGGCTCTAGCGAACATTGGGCAAAGTCCCAATCCTTGGCGACATCAGGGAAAGTTAGGGTTGAGAGAGTTTGCACTACTTTCCCGGATCTACTGGAAGAGTTTCCAGTTGCCAACATGGATCGGAGAGAGGGGAATATGATTAGGAAACACATCAATCACTATTCCCAACTTTCCATTATGTTCCAAGCTAGAAGATGAACAAGAGACCTTGGATCTAGGAACCTACAACTCAGATCCCTTGTGCAAATTAAAGGGCCAAAAAAGGCAATTCTTAAAGGAATATATCTTGTGACATTTAATACTTCCTCTTTATAATTCCCACACCTTGGGGATTTTTCAAAAATCCATAGCTCTTAAGCTACACATCCTTTTAATCCCAAATTTTTAGGGAAACTCTTTAATGACTTAAATTACTTGTGTACAAAGTTTGGAACCAAAACTTGAAAAAAAGAGACTTTTCTTCATATGCAAGTCATCCACTCAAAAGGCATATATCATTCATATTTTCTCTTTCTTTATCTTCTATTTTCTTTATTTTTATTCCTTCTCTCATTAAAAACTAAAAGGAACTAAAAACTAATGAATAGCGGTCATTCATACCAATTTCTAGAGAATTTCACATAATTCTCATATATGCACACAATTATCCCTTTATTTCTTTTCCTTTCATTTATCATGGGATTTCTTTTATCCTTATTCCCTTTTATCCATCATTGGATTTATTAAAATAGTATAACCCACAAAATCATGCTTCTAAAAGAAATATGGCACAAGAATTCATTCTCTAAAATCAAATGACACAATTTTCTATTAAATTTTTTTTATTTGAAAAATTGCATTTCAATTTATAAAAGAAAAATTGAGGTTATAATGATTACCATCGTTTAAATGTCACCACGCTAAAAGGCCATTTCCCCCTACCCTGTATTGACTACATTCTTAAATGGCTCACCGTCCGTTCACACATTTTCTTTTTAGTCAGTTATTTAGGATATAACTAGATTTCCATAGGACCATATAACTAAGAGAAATCAACCTTCACTTACCCTTATGGTACTTTTACCAAATTTAATGCTTTTCAGTTATGTAATGCCATGCAACTTTTTAGTGATATATGCTTGCCATTTTTCCCATATGGTTGAAAGCCATCTTGAAATATTTATGTGATTTTTCAATATGTGCAGAGTCATTTGATGACTACCTTTCTAGTACCAGATAGGGTGTTATAGATATGTGAGGATACTCATCTAGTTCCAAATTGGGAGAAGTGATGGTGAGTGAAAGGATTGTGCTTGGGCATAAGGTGAAGTTGATCTGTCAAAGATCTAGGTGATTTCTAAACTTCCTCAACTAGTTCTAGTGAAGGGAGTTAGGAGTTTTTTTGGGTTACTCAAGTTTTTACTGACAATTCATAAAAGAGTTTTTTGAAATAGAAAAACCTCTTTATAAATCGTTAGAACATGACACTAAATATAATTTTGATGATCATTGTTTAGAAGCATTTGAGGTTTTAAAGGAGTAGCTAATCTCCGCACATGTGGAGGTGGCTCCAGAGTGGATCCATTCATTTGAGCTTATGTGTGACACATAACATTATGTGGTTGGAGCCATTTTGAGCCAACACAAAGATTAGGTCCCTTCAATTATCTATTATACGTCAATGACATTGAATGATGATCAACTAAATTTCATTATCATTGAAAAAGTATTATTAGATAGCCTATTTTCTTTTGACAAATTTAGGCAATATTCAATAGGAGCAAAGGTGATAGTTTGGGAATCATTGTTTCTTGTGTAAATTCTTTCTTGAATACACAAACACTTCTCTCTATACCAGATCACTCTGCCTTCTCTCTAGCAAGGGCGATATATGGTGGGAAGGGGCGGTCGACCCCCTCCTACTGCTTCTACCTCAACACCACCTGGATCCGGGGGGGGGGCGACAAGGCAGGATGGTTTAACCCCAACACCGATGTTACTTTGGTGGGAGAATGGGTTTGCACGGTGGTTGGGCCACCACCCACTCTGAGAGGCATCAGCGCGGAGGATCCCAAGACCCACTTTTGGAGAGAGGGTGATCCCAGGATATGGATGAAGATGACGGATCCCATTCTCGAGGAGATGGAAGACTACCACCACAATTCGGTGATCATTCAAATTCTGGGTAAGAAATGTCACCCCTCTCATCTCAGAGGGTGGATGCAGTGTTTCTAGAGGCCACGTGGAGCACTGGAGTTGTTTACCCTAGATGGTGGCCTGTACCTGGCTTGTTTCTCCAATGCAGTTGATCTCAAGAAGGCTACTGACGGTGGTCTGTGGTTCTTCGATGATCAACTAGTGCTGGTGAGGAAATGGACCAGGGAGGTGGACACCCAGAGGGCTGCGTTCACAATGGTGCCAGTCTGGGTCTCCCTCCCAGATGTGGAATGACACTGGACTCCTCATGCCATTGCGGTGATAGCACACGCAATAGGGGTGCCTCGTTCGATGGATAGGAGATCAGATGGTACCACTATGGGATGCACGGGATTCTGTGTTGATATCTCAGTAGAGACAAAACCACATGTGGAGGTCATGGTGGAGCTACCTAATGGAGAGGATTGGGAAGTCAAAGTCAGGTACGAAGCTTTACCTGATCTTTGCGAGGAATGTAGGGTGTTTGGGCATGATATAGGATAATGCCTAGGAACTAGGAGAGCTACCAATAGCGAGCCGCCTATCGTGCCTGAGCCTGCTAGGAGAAGGCAACAAAAGATGGGCAAATTAAGACCACTGAAAGATAGAAACAAAGGGAAGGAGAAGGAGGCTGAAGTGATTGCATCCGAACTGGAAGGTGATGGAGCAGGCACTTTGACTGTTCATGTGTTTGAGGAACCTGTGAGTAATGTGAATGATGTCCTGGTGGCTGAAGATGAGGTGTTTGAGACTATGGCTGAGACAAGTAATGGTGATGGGGACATCCTGGGGGTTATTGCCTCGGGTTGCACCACTGTGGATGGAGGAGCAAGCAAAGTAGATGGAAGTCTGTTTGCTGCGCTGGAGAATGTCATTGAAGATGGCCGCTTGGTGGGGCTGACAAGGAGTAGGAGTCCGCAAAAAATGAGAAATACAACAAAGAAGAAGAAGAAAGGGAGTGGCTCTGAGGAAGGGAGCAACTCCAAATAGTAGTAATTATATCCATCCTCGCATGGAATGTGTGAGGGGCGTCTCTACCCAGGACATAGAGAAAACTCAGAGACATTCTGAGGGAGACGAAGTCTGACCTAATTTTTTGCTTCGAGATGAAGATTGGAAGAGTCAATTGGAGCATAACTAAATCCATATTCCTAGAGACCTGGAACACTCTAGACAACCTAGACAAAGTGGAAAGGGGCAAGATTGTGATAGGGTGGAATCCACTTGTGTGGAGGATTGAACCGATCCAGATCTCTGACCAGATATGGTGACGATACGATGCTTCAATGCATGTGGTTTCTCAGGTATCATCACCGGGGTCTATGGGGAGAACCTGGAGAACAACCAAAAAACACTTTGGGAGGACATCAAAGGGGTGGCTCAAAATGAGATTCCTTGGCTGGTGCTGGGGGATTTCAACAACATTCAAAAAGTGAGAGAGAAGAAAGGTGGTCTGCTGGTGCCGGAAAGAGTCATGGTGGCCTTCAATGACACTATGGATGTCGCTAAGCTTCTGGAGCTTCCCTACATCGGCAGAATCACTTCCTGGTCCAACAAACAACAACCCAACAGAAGAATCTCTAGCCATCTTGATAGAGGGCTAGTGAATGAGCAGTGGCTAAACATCTTCCCACATACAACCATTTGACTGGGTTCCCACCTGTTTAGTGACCTTGTGTGGATGAAGATGGACATGACATCCTCCTCCCATGGCATGAAGCTGTTCAGGTTCCTAAACCTATGGTGTGAGTGGCTAGGATTCACGGACATCGTCGACCAAAGCTGGCGGAAGTGAGTGGAGGGCAACCCCCTCTTTGTGGTTCAAAAGAAAATGCAGTTTACGAAGGAGGCTTTGAAGAAGTGGTCTAAAGAGAAAGTGAATCTCCCTAATCTAACCAAGGAGGTGTCAGATATCTACAACAAGGCTGCCATGGTTGTCAGGTTGCATCTGATGGTCAGTCGTGCCATTATGGAGGAAGGCAGAGCTGAGGAGAGGTTAAGGCAACTAGAAAAAGTCAAGGAGAGCTTCTTCTGGCAGAGAAGCCATATGAAATGGGTGGCTGATGGAGATCGCAACTCCAGGGTCTACCACCGTGTAGTCAAGAAGAAGGAGATGCTAGAGACAATACACGAACTCATTAATGACGATGGTGATATGGTTGGTGGACATGAGGAGATTGCGAGAGAGGCTGTGGAGTTCTTCAACAAGCTCTACAACCAACATAGCACCTGCTCCAACCTTAAAGCTAAACACCTACCGAGCATGAGAGTTAATGAGTCCATGAATGCACAGCTGTGCAGAGAAGCTACTGATGATGAGATCAAAAGTGTGGTGTTCTCAATACACTACTCATAGGCCCCTAGGCCCGATGTCTTTAACATCTTGTTCTTCCATAAGAAGTGGTACCTTATAGGGGATGCCATCTACAAAGCCATCAAATGGCTGTTGAATGGGGGGCGTATGGTCACAGCTGTGAATCATGCCTTCATAAAGCTGATTCCAAAATCTAAACATGCTAACTCCATTACAGACTACATGCCTATAGCATGCTGCTCGGTCCTTTACAAAATCATTTCCAAACTTCTTGCAGGTAGGATGAAGACTATCCTCCCTAATATCATCTCGATGGAGCAAAATGCCTTTGTCAAGGGCAGATGTTTAGAAGACTGTGTCTTGCTTGCTACTAAGTTCCTCGTGGACTTCAAGAAACAAAGATCAACTTCAAAGACTTGTGTCAAGATTGACGTCACCAAGGCATATGACTCTGTTGAATGGAGTGCTCTTTGGGGAATTATGGAGGCGATGGGTTTTTCCATCAAGTGTATTGGATGGTTGAGGGAATGCATTGAAACAACTTCTTTCTCTATCCTAGTGAATGGAACACCTGTAGGGTTATTCTGTGCCTCTAATGGCTTTATATAGAGTGACCCCTTGTCGTCTCTTCTCTTCACCATCATGATGGAGGGACTCATTAATGCTATCAAGATTACAAAACAACAAGGCAAAGTCAAAAGCTTTAAAGTCAAAGGGTGTAAAGCCATGCCACTTCTAATTTTTGCTGATGATGTGCTACTATTCTCGGTGGGTCATGCCAATAGATTGAAAGAGTACAAGAAGGTAGTGACCAACTTCAGCCGTGCTACTGGACTCTACATCAACATGATTAAATCCCAGATCTTTAACTCCAAATCTTGTGATTCTCGAAGAGGCAGATTGAAAATTGCTATGGGAGTTAGAAGAGGGAGATGGCCCACTAGATACCTGGGCATTCCCATTGTGGGTGGTAGAGGATCGGTGAAAGATTTCAGCATGTTGATTGACAAGGTTAAAGATAAGATGGACAAGTGGTCGAACATTAATATATCGATGGATAAATGCATGGTGCTCATCAGAACAGTCATTCAGAGTATGGTAAGACATTGGAGTGACCTGTGTGACATACCTTGTGCTTGTCTGAATAGAATCGGAGCCATGCCTGCTACTTTCTTGTGGGGTGGGCGTGGACATGGAGTGGCATGGGACCATATTGCTAAACCATATAAAAAGGGAGGGCTACAAATCATGGATGGGCACAAAATTATGGAGAAATGCACGATGAAAAGGATTGGAAAATTCTGTAAAATGCCTGACAATGTATGGACCTAGTGGATGAGGAACAAATACGGACTCAACATGTCATTGGTGGGGTGCTCTAACCCATCCAAGATATGGAGAAGCATGTGCAAAGTGTATGAAGACAAATATGGGACTCCTCTTGTTGACACTTTGGGTTATGTTAGCATTGTGATGACATTACCCAACATTAACACAAGGGTTGAACCTGATGTGCCATGGTTCCATGTAGTATGGGGAAAGTTTCATTGCCCAAAGTGGAGCACACTGCTTTATAGAGCCTTGCTCAATAGATTGCCAACCAAAGATTGTATGGAAGGCTGGGGCATCTAGTTGGATACGAACTGCTCTCTGTGTCTTTCTGGGACTTAAACAAATGTGCATCTATTCTTTGATTGCAACTACTCAAAGAGTATATGGTGTATTGCTTGCCTACGAAACAAGTGGGGCCATCAGGTGCCAGACAACCTTTTTGGAGCCATCAATTGGATCATAAGCAGGTGTGACAAGAGGGACAAGGATGCTAGCACCTGTGGGATATTCTTTGTGGATGTGTGCTATCACCTGTGGAGAAAAAGAAATAGAAGAGTCCACAATAATGACTCTGTCGATGGAAAAATCTTGCTAAAGATGATTAGTTCGGACTTATGTTGGGCTTTTGCTACCAAACCTGAGCTGACTTATAAGCTCAGCACAAATACAAAATTGTTTTGGGGATTTTGTAGATAACCCCCTATTAGCTTTATGGCGTAGAGCCTTTTGTATCTGATGGACTAATAGTTGTGTACCTGTGTAGCTTGCTATACCACTTTTTGGCAATACTACTTACCTATTTCCAAAAAAAAAGGTGATAGTTTGGGCTAATCATGCGGTTATAGGTACCTCTTGTAGAAGAAAGATGCAAAACCAAGACTAATCTGATGGATTATGCTACTCCAAGAATTTTACATAGAGGTTAGAGATAACTCTAGGGTAGAGAAATTAGTGGCAAATTACCTGTCTCATCTGGAGAGGGTGAATGAGTCTAGGAGATACCAATTTTTGAGGAATTCCCTAATGAGCAACTCTTTGTGATTAAAGATAAGGATTCATATTATTTAAATCTTATGATTATCTTGCATGTGGCAAATTACTAAGAGATTAGGAATATCATGAGAATAAGTGATCATATCATTCCTTGAAGTAATATACTTGGGATGACAACATCTTTCTTAGGCAGTGCCAAGATGGGATATTGAGGAGATGTGTTCTTGAGTGTGAGTTTGAAAGCATACTTGCTCATTACCAGTCCATGCCCTTTGGGGGACACTGTGCTAGATCAATGATGGCTGTCAAAGAGTTAGAGAGTGGATTTTATTGTCTATTTTTGTCTAAGGATGCATACGACTTTGTTATGAGGTGTGATGCATGTCAACACACAAACAACATTTCTAGGAGACATGAAATGTCCCTAAGTGAATTTTATGATGTTGAGGTATTTGAACTTTGTGTAATATATTTAATGGGGCCATTTATGTCTTCTTATTCTAATCCATAATTCTTCTTGTTGTTCATTATGTGTGGAAGTGGGTGGAAGCAATTCATACCCACACAAATGATGCACATATGATATGTCATTTTGTGATAGATAACATTTTCAGTAGGTTAGGAGTGCCCAAAATGATCATTAGTGATGGCGGCTCCCATTTTACAAATAGGAAACTTGGGGCTATATTGAGAAAATATAGAGTTAAGCATAAGGTACCCACTCCATACCACCCTCGTACTCAAGGCCAAGTAGAGGTGTCAAATGTGGAAATCAAAATGATCATAGAACAAATTGTCTCTAGAACTAGAACGAACTAGATTTACAATTAAATGATGCTCTTTGTTCTTATATGAATTCTTTTAAAATACAAATTGGCACAACTCCTTATAGATTTGTATATGGTCGGGCATGCCATTTTCCTATAGAATTGGAGCATTGGGCTTAACATGCCTTGAATAAGTTAAATTGGACCTATCTATTGTTGGGGAGAAGCACAAACTAGAGTTTAATGAATTGGAAAAAATTAGGATTGACTCTTATGACAACTCTAGGATCTACATGGTTAGATTTAAGAAAATACATGATCTCCACATTTTGCATAAAATTTATTACTAAGGAAATGTGTTTTGTTTCTCAATTCTATATTTAAGTCACACTTGGGTTAGTTGAGACCCTAATGAAGTGGACCATATGTGGTGTTCAAGGCATTCCCCCATGGAGAAATTGAAATAAGTGATGGTTCTAAGTCTTTAAGATCAATGCACAACATATTAAACATAATTTTTGGGGAGAAGTAGTCCATGAGCAAGATGAACTGAAGCTTGTGGAGATTCATTGATGAGATTTATTTTGTCGAGCCTATATCATTAAACAAGGACACTTATGGGAGGCAAACCACATCAGATTCCTTCATCTATCTTGTTTTAGTTAATTCCTTTTTGTTCTTTTCATATATCATACATGTTGTACATTTAATACAATTAAAAAGATTCCTTGATGTCAGTGTAATGTGCATATTTATACTATATTGGTACTACCAACACCACTACTGGTAGCATTGACCTCTTATCCAAAGAGGGACATGAATTTTCATAAAAAAGTTCAGTACCACCGACACGTGAGTCGCTGGCACCAAATTCTTACTAGTTAGAGGTATACAGGGGTGATAGTGTTGGCAACACCAAAACCACCTTCGAAGCACCAACTCCTTTTGGCAAAAAATCATAGAGCTACATGAAAATTTCTTGGATACCACTGAGTGAAAACTTGGTGTACCAAGTCATCAAGCTCAAGGGTGGAAAACAAATGAATTAACTCAGTTCCATCGACCTCTATGTCAGTGGTATCCACATTTTTTAGTGAATACTCCAAATATACATGAAATATCAACTCAGTACCATCGAGATTAGTCTCGCTGAAATCAACACTTGACTCAGGAGCACCAATAAGAGATGTCGGTAGCAATGGCTGGGAGGTCAGAGTTTCACAAAAGTTAGTTTGGTACCACTGAAACATGTATCGGTAGTACCAACTCTGGAAGACCTGATATGTTAAAATAATATTTTTCACTTATATTTTTGAATGCAATTATTTCAATAAAAAGGACATAATGGAAATTTGGTGTCCTTTTTTTAAAAAAGTATGATTTTCTTTTGAAAATTTCCATTTTTATAAGGATTTCGTGATTTCCACTGATTTTAGTAGTCCAATAATGGATATAAGGGAAAAGGAAGAAGAGAAAATCCTATATTAAGTTCAATGTAAAAGATAATGGATAATTAATATTGTATCTTTGGGGATTGTGTGGAATCCTCTTCACATGGTTCCTAATAGGCAAACAAATCAAAATAAAAGGACATGGGAAAAGTAGAAAGAGAAAAGGTTAACATTGATGCCTTCAACACATAGAATGAATGAGAGACTCAGATACTAAGAAAAGTGTCTTATTATTTCTAGTATTGGCCTCAACCTTGCCCACACTTAGATAAATTCATTAAAGACTTCTCTTTAAAATTTGGGATTAAAAGGATGAAGGAATGGAGAGATATGTAATTTACTAAGTTTCCTATTGTGTAGAGGTTTAGGAAAATATGAATTAAATGTCACACATATATATTTTGTTCCAATTAGGATACACACCTTTTGATGCTCCATGAGACATGGGAGACATAGGATCTCTATTAGACATATCTTAGATCATCGTCCATCTCGAACCAAATAGGGAAACTGGGAATAGTTAAATGCAAACTGATTCCTCATTTTTCTCTCTCCCTAATTCATAAACTTTCTTGGAAATCTTTTGATTAAGATTAGAGGATGATTTCAAATGGGTTCATCCCAATTTTTGGAATGTTTGGAAGGTCATTAAGACTTTCCCCTATCCATAGATCCCCTCACAAGTTGGTCCTTGACCCAGACCTATAAAAGGAGGGTTAGAGACCTCCAACAAGGATATCAACACATTCACGAGACTAAACTTGACTCCCCGAATGTATCCCTACCTCTAATTCAAGCATAAACTTTGTCCTTAAGCTCTAGTCTATGTCGGACCTCGCCGAAACTACTTTCTCTCCATCCTATGTACTCCAACGATCTCCTGGGCAATGGAAGCCCTTGGTGAGATCGTTGGGGCTCGAAAAAGGCCTTGGTACTATTGGTGATCAATGTGAAGGTCTGGATCCCATAGTAAACCCTTCATTTGACTCATCTATGCTTCTCACGAGCAAGATAGAGTAGGAAGATGATAGTGATAGAAAGGACCCTTCTACCCCAACTCCTCTTCTCTACCGATAAGGGATTTTCCGACCTTTGTACCTTTTCTTTGCCCTGACAAGTAGGATGCCATGTGAACGGGAAGCCAGATTAGAATGAGATGATTGGTCTGCCTGGCTGCATTGACAAAGGCCTAGACCCAGTCTCACTACCTAGGTGGTAAGTCCCCATTGGTTAGAATGTATTACAATTTCCAAAATTGTAAAAATTATTAGGATAGTCTGATAGTAACATGTAACATTTGAAAAATGATCAAAAAATGCAAGATTGCATTAAAAACAATTTCAAGGTCTAAATATGTCTCTAGTTCCAAAAGTGCTTAAAAGATAATAATTTTAATGTGCTAATGTGTAAAAACCCTAAATTTCTAGGTTTTGATGTTCGTAATATGTTTAGTTTCTCTTAATGATCAAAGAATGATCTTTTTAGGTAAAAAGGGGATTTTTGATCTAATTTGACATTCAAAATCAATAAATTGATGAATTAAGGGTTTCTTGAGTTAAAAATGCACACGGTGATAAAATTAGGGCTTGTAAACCAAAAATGCATTAAAAGTGGAAATTAGGATTTGGGAATCCAAAACCTTAATGAAACCCTAACTTGGACCCAAATATAATCTTAATGGTAGATTTTAGATAAAATAATAATACATGGGTGTTATGCTTTAATTTTAGGATAGATGCTTGATTGATTACTTTGTTTCCTTTTTCTTGGACATCAAGTTTCTCCTGAGAAAGGTATCTGGTTATACCTATGACTACCCAACTTAAACGATTTTTGTGGTTTTACGAGGTTTGTCATATTGATTACAAATTAAATAGTTGGATGTTTATTTAATTTCATGCAATATGTAAAGCCCCTATGAATATCACATGATATATGAATAACTTGCTTGAATCCCTCATACCAACTCTGGAAGTTTTAGAAATGAATTAGAGAAGAAAGTCATTGAGATGACTTGGACCAAGCCCCAGATTGGGTTGGTCATATGAGAACCAAGCCCCAGATTGGGATGGTCATATGAGTTCAGGCCCCTGATTGGGAAAACCAACATGGAACAAGACCCATATTGGGATGGTGGCCTAAGTCCATGTGGACATATGCTTTTGAAGAACCAGGATAGTTGAGAGTTGTGTGGTGAGATGATGTACAGGTGGACCTGTTGTCTTAAGATCCTATAGTTTAGTGGTAGTACATGTATATGTATACGTTTGCTATTCAATATGTTATATCAAATGTTGTAACAATTCATGTTGTAATTATATGTTGAATGGTGAACATATGTTGTATGGTTTGTTTATTGTTCATGTGCATGTGCTACTATTGTTTCCTTCTGACTCCCTTGATTTTCTCTTTCTTAGCCAAGTGTGTGGTGTTTAGATTGGGATTCTCACTGAGGTGAGGGTTTCAATTTGGACGTCACACATCAGATTAAGTTTTAGAAAATCTGGGGACGTCACAGTCCACTACATGGATACAAACCTATGAGGGGGTATCCCATAGGTTAAGTAAACAAGGGTTGAGGAATTATGATGAAAATGTAAATTTTGATTCTGTAACTACAATTAATTGAGTATGTTGTTACACCTAGATGCAAGTATTTTGTTTCCCCCACATGCCATTATAACTTGTTATACTAACCATGTTTTTGTTTCATGGAATTTTAGGTTAATATGATGTTATTATGAAAGTATGATGGAAAAATGGACATCTAAAGAAGAAGACAGAAAAAGAAAAGAATAATGTAATTGTGGAGGATATACATAGACATTTTTCATTTCTAATTACAAACAATAGTTTTTCCCTTTTCAATGTAACTCCGTAATGGCAAGTCTATCATTTATGTTGTTCAAACTCTTTTCCATTTTGTGAAAATTTGATAATTATTTTTGGTTATTGGATAAACCTCATTTCTATAAATATGGTAATGGCACTTTCCCTCTCATTCTGCCTGAGTAGGGGATAACAGGGGGAGGGGTTCTTTACATTTGGTATCAGATCCTGGTTTACCATTTAACCCTTAATAATGATTAAATATTCAAAATTCTGAGGGAATTATTAGAGTACTTTACAAAGACAATGGTCTGATGGAGTGAACTTTTGGAACTTTTAGATACCTAATGATTGGTTATTGGCTTAATTTCAAGGAAGAATTTCTTTTAAGATGTATAGGATGTGATGGAGTGGTTTTTGGCTTAATTTTGAGGATAAATTTTCTTATAAGATGTATAAGATGTGATGGAATGGTTTTTGGCTTAATTTTGAGGATGAAATTTCTTTTAAGTTGTGTAGGATGTGATGGAGTGAACTTTTGGAATTTTTGGATACCTAATGACATAGGTGAATGCATGTGGATAAGTTATTTGAAGGTTCCAAGTGCTTTGAAAAAATATGGATGTTAATTGGTATGGACATCATGATTATGATCCATACACTTAAACCTTTTTGAAGTATTTAATTGATCGGTCAAATAAGTGCGTATTAGCACCTAATTTGATGGGATGTAGCATGAGTGGTGATAGAACCATGGTTAATATTTCATAAAGTTTTGAATTTTCTAGAAGAAGTCATTTAGGTTTGAAATATCTTAGAAATGCATAAATCTTATATTAATCACAGAAAATATATCCCGTGTCAGAAAATTACAAATTACCCAAATTCTTATAAAAATGAGTGGAACAACATGAAATCATAATATCAATCTTTTAATGCTCAAATCATAATGATATCATGTAAGATATATTATACTTGTTTCATGCATAATAAATATCAAATGATACCTTAAAAGTTTGAGAATATAACCATAGCTCCTTAATATGATATATAATCTAATTGATGTACATGTGGACCTATTGTCAAAAGATCCTACTTTAGAATTTAGTATGTGCATATGTAAAAGAGTATGATTCAATGTGTAATATCAAATGTTGTAACAATTCATTTGTAATTATATGTTAAATGGTGAACATGTGTTGTATCGTTTTGTTCTTGTTCATCTGCATGTGCTACTATTGTATCTTGTTGACTTCCTCTAATTTTGTTGACTTCCTCTAATTTTCTTCTTCTTAGCCTAGTGTGTGGTGCTCAAATCAGGATTCTCACTAAGGTGAGGTTTCAATTTGGACATCACACATTGGATTAAGTTTTAGAAAATTTGGGGACATCACAGATGGTGTCTAGAAGGGACCACAATCCTAGGGAAGGAAATTTTTTCCTCCATACTACTAGTCGGCTTATGAGGACTTCCAAACCCATGCATTCTTCCTGGCCAAAGTTAGAGGATTATACTCAAAATAAAATACCTCTATGTTTTCTCATCTATTTTCATCCCTTTCTCTGACCCTGATTCACCCACCAATACCCTAGAGGCCTAAATTTGCTCTCTCTACTCTTTTGATTGTAAGGGTTATGCATATTAGGGGTTAACACATCCTCCTCTAATTAATGAACATATAATATGGAAATAGTGATAAAGTAAAGGAAATGGTTTCAAGGGTTTTTCCTTACAGGAGTAAACCTTCGATGGAGTAAGGATTTGTGCAGAAAAACCCCTAAGTGGGTCAAGTGACAAATAAAACCCTAAGGTGTTGAGGTATGGTTCCTAACCCCACCTTAATAAACCCTAATCAATGGATTGGGGACTACGACGAGAAAACCTGATGAGTCAGGATACCCTAGCATACCCATCCATGCACATATATGGAGTAAGAAATGCATGATATATGAAATTGTATTGTTTATGCATATGAACCATGAGTAATAAGTGGTTACTTAATGGGGAAAATATGAAAACCCAAAATGCAAATTTTAAAAATGGTGTTTCAACCTGGGATAGGTCAACACTATAAAAATGAAAAGATCTATGAGAGAGATAACACCCCATCCCAGAAGGTTAGTTTGTGACCAAAAAGTCTAAACTCCATCCTCCTATAGGAACCCTAACAGGAAGTGCGTTGTTTTTTTGATTTACGAGAGAACCGCCCCCATAGAAGCGCTACAATCGTGACCCCCCAGACAACGTAAACTCTCGGGACATGAGAGGGTGTGGTCCGGTCACCCCCTCCCGCTCCCAATCAAATTCCTGTTACTTTTCGCAGAGCGCCTTTGGCGTGATTCGAACCCAGGTCCTTTATCTGGACTTATCGAGCCGTAACCAGCCGGGCTACTCTGGCCAGACCACACCCTATCATCTGGACTTACAGGAAGTGTGTTGTTATAACCTCAATTTTTATAAGTTTGGGTTGAAATGTAATTTCTCCATTAAAGATATATGAATATGAAAATTGTATGATTTGAATTCTTTGTATGGATTTCTTTGCTAAATATCTTATATATGTGTGGCTTCATGGGCCTTGTTGTCTAATGAGCCCAATGCCAAAAAAGGGGAATAAAAGATGAAAAGAAATCCTTAATAAAGGAAATTGAAATATTATTAATGAAAGTGGTAGAAACACCTAGATGGCTAAGAGTTTGTTCTTCATGAGAGGATTTCGAATCCCTAAGGTTTATTGAATTACAAGGAACCCAAATAAAGAATGTCAAAGAGGAAGAAAGAGAAAATGTGAATAAACTATGCCTAGTAAGTGTTAACTTGTGTATGAAGAAAACCCCTCTTTCCTTTCGATTTTGGGACTCAATTTTAGTGTATGAGTGGATAATGTCAATACAAACTTTTCTTTAAAATTTGGATGAAAAAGCATAAAATAATAAGGAGTTATGAATTTTACAAGATTTCTAAAGTAAAAGGATAATGCTTTGAATAAATCAAATGTCACGATTTAATATTTCATTTTATTGGTAATGCGGGAAATCTGAGCCCTAGATCGTGCAATCTGGCTTGATCCGATGGTGCTGGGTCATCGTTAAGGTCCCAGTCCGCGAGTGAAATTTGTTAGATTTCCTCTCTATCTTTCTCGATCCCTGATGCATGAAAGGACTTGGAAACTTGATCATCAAGTTCGAGAGCCTTTCCCAAATCGAACAACCCCAAGTTTGAGGGACTCTTGTGAGGAGACCATAGTTTCCCCAATTGGGACACCATTGTCGAGCCTACCAATATATAGGGGGAGTATTCCATGACACCAACGTATATGCAAACCTATCCCAAGTGTTTGGAAGGAGTAGACGATCATCCCGACACCCTGATCTTCCACCTCATAATGGAGCAACCATTGCCAGAGGGAGTTTGGCATGCGTTTAGTGAAGGGAAGGCGAGAAGGAGAAATTGATGAGACGATCAAGTTCTGAAGGGACCGACGAAGCCAATAGAGATCCTAGATTGTAAGCAGAGGTCGTAGATCATGAAGTCAACCAGTGGGTTGACCACCAGTTCACACGAGCAGAGGATGGGAAGTTGAAGATGATAACCTACAATTTTACAACTTTGCCCTCGCATCCACAGTGTTAAGGTTAGTGCCTTTGGTTCTTTTCGGTGGTTCCTTTAGTTCACGAGCGTGCTCTTGTATGGGGCCTGAATGTCTAGGTGGCGTGAGCCTACTGGCTCTAGCCCGACTCGCTGGCGAGGATTTAATAAACTCAAAATTCCACGTGCCTTTTCCTGATCGATGGGAAAAGGATTTTCTTGTAAAAATCGTAGTAATATATAAGACTATTAGATGGAAACAAGTAAAATATGAAAGTTCATTAGAAAAACATGTAGAATCCATTAAAAATAATATTGAAGCATGATATCAGTTGTAGTTTTAAAAGTGCATTAAGTTACCCATGTTAATGTTTTGATCTATGATAAAATCCTATTTATGATAGAAAATTGGATTGAATGTCTTGATTAGGTTATTTTGAGTTATGGTAACCTGTTGAGAATAAGAAGAAGAATTAAATATGAAAGGATGACAATATGTTTGTTTTAGGATTTTAGATGCACATGAATATGCAATAATAAACTTAGAAACCCTAATTTAGGGTAAATGGTTGCTAATGTTGTATAATTCAAAATTCATCATAGGGAAGTGATACTAAGTTGATCCTAAGCCTAGTAGGAAGATGTTAATAAGATAATTAGGGTTTGCACGTAGTTTTGCTATTTTAGGGTTTTGTGGTGATAATGATGAAAAGTGTAGATAAACCCTTATGAAACCCTAAAATGGATTAGGAAACCCTAGGAAGCAATTTCAAGTCGAATAGATAGATTCTTAACAAAGTGTGTAGTAAATAGGTTATATACACTTTTTAGGAATTTTGTGATTGTTGAATTGCATGCTTGGACTGCTTTCTTGCTTGTAATTGCTATTTTATTGTGAAATCTAATAATCAGGTATGTAGTTAAATTATGAGTAACCACATTATGTTTCATGGTATTTCTCAAGGATTTATCGATTGCAATGAAAACTATACTGCTTGGATGTTTCATTACCGCAATCTTTAAAGTGACTATGTGTACAACAATTTAAGTATGAGTGTGATTGTCTCAAAGCTACATACCATCTCTAGATGTATGATGCTAGACCAAGCTCTGGAGGGAAGGTCTAGAGTGGTCAAGCCCCAGAGGGAAGACCAATGGGCACCCTGAGAGGTGACGATAGGAACCAAGCTTAGGATATAGAAGGTGTCCTTAATGTCCCTTGAAAGGACTAAACCCTAAGAGAGGGTATCCCAGAGTATGATTAAAAGTGGTTGGGAAGTCACATTGAAAATGTAATCGTGCATTGTTAACAACTAACTGATATGATTAGGTTGCTAGAACTTATGTGCAATATTTTGTTTGTCCCCACATACCAGTATATTCATTTATACTGACTATGTTTTGTTTTCCAGTGTTTTAGGTAATACTTAGAATTGGACAAATAGTAAAGTGGCACCTGTGAAGAATACAATTAAAATAATAAAGGAGGATTTAGGTAGATAGAAGTCTACTTCGGGTAAAAATTCCAGATGCCTAATTTCTTAAGGTATGTTAAAAGAATTTTTTTATTACAATTCTCAGTTAAGTCTTTAGGAGAATTTAGTAATTATTTCTGATTAATTGCAAAACCACTGATCTTGTTTGGGATAACACCTCTGACTTCTTGGTCTCCCTAAATTGGGGTTAACCGGGAAGTGGGGTCATTACATTTGGTATCAGAGCACGGTTTTCCATTTAATCTCTAATAATTATTAAATTTTATAAACTCGTTAGAGCCCAAGGGATTATTATAGGATTTTTTTAATGATGGAGGTGTCTAGAAAAGGATCACGATCTGGGGGCTGGAAATATTTTCCTATGCCCCGCTAGTCGGTCAATGAGGACTCCCAGATTATGTGTGACTGCCTGGCCAAAATTTAAGGAATTGACTCAAAATAAGATACCTCTAGGTCTTATCATCTATTTTCATCCCTTCTTTACCTCTTATTTCTTGAGAAATATTAAGTACTTAAGGTTTTCTCTCTCTCCACCACCTCCTATGATTGGGAATTCAAAGGGTTAAGGATTTAGGGATCCTCCAACAAAAATAAAATGCATGTAAATAAGAGGAAATGGATGTAAGTTAAAGCTTATGTATCTTCCAAGTTATTCATCTGTGTTTAAAGGATTTTTAACTTGTGTGAAACATCATGTCTCGTGTGAAGACCGTAGCTACTCCCGTCAAGGACACCAAGAACCCTAATAGGGTTTGGCCTCCCCATAAGAGGAAGGGATCTTCTGAGAAGAGGAAGAGGGACTGTGGTGATGATTCCTCAAAGAAGAGAAAGAGACCTGAGGGAGCCTCAAAAGAAGGCTCAGACCCTAAGCCAGTTCCCTTCGACAACCCAGAGATGAACCAGGAAGAGGAACACACATTCAAAGATGAGGTCAAGTTTGAGGAGAACCCGACTGGTGGTCCAGGACCTGTAATGGTAGTTCACACCCCTGATGCACTATGGATGAAACATCAGAAGAAGCTAACCGAGGCCATTAGTGCCTTGGCCCTCAGGGATATAGCTAGAGATGAAAATGATGAGCCACGTTCTAGTTGTCCCTATCTTGGTGTCACCATTTTGGACTCTGTCAAGTTGAACATTGAGAAATTCTGGGGAGAGGATAAGACCAAGTGGTTGACAAAGCATATGCTTGGTTGTTAGCCATCGAGAACAGTTTCTACATGCAGGAGGTGCAGCCGAACAAGTAGGTCCCTTTTTTTGTTCATCTCTTGGAAGGAACAGCCAAGATCTTATGGGAAAACCACATCATGGGTCAAGATTTGAATGAGGATCCAATGGCATGTACCGACTTTAGGACTATCTTCACATCTTGAATTATTCCCACCTCAGCTAGGAAGGAGAAGGTAATGAGAGTTCACCAACATGATTCAAGGTAGCCTATTTGTGAAGGACTTTGGCCGCAAGTTTTGCATCGTGGAGCATTTTGGGTACATGATGCCGAAGAAAGATAAGTGGACTATTTTATAGAGTCTCTTCACCCTTCCATCAAGCCTCATGTGATGGCGAGTAAACCAACAACCTTCATTGAATCCTACAACACCACCTTAGACATGGAGAGAACGGTAATGCCTGCTAGAACCCACCTAAAGAATATTTGGGTTTCACTGAAGGTACCCAAGAATAGAAGAATGATCACAAGAAAGGACAAGGACATAACCACACCAAGGGCAACCATGGAGGCAAAGGGAAGACACAAGGTGAGAGTCACTTTTAGAAGTGTCATACCTATGGACGGACACATCCTGAGAAGTGCCGCTTCGTGAAGAAGGTGTGCTTCTTTTGCCAGCAAGAGGGACATTTCATCACCAACTATCCACTCCCTGATCTGAGAGGTCCAGTGGAAATGCAACTCGTGGAAGCAACACCCCCAGTAGGAGAAGTACCGGATAGAGGTCCACCTATTAGAGAGAGGAGACAAGCCAGAGTGTTCACCATCAACAATGAAGAAGCTTAGGCGAATGCTAATAGGTTGATAGAGGGTAATAACCCGTAGAGTTTTCCTTTCAGTTTAGTTTGATCATGTAATAGTCATCTGATAAAGTATGAAACTATGTAGGCATGCTTGAAGTCATGGGATAAAATGTAAATGCTCTTTTTGATTCTAGTTCTACTAATACTTTCATTTTGAGAAATCTGGCAACCATGCTTTGTTTGGACATTAAGGATTTAGGTTATGTTTTATATGTCACAACCCCGAGTGGTCAAATATATATGTCTCTTTTAAAAACCCCTATCTTTCGAATTAAGTACATGAGCCACGATCTTCCTATTGACTTCATCCTCCTCGATATGAATGGTTTCGATGTAATCATTGGTATGGATTGGCTTTACACATATAGAGCACATATTGACTATAGGGAAAAGAAGATCCTTGTTAGGAAACCTGGTCATCCACACTTTACCATTCAAGGAAGGAGAGATGCGACCACCATCCTATATGTGTCGGATCTAAAGGTCAATCAGTTGATATCCAAAGGTTGTCAAGCTTTCAGAGCAGTAGTCACCGAGCTGGAGCCTAAGGTGTGATCTATTGAGGAGAAAAGAGGTAGTTAGGGAGTATGCGAATGCTTTTTCCAGATGACTTGCCTAGAATCCCCCCTGAGAGAGAGGTGGACTTTTCAATAGAGCTAGCTCCCGAGACAAACCCTATATCTAAGGCACCTTATTGGATGGCCCCTGCTGAGTTGCTCGAGTTGAAGAAACAATTGCGTGAATTGCTAGATAAAGGTTTAATTAGACCTAGTACATCACCATGGGGAGCACCAGTCCTTTTTGTGAAAAATAAGGATGGATCACTCAGGATGTGTATCGACTATAGGATGATCAACCAGGCGACCATTAAAAACAAGTACCCTCTACCCAGGATAGATGACCTTTTTGACTAGCTCAAATCGACCTGAGTCTTTTCCAAGATCAATTTGAGGTATGGATACCACCAGGTGCGAGTCAAGAGTGATGACATCCCAAAGACAACTTTTCAAACCCGATATGGCCATTATGAGTTTGTGGTGATGCCTTTTGGGTTATCTAATGCACCCAGTGTCTTAATGAACCTCATGAATAGTGTTTTCCAACCCTTCGTTGACTCCTTTGTCATAGTGTTCATAGATGACATCTTGGTGTATTCTGATGACCCAGAGCAACACCGTGACCATCTAGGTAGAGTCCTTGATATCCTGAGAAAGTAGATGTTCTATGGGAAATTCTCAAAATGTGAGTTTTGGATAGACCGTGTCATGTTTCTTGGACATATCATATCCGGAGGAACGATTGTCGTAGATCTAGCTAAGGTGTCGGCAGTTCGAGACTGGATTGCATTGAAGAACCCCTCTGAGATCCGTAGCTTCTTGGGGTTGGCCATATACTATTGACGCTTCATCAAGGATTTCTCAAAGATTGCTTTTCCACTCACCAAGCTAACCCAGAAGGATGAAAAGTTCATGTGGTTTGATGTATGTGAAGCTCGCTTCTAGGAACTAAAGGAGAAGTTGACCACCACTCTAGTGTTGACCTTGCCTTCCGGTAATGAGGGTTTCATGATCTTCACCGATGCATCAAAGATGGGACTTGGCTATGTGCTGGAATATAATAGACATGTGGTTGCATATGCTTCCCGACAACTCAAGCCCAATGAAGTGAATTACCCGACGTATGACTTAGAACTGGTTGCTATCATTCATGCTTTGAAGATATGGCGGCATTACCTGTGTGGAGCTACTTTCGAAATCTTCACTAGCCATAAGAGTTTGAAGTATCTCCTGACGCACAGAGACTTAAACCTACAACAACAAAGATGGATGGAATATATGAAGGATTATGACTTCACCATCTCCTATCACCCTGGGAAAGTGAATGTCATGGATGATGTGCTTAGTCAGAAACAACTCAGGTGTGTAGCCGTCTTGTCTAGTCAGTGGAAGAATCTAGAAGATCTTGTGGATTGGACTCTGCAACCATTAGAGGATTGAGTTCATTTGGTCAATATCTGGATCAAATCAGATTTGTTGTGTGACTTAGTGGCTGCTTAGTTGTCTAGTTCAGAACTTTGAAAGATGAAAGGTTTGTTAGAGAAACCTCCGACCCATCTCTCTGTAGGGGTGGATGGTAGAATATGTTACAAGAGTCATATTTGGGTTTCTGAAGACTTGATGTTGAAGGATCGTATTTTGCAAGCGGCTCATGGTTCCATGTATACGGTACACCCGGGCACTACAAAGATATTTAAGGATCTACAGAGGTATTTCTAGTGGCCAGGAATGAAGAGTGACATTGCGGCATATGTGGCCAACTGTCTTACGTGTCAGATGGTGAAGGTTGAACACCAACGACCCGACAAACTTTTTTAGTCGATAGAGATTCCAGAGGGGAAATGGGAACCGATCATAATGGATTTTGTGGTGGGTTTACCCCGGACCAAGAGAGGTCATGACGCGATATGGGTTGTGGTAGATCACCTTACCAAGTCAACACACTTCCTTACCCTAAATACCATTGCCAAGGTGTCAGACCTAGCTGAGTTGTACATCAGAGAGATAGTACGGTTGCATGGTGTACCAGGTTCGATCATCTCCGACCGAGACCCAAAGTTCATTTCCAAATTATGGAAGCAGGTACAAGAAGAACTTGGTACAAGGTTGAAGTTTAGTACCGCTTATCACCCCTAGAATGATGGTCAGTCAGAGAGGATGATTTAGACATCAGAGGATCTATTGAGAGCTTGTGTACTCGATTGGGGTGGATCATGGAAGCAATACTTACCTTTAGCCGAGTTTGCCTACAATAAGAGCTACCAAGACAATATCAGGTTGCCTCCATATGACGCTTTATATGGGAGACCGTGTCAGTCAGTGCTTCACTGTGATGATGTCGGTGAGAGGACCGTGTTGAGGTTAGATGAGCTCTAAGTGTATGCAGATAAAGTCACTTTGATAAGGTATATGATGAAGAGAGCCTAGGATCAATAGAAGTCATATGCTGATGCAAAGAAGATTGACGTGCAGTTCACTATGGGAGAGCATGTGTTTTTGAAAATTCGACTGCTTTGAGTTATAGCTAAAAATAGAGGAAAGTTGAGTCCCCGATATGTGGGTCTGTTTGAGGTGTTAGAACAGATTGGTGAAGCTACATATCGTTTGGTGTTACTCCCTCAGTATAGTATGACATACGATGTTTTCCATGTGTCCAACCTAAAGCAATATGTGCACGATCTGAGCCATGTGCTGAGCATTGAACCAATTGAGCTTCAAGGGAAGCTGACATATCCCATGTCACCTTTGCAGATTCTAGATACCAAGGTGGAAGGACTCAGATGTAAGAATATAGAGATGGTAAAGGTTCTTTAGAAGCATCATGGAGACGATGGGGCCACATGGGAGCTGAAGTCGGACTTGGAAAAAGCATATCCTGACTTGTTTGTTTGATTGCTGAATTTTGTGGGAAAATTTCTTATAAGGAGAGGAGGATGTTATAACCTAAATTTTTATAAGTTTGGGTTGAAATGTAATTTCTCCATTAATGATGTATCAATATGAAAATTGTTTGATTTGAATTCTTTGTATGGATTTCTTTGCTAAATATCTTCTATATGTTTGGCTTCATGGGCCTTGTTGTCTAATGAGCCCAATACAAAAAAGGGGAATAAAAGATGAAAAGAAATCCTTAATAAAGGAAATTCAAATAATATTAATGAAGTGGTAGAAACACCTAGAAGGCTAAGAGTTTGTTATTCATGAGAGGATTTCAAATCCCTAAGGCTTCTTGAATTACAAGGAACCCAACAAAAGAAGGTAAAAGAGGAAGAAAGAGAAAATATGAATAAACTATGCCTAAGTAAGTGTTAACTTGTATATGAAGAAACCCCTCTTTCCTTTCGATTTTGGGACTAAATTTTAGTGTAAGAGTGGATAATGTCAATACAAAGTTTCCTTTAAAAATTGGATGAAAAAAGATAAAAGAATAATGAGTTATGAATTTTACAAGATTTCTAAAGTAAAAGGATAATCCTTTGAATAAATCATATGTCACAATTTAATATTTCAATTTATTGGCAACGCGGGCAATATGAGCCCTAGATCGCACGATCCGGCTTGATCCGACGGTGCTGGGTCATCATCAAGGTCCCAGTTCAAGAGGGAAATCTGCTAGATTTCCTCTCGATCTTTCTCAATCCTTGATGCATGAAAGGACTTGGAAACTTGATCATCAAGTTCGGGAGCCTTTCCCAAATCAAACAATCCCAAGTTTGGGGGACTTTAGTGAGGAGACCACGGTTTCCCCAATTGGGACACCATCGTCCAGTCTGCCTATATATAGGGGGAGTATTCCACAATACCAACGTATATGCAAACCTATCCCACATGTTCGGAAGGAGTAGACGATCATCTCGATGCCCTCAATTTGAAGAAACACCCTGATCTTCCACCTCATCATAGAGCAGCCATTGTCGAAGGGAGTTTGATGTGGGTTTAGTGAAGGGAAGGCGAGAAGGAGAAATTGACTAGTCGATTAGTTTCGGGAGGGGCTGACGAAGCCAACAAATGTCTTAGATTGCACGCAGAGGTCATAGATCGCAAATTTAACTAGTGGGTTGACCACTAGTTTGTGCGAGCAGAGGATCAGAGGTTGAAGACGACAACTTGTGATTTTACAACTTCGCCCTCACGTCTGTAGTGTTAAGGTAAGGGCCTTTTGGTCTTTTTGGCGATTCCTTTAGTTTGTGAGCACATGCCTACGTGGGGCCCGACTATCTAGGTGGCGTGAGCCTACTGGCTCTGTCCTGACTCACTGGAAAGGGTTTAATAAACCTGAAATTCCATGTGCCTTTTCCTGATTGGTGGGAAAATGATTTTCTTGTAAAAATCGTAGTAATTTATAGGATTATCGGATGGAAACAAGTAATTTATGAAAGTTCATTAGAAAAACATTTAGAATCCATTAAAAACAATTTTGAATCCTGATATCAGTTGTAGTTTTAAAAGTGCAATAAGTTACCCATGTTAATGTTTTGAACTATGATAAAACCCTATTTATAATAGAAAATCATATTTAATGTCTTGATTAGGTTATTTTGAGTTATGGTAACCTGTTGAGATTATGAAGAAGAATTTAATCTGAAAGGATGACAATATGTTTGTTTTAGGGTTTTATATACAAATGAATATGCAATAATAAACTTATAAACCCTAATTTAGGGTTATTGGTTTCTAATGTGGTATAATTCGAAATTCATCATAGGGAAGTGATACTAAGTTGATCTGAATCCTAGTAGGAAGATGTTAATATAATAATAAGGGTTTGCACTTAGTTTTGCTATTTTAGGGTTTTGTGGTGATAATGATGAAAAGTGTAGATAAACCCTTATGAAGCCCTAAAATGGATTAGGAAACCCTAGGAAGCAATTTCTAGTCGAATAGATAGATTCTTGATAAAGTGTGTAGTAAATAGGTTACATATGCTTTTTAGGAATTCTGTGATTGTTGAATTGCATGCTTGGACTACTTGCTTGCTTGGAATTGCTATTTTATGAAATCTACTGATCAGGTATGTGGTTATTTTATGAGTAACCGCATTATGTTTCACGATGTTTCTCAAGGATTTATTAATTGCAATGAAAACTATACCACTTGGATGTTTCATTGCTGTAATCTTTAAAGTGACTATGTGTATAACAATTTAAGTATAAGTGTGACTGTCTCAAACCTACATACCATCTCTGGATGTATGATGCAAGTCCAAGCCCTAGAGGGAAGACCAATGGGCACCTAGAGAGGTGACCCCAGGCACCAAGATCAGGATAGAGAAGGTGGCCTTAATGTCCCTGGCAAGGACTAAACCCTAAGAGAGGGTATCCCAGAGTTTGAGTAAAAGCGGTTGGGAAGTCACATTGAAAATGTAATCGTGCATTGTTAACAACTACTTGATATGATTAGGTTGTTAGAACTTATGTGCAATATTTTGTTTGTCCCCACATACCAGTATATTCATTTATATTGACCACATTTTGTTTGCTAGTGTTTTAGGTAATACCTGGAATTGGACAAATAGTAAAGTGGAACCTATAAAGAATACAGTTAAAATAATAAAGGAGGATTTAGGTAGATAGAAGTCTACCTCGAGTAAAAATTCTAGATGCCTAATTTTTGAAGGTATGTTAAAAGAAAATTTTTATTCTAGTTCTCAGTTTAGTCTTTAGTTGAATTTTCTAATTATTTCTGATTAATTACAAAACCATTGATCTTGTTTGGGATAACGCCTCTGACCTCTTGTTCTCCCTTAACTGGAGGTTACCGGGAAGTGGGGTCGTTACATGTGTCCCCACCCAAGTACGAGTAGGAGGTGGTCACACACCAAGTGGAAGCGAGAGGCATCATGCTAGCTTTGTTTTAGATCAAATACCTAAGCCTTGTTGGGGTACATAATAGATGGAAGAGATGAAATGAGTTTAGTTATACTTGATGAGATAATATGGTTATGATGAACTCAGTCAGACTTGAAAATTTGAGTTTAGTTTTGAGGTTAGGACATTATATTTGATGATACAAGTATATATGCTTCTCTGAGATAAGATTGATTAAAATGTGAATTAGCAAGTGCCCTAGTCTCTTCTACAAAGGGGGAACCTCTATTGTTAGGACCAGTTATGGGGTTAAATCCATGAGAGAAGTGAGATCCAGAGGGAGTCAGGAACCTAAACCCCAAGACATGATAAAATATGAGAATTTTTTTTGGTGATATGTCCTAAAATAGACTACCCCTGAATGAATGAGTTGATTTGCTAATATTCCTAATTCCTAGAAGCATGATGCACCCTATAAGGACCAAACCCAAAAGACAGAGAAAGAGGTTACTTACATATATGATATGTGTACCTACCATCTAGGTGAGGGAGAGAGAGTCCCAAGATCCTAGAGATGTAAGGAGTAATAATGTGTTACAAAGACTCATACCCAGGTTGGTGGTTCCTCATTTGGGGATCGAGTGGTTTTTGTTGAAAAAGGGAGAGTTGGGTAAGGATATTTCATGAGCATTGACCTATGAAGAGAGTTCCATATCCTACTTGGGTGGGGTATGAGAAGATAGATCCTATGAAATTGATAGACCAAGGGACCCTATAACAAAGAGGAGAAACCATGGCTGGTACATAAATACTCATAGAATTGAGAGAGATCATAGAGATTGAGCATAGAACCCCCTCGGGTATTGGGTTAAGGGAACCCCACTAGGACTTTGATATATGTTTGATGAGCTACTCATACAAGTTGGTTTAGCACCACCATAATATCATGAAACTGGTCCAACCTCAAGAGGTGATGAATGGGCATGTCATAATGAAAAACTTCGAAATGGTTTAATAAGCTCTCTCTATTCTAGCTAGATGTAGGAAATATGAAAATATGAAGTGGTTACCTAACCTCAGGATGGACCTTAAGTAATGAGCATAACCTAATGTAAGAAAGTGAAAATGGGATAATGCTAATGATAAATATTGAACGTATTTGTAGTTGACATGAGGACTATGTGGTCAATAAATTTGTCTTCTTCAAAGTATGCTGACCTATTTTGGCCTATTATATGGTATGGATTGGATATCGTACTTGGCATATGGTATTAGGTGAAACAGTTGTTCCTATAGTCCCAGACACATGAGACATAATGCATCAATCCCATTATATCTAAACACTTCAATTTGTGGTAGCGAGGTACCAATAGTGATCCAACTATTGAGTAATAGATCACATGATATAATGATATAACTCTCATATAGAATATAGATTGATGGTATAATGGAAAATATGACTGAATGACATGTTCCTTTGAAATAATATAAATCTTAGTACAAGATTGTTTCTTTTGGTTTCCAATACATGCTAGTTTTATCTTGTCCCTGGATAGGACCTCCATTAGAAGGGTGAATTCATTAATTAGTTTAAGAATGGAGGTAGCATTAAATATCAGTTAAACTTCAAATATTACGTGCATGAAGCACAAAAGAACATATATGGAGTATGATTCTTTGGACCCATTTAATCCATCTCTAGGGGACATGAGGAAAGGTCACTATGGTTGTGACTGACATGATGGGACCAAGGAGGTCGCCATAAGCCCAATAAAGGGATATAAAGTAAACTACATGTTCCAAAAGAGATGATGGAAATTTGGGTGAAAGAATTTTGATGGATATGATGTGCATGGATATTACTAGAGCAACCTCAAGTAGAATGTGTAGTGTACTAGAATAAATTTATGAAGTCCCAATAAAACCCTTGGGAAGGGTAGGGCCTCAAGTCAACCTGAAGATCTTATAGGATGATAAATGTGGCATACGATTCACAAAATGAGATTAACTAATGCGGAAGCGTATTTTTAGTAGTGGAATTACTGAAAATCACTAAAAATTAAAACCATTTATCAAGAGATCCATTCGTAGGAAAAATCTTTCATTCAGAACCAAAGTATTTCAAGTACATCCTGGTTCACTAGTACATCTCTCGTACCATTTCTTCTCGAGAGTTACAACATTAACTACTCTGTTGAATGTACATAAGCAGTATAAAAATCTCAAGGCATCAAGCCAAAATCTCAGATCAAATTATCAAATACATTAACTCCTAGGACCCGAGAGTATAGAGATGACTCATAGGACTAACTATACAAAACCAGACAACCAGTTCCTCCACCTGATGGATCACTACTATCCTTGTGGATGATGCTGCTGCTCTTCCCCTACAGAAGAGTTTATGCCTTGTTGTCTACGTCTACCTAAAAACATTGGATCCCACAGGGGTGAGACAATTATAAAAATTGCCCCAACGGGAGATATAACTCTCCGCCAAAACATTATCATTGCAGTTTAATAGAAATAAACTGAGCAGTGGGATAATATAAATTAGTAGCAGATGAATCAACATGTATGCAGATTAGAGCAACATTCTTATGCAAGTATTTCAACTATAACTTGATAAAGAAGCATGTCTCTTATTCAATATGAATTAAAAGAACATAAGTACATTTATGTATTAGGGACATGCTAAGCAGTATAACATCAACCAGTGGTTCTCATATTTCAATCTTATGCAAATACACTACACGGATGATTATAATTTACAAACATATTTAAGCTCTGAGGAGATGAGGTATACCGGTCATACTCCGACTGACCATTTCTAGAATCAAAATCGGTACCATAAATAGGTCAATGGAAGAGTCGGATTCCCATGACCTCCCACATATCGGTCAGTATGGGACCACAAGCAGGACTATGTCGACTGCTCAAAATAGCTTCCTAGGGTACACTGGAGCTTCGCTATAGAGTTACATTGTCAACTACACTCTCATCGGAAATCGAGAGAATTAATGTTTATCTCCATCGACTCGACATTAAAATATCATTGGGAGATTAATGATACATCCATCCCAACCATTAGGAGATTTGTGAAAAACCCATCCTGACACATGAAGGATTGAGAGGTTTAATGTTTACCTTCCCTCAATCTCTTCACAAGGACGTAAGGATATTTTCACCCATTTACCCCCACATATTCAGAATATGCGAACTCCAGGAATTCCATAGGAAAACTTTTTTCACCATCACTAACTACTGACGATGATGGATCTATGGTCAGAGCACTACATGAACATATTTCACTTGATTAATTAAGTACATTTTCATATTCTTTTAGCATCAGGCAAGTTCTCAAACATAACTTATTATGACAATGCTATAAAGAAACATGTACTATTTTCATCAATTACTTAACAATCTTTAAAAGACATTGGGAACTCAATCCCTTATTTTAAAGTTGGGAATTCTCATCCCTTCACAATCTCATCACCATAATCATATGGCTCTGGGTATTTAAACCCTTGAATTATCATTGAGTATTGTTACCACCTTTACAAGTAACTATCACCTTGAGGTCAACTGACCAAGGCAAACATGATACTTGCTATTACAAGCATCACTCATGGTACTTGAGGCCCATTAACTCTCTTTTTACCTCTTACCAGGAAGCAAGGTATATTATGGAACACAAGGCCGAACACAATAGTGAATTAAACATCATAGCTCATACCTAGCCATGATCATCATTTCAACATACATGCATGATTAGCACAGATGATAATTGTAATATCAATTGCATATCAGAACCATGTACAACAAATATGAATTCACTATTCATGGGTAACAACACTATTCCCTTACCAGGGTTAGGGTTCCTGTTGCATGTCATATGAGGATAATCTTCTCATTAGCACATCATATTTATGGTTTATCACCATATTGCCCAAAATTAGGGTTCATTAAGCATTACATAGTATTACCCTGGATTTGAGCTTCACAACACATCAAACATTAGGGTTTCTCATGAAACCATTCTTAGTTAAGGTTTCACATAAATTTCACCTTATAATAGGGTCTACATTCAATAATCCACGATTAGGGTTTACTATTCATCCCAATTAGGGTTTCATGTTCCATTACCCATAATTAGGGTTTACTATTCATATCTATGAGGATATTACATCACATCACCCTAAATTAGGTTTACACCTATCATCACCCTAGATTAGGGTTAAGTTCTTACCCTAGATTAGGGTTTCAATTAGAAATGCCCTAAATTAGGGTTAAAGTTCAACAACCTTGTCAATTAGGATTTATGTTCATGATTAGGGTTTCATGGTCTCTTTACTTAAGGATTACTTAACGATTCACAAAATGAGATTAACTAATGCGGAAGCATATTTTTAGTAGTGGAATTATTGAAAATCACTAAAAATTAAAACCATTTATCAAGAGATCCATTCGTAGGAAAAATCTTTCATTCAGAACCAAAGTATTTCAAGTACATCCTGGTTCACTAGTACATCTCTCGTACCATTTCTTCTCGGGAGTTACAACATTAACTACTCTGTTGACTGTACATAAGCAGTATAAAAATATCAAGGCATCAAGCCAAAATCTCAGATCAAATCATCAAACACATTAACTCCTAGGACCCGAGAGTACAGAGATGACTCATAGGACTAACTATACAAAACCAGACAACCAGTTCCTCCACCTGATGGATCACTACTATCGTTGTGGCTGCTGCTGCTGCTCTTCCCCTACAGAAGAGTTTCTGCCTTGTTGTCTACGTCTACCTAAAAACATTGGATCCCACGGGGGTGAGACAATTATAAAAATTGCCCCAACGGGAGATATAACTCTCCGCCAAAAAATTATCATTGCAGTTTAATAGAAATAAACTGAGCAGTGGGATAATATAAATCAGTAGCAGATGAATCAACATCTATGCAGATTAGAGCAACATTCTTATGCAAGTATTTCAACTATAACTTGATAAAGCAGCATGTCTCTTATTCAATATGAATTAAAAGAACATAAGTACATTTATGTATTAGGGACATGCTAAGAAGTATAACATCAACCAGTGGTTCTCATATTTCAATCTTATGCAAATATGCTACACGGCTGATTATAATTTACAAACATATTTAAGCTCTGAGGAGATGAGGTATACCGGTCATACTCCGACTGACCATTTCTAGAATTAAAATCGGTACCATAAATAGGTCAATGGAAGAGTCGGATTCCCATGACCTCCCCCATATCGGTCAGTACGGGACCACAAGCAGGACTATGTCGACTGCTCAAAATAGCTTCCTAGGGTACACTGGAGCTTCGCTATAGAGTTACAACGTCAACTACACTCTCATCGGAAATCGAGAGAATTAATGTTTATCTCCATCGACTCGACATTAAAATATCATTGGGAGATTAATGATACATCCATCCCAACCATCAGGAGATTTGTGATAAATCCATCCTGACACATGAAGGATTGAGAGGTTTAATGTTTACCTTCCCTCAATCTCTTCACAAGGACGTAAGGATATTTTCGCCCATTTACCCCCACATATTCAGAATATGCGAACTCTAGGAATTCCATAGGAAAACTTTTTTCACCATCACTAACTACTGACGATGATGGATCTATGGTCAGAGCACTACATGAACATATTTCACTTGATTAATTAAGTACATTTTCATATTCTTTTAGCATCAGGCAAGTTCTCAAACATAACTTATTATGACAATGCTATAAAGAAACATGTACTATTTTCATCAATTACTTAACAATCTTTAAAATACATTGGGAACTCAATCCCTTATTTCAAAGCTGGGGATTCTCATCCCTTCACAATCTCATCACCATAATCATATGTCTCCGGGTATTTAAACCCTTGAATCATCATTGAGTATTGTTACCACCTTTACAAGTAACTATCACCTTGAGGTCAACTGACCAAGGCAAACATGATACTTGCTATTACAAGCATCACTCATGGTACTTGAGGCCCATTAACTCTCTTTTTACCTCTTACTAGGAAGCAAGGTATATTATGGAACACAAGGCCCAACACAATAGTGAATTAAACATCATAGCTCATACCTGGCCATGATCATCATTTCAACATACATGCATGATTAGCACAGATGATAACCGTGATATTAATTGCATATCAGAACCATGTACAACAAATATGAATTCACTATTCATGGGTAACAACACTATTCCCTTACCAGGGTTAGGGTTCCCGTTGCATGTCATATGAGGATAATCTTCTCATTACCACATCATATTTATGGTTTATCACCATATTGCCCAAAATTAGGGTTCATTAAGCATTACATAGTATTACCCTGGATTTGAGCTTCACAACACATCAAACATTAGGGTTTCTCATGAAACCATTCTTAGTTAAGGTTTCACATAAATTTCACCCTATAATAGGGTCTACATTCAATAATCCATGATTAGGGTTTACTATTCATCCCAATTAGGGTTTCATGTTCCATTACCCATAATTAGGGTTTACTATTCATACCTATGAGGATATTACATCACATCACCCTAAATTAGGTTTACACCTATCATCACCCTAGATTAGGGTTAAATTCTTACCCTAGATTAGGGTTTCAATTAGAAATGCCCTGAATTAGGGTTAAAGTTCAACAACCTTGTCAATTAGGATTTATGTTCATGATTAGGGTTTCATGGTCTCTTTACTTAAGGATTACTTAACGATTCACAAAATGAGATTAACTAATGTGGAAGCATAGCAGTGGGATAATATAAATCAGTAGCAGATGAATCAACATCTATGCAGATTAGAGAAACATTCTTATGCAAGTATTTCAACTATAACTTGATAAAGAAGCATGTCTCTTATTCAATATGTATTAAAAGAACATAAGTACATTTATGTATTAGGGACATGCTAAGAAGTATAACATCAACCAGTGGTTCTCGTATTTCAATCTTATGCAAATATGATACACAACTGATTATATTTTACAAAGATATTTAAGCTCTAAGGAGATGAGGTATACCGCTCATACTCCAATCGACCATTTCTAGAATCAAAATCGGTACCATAAATAGGTCAATGGAAGAGCTGGATTCCCATGACCTCCTACATCCTGATCAGTATGGGACCACAAGCAGGATTATGTCGACTGCTCAAAATAGCTTTCCAGGATATATTAAAACTTCGCTATAGAGTTACAGCGTCAACTTCACTCTCATCGGTAATTGAGAGAATTAATGTTTATCTCCATCGACCCGACATTAAAATATCATTGGGAGATTAATGATACATCCATCCCAACCATCGGGAGATTTGTGATACATCCATCCTGACTCATGAAGGATTGAGAGGTTTAATGTTTACCTTCGCTCAATCTCTTCACAAGGACGTAAGGATATTTTTTCCCATTTACCCCCACATATTCAGAATATGCGAACTCCAGGAATTCCATAGGAAAACCTGTTTCACTATCACTAACTACTGACGATCATGGATCTATGGTCAGAGCACTACATGAACAGATTTCACTTGATTAATTAAGTACATTTTCATATTCTTTTAGCATCAGGCAAGTTTTCAAACATAACTTATTATGACAATGCTATAAAGAAACATGTACTATTTTCATCAATTACTTAACAATCTTTACAAGACATTGGGAACTCAGTCCCTTATTTCAAAGCTGGGAATCCTCATCCCTTCACAATCTCATCACAATAATCATATGGCTCTGGGTATTTAAACCCTTGACTCATCATTGAGTATTGTTACCACCTTTATACATAACTATCACCTTCAGGTCAACTGACCAAGTTAAACATGATACTTGCTATTACAAGCATCACTCATGGTACTTGAGGCCCATTAACTCTCTTGTTACCTCTTACTAGGAAGCAAGGTATATTACTGCACACAAGGCCCAACACGATAGTGAATTAAACATCATAGCTCATACCTGGGCATGATCAACATTTCAACATACATGCATGATTAGCACAGATGATAACAGTGATATCAATTGCATATCAGAACCATGTACAAAAAATATGAATTCACTATTCATGGGTAACACCACTATTCCCTCACTAGGGTTAGGGCTTCCCGTTACATGTCATATGAGGGTAATCTTCTCATTACCACATCATATTTATGGTTTATCACCATATTGTCCAAAATTAGGGTTCATTAAGCATTACATAGTATTACCCTGGATTTGAGCTTCACAGCACATCAAACATCAGGGTTTCTCATGAAACCATTCTTAGTTAAGGTTTCACATAAATTTCACCCTATAATAGGGTCTACATTCAATAATCCACAGTTAGGGTTTACTATTCATCCCAATTAGGGTTTCATGTTCCATTACCCATAATTAGGGTTTACTATTCATCCCTATGAGGATATTACATCACCCTAAATTAGGTTTACACCTATCATCACCCTAGATTAGGGTTAAATTCTTACCCTAGATTAGGGTTTCAATTAGAAATGCCCTGAATTAGGGTTAAAGTTCAACAACCTTATCAATTAGGATTTATGTTCATGATTAGGGTTTCATGGTCTCTTTACTTAAGGATCATACCCTTAATCACCACATGTATCATACTCATGTATGAATTCCATTATATCATCCTCTCAACTTGATTAGGTTATATCAACCCTTCGATTAAGTACATACAACCATGATTATCATAGTGTACAAGTTATTGATCTTATAAGAAATTAGGGTTCATCCCTTAAATGGTACTAATCACTTAGGTACTATTAGGGTTTCAACCTTTGTACCTTCATTGATTACTATTACTAACAATCATTACCTTCGATTTCCAAATGATTGAACCACATTCAACCTCCATTCGGTTTCAAGGTTTCATCACCAAGCGGTTTTGAAACCGTTTAATACCAAACAGTTTTGAAACTGTTTGACCCCAAACGGTTTTAAAACCATTTTCCCTCAAATGATTTCAAGACCGTTTGGTCTCAAATGGTCTCAAGACCGTTTGGGCCAAATCAATCCCAAAACCGCAAGGGCTCTTTTGTTCATTCATTAATCCAATCAAATGTAGTTGCATCATTGAATCCAATATTGATTATTCAATTGAAGGGTTCATCAATCAACACCATTAGATTATTATCCAATTGTTAAGAATCAACCACTAACCCTCCAAATGGTTTTGAAACCGTTTGGTCCTAAATGTTTTTGAAACCGTTTGGTCCTAAACGTTAGGACCAATCAATGATTCTTCAATCAACATGATTAGGGTTTTCAATTGAAGGATTGTTCACACATTGAATCAATCAATTGGATCCATTGGATCATCATCCAACCTGTAATTATGTTCAGATCTCAAATGGTCAACTAAACCAAATGGTCAACCCACTCATTCATTTTGGAGTCCATGTCACCAAACAGTTTGGTGAAACCGTTTGTTCCAACGGTCCAAGACCGTTTTACCTTGTTCTTGATTGAGGTGTGTGCTTATGAACAGGTTATCATCTTCAACCTTCAAACTCATGAAAACTACTGCTATTCCCATGGCAACTCCATCAATCAAACAAAGGAATTGCAAGAATAAAAATGAAATTTTAATTGAATTGAGAAATCGAATCCAATGGCAAAGATTAAGGGTTCAAGTTAAATAACCCGCCTTCTAATCTGATCTCAAGCTCCAAGATTCATGGATCCAATGGTGGATGAAGCTCTAGCAACCTCCGAAGGTCCATTCTCAAGCTTTTGGAGTGAAAGAATCGGCTAGGGTTGAAGATGGAATGAAGAAATGAAGGAATTATGCATTGTTTTATGATTTCCACCATGAAATCAAGAAGAATGAAGGTCAAGGACTTACCAACAGGTTGGAGGCGTCCTTCCTGCTATTACTAGCTCCCTTAGTCGTTTTTGCAAGCAAGGAGAAGAAAGTAATCTGAAAAAGTCCTTTGTTGAGTGGTAAAGGGTTCTTTTATAAGAAAATCAATGAGAGAGAAAATGTTTTTATAAAAAAATCATTTAATTCCAAAATTGTTGACACCACCTCCCCCTTGGTTTCTTGCATGAAAATGCAACTCTATCCCACCGAGCTCCCTTCCATTATCCATAAAAATTAAGGGAAAAGAAATTAAGCACCTTAATCCTTTATAATAGTAATATCCATTTTTGAGTGGAATTTCTTTTCCTTATAATAAGGTGAGTGGAGTTTTCACCTCCTAGGATATTTTGTGGTCCTTGCAAAGCTCCAGGACGTCCACACAAATCTGAATCCAACCATTTTAATTTTGGTTGAAGGCCCTTCTATTATTTTATTTATTTTTGCATTAATTTGAACTAATGTTTCCATTATGCTTAAATCTTGATTATTTTAATATCAAGATTCTCTCTCCTTCAAGGAGATACAAATGAGACACCCCTATCATTTTATTTACTCCACATGATGCCAAGAAACATTAGGGACCTTTTTGAAATGGTAACTTTCATATTGCACCCTAGGTTTTGGGTAAATTGCACATTACACCAAAACTAGGTTTTCATGCACAAACATTGCTTTATCAGCTCTTTCTTGGTATTCAGGCTATCACAAGCCATATATCTACATAATATTCACTCTCATGATGCTTCAACACATGAGGAACATATTATCATGCACAATTTGCAAATAAACCCTTTAACTTGTGTAATTTGCACTTTAGTCCAAAATAGACAAAATATTGATTTCAACAATATTAAAAAAGGTCTAAAATTGCAATATAAGTTCCTCTTGATCCTTAATTACTTTTCAAAGATAAGAGCAAGCATATAATCACTTTATTAATAAAAACACCTAGGGTTAAAACATAACCCAGGTCAGGGATGTTACAATAAAGGTACATGAGATTTATGAGTACAAGGAATGATCATGTGTTGAGTGCATAAGGCCCTTGGGGGTCAAGAGGAGATCATTCTAAAGGTACCTATGCCCTAGAGATATTAAGGGAATGACCAAGTTTGATGAGACATGAGATGTGTATAGGAAGTCATGTGATGATGTTTGAATATGAATCTTAAAGGGAGTTATGCTTAAGACAAAAACGTTACAACAAAATATTTTGTTATATGTGTGCATAGAATTAAGGGAATTGTTCTATTCATGGTTTGGAGTCATGTGGAGAATGGTTCAACCTAACTCGAAAATTAAAAGATAATGTGTGAATGCACCGTCACTACCCTTGGATTGGGATGTGCTTTGTATTTTACACTGTAGACAAATGCTTATTTCATCTTGTTATGAGTATGAGAGATGGGAAAAACACGTCATACTTATACTGATATATAAACATATATATAAACACATACACACACAGATATATATATATATATATATATATGCATAGAATTAAGGGAATTAGGCTATTCATGGTTTGGAGTCATGTCGAGAATGGCTCAACCTAACTCTGAAATTAAAAGATAATGTATGAATGCACTGTCACTGTCCTTGGAATGGGATGATCTTTGTATTTTGCACTGCATCCAAATGCTTATTTCATCTTATTATGAGTACGAGAGATGGGACAAACACATGTCATACTTATACTCATACACACACACACACACACACACATATATATATATATATATATATATATATATATATTTATATATGAGAAATGAATACCTAAGTTGAAATCCAAAGGGCATAATTGAGGGCTTGAGTGCTACCTAACTCTCTTATGACATAATATTGAAGAAATGACCTAGGTGAACAAGGTAATCGCCAAATTAAAATTTCAAACGAGATTACAATTACAAAGTGGAATTTGAATTCTATAGATGTAAGATTTAATCTGGTGAGCAATACAAGAGTAATTAGCTAACTATGTATGAATACAAGTTTTGAGGTACTAAATAAAGATAAATCAAGTCTGACTTGTTGATCAAGCTTGTGGCAGCCTAGTTAGACAACCCAGAGTTAGATGAAATGAAGGTTTTGATGGAAAAGCCTTAGACACATATCTCAGTGGGTGTGGATCATGGAATACGATATAAAGGTCGTATTTGAGCTCCTATGGATTCACCTTTGAAGACTCATATCTTGTAGGAGGCTCATACGTCTAAGTATATAGTGCACAATTGTACCACAAGGATGTTTAAGGACTTGCAGCGATACTTTTGGTAGTCAAGTATGAAGAGAGACATAGCTTTATATGTGGCTAGTTTTCGCACGTACCAGATGGTGAAGGTTGAATACCAGCGACCCGATGGATTACTACAATCAATTGAAATTCCTGAGTGGAAATAGGATTAGATCAATACGAATTTTGTGGTGGGTCTTCCCAAGAATAAGAAAGGTCATGATGCAATATGGGTTGTGGTGAAATTCCTAACCTAGTCAGTACACTTCCTTTCCCTAAAGATTACTACCAAGGTGTCAGATCTAGCTAAATTGTATGTTAGAGAAATAGTTCGATTGCATGGTTTTCTAAGGTCAATTATTTTTTATCGTGACAATAAGTTCACTTCAAAGTTATGAAAACAAGTTCAAGAAGAATTCAATACGAAGATGAAGTTTAGTACAACTTATTGCCCCCAAACTGATGGTCAGCCAGAAAGGACAATCCATACTTTGGAATATCTATTGAGAGCATCTCTACTCGATTGGGGTGGGTATTGGGAGCAATACCTACCTTTAGATGAGCTTTCTTATAATAATAGCTTCCAAGCCAGTATCAGGATACCTTCGTATGAAGCTCTTTATGGGAGGCTGTGTCGATCACTACTTCACTGGGATGATGTTAGTGAGAGGACCTTGCTTTGGTCAGAAGAACTACAGTTATATGTTGATAGAGTCGCTTTGAATAAGAAAAAGCTAAAGAGAGCCCCAGATTCGTATGCTTATGTGAAGCATAATGTTTTGGAATTCATTATAAGTGAACATGTGTTTATGAAAATCCAACCCCTTCGAGCTATAACTAAGAATAGAGGGAAATTGAGTCCCCGGTTCATGGGTTCATTTGAGATCCTAGAATGGATTGGTGAATTTGCTTATCGCCTAGTGTTACCACCATAGTATAGTATGATGCATGATGTATTCCATGTGTCCAATCTGATGCACTATGTGAAGGATCCTATCCATGTGCTGATCATTGAGACTATTGAATTCCAAGGGAGATTGACATACCCTGAGTCACCTGTGAGGATATTGGATACCAAGGTGGAAGAGCTCAGGAATTGAAAAAAAATAGAGACGGTAAAGGTTCTTTGGAAGAACCATGGAAACAATGAAGCCACATGGGAGATAAAGACCCTGAACTCTTTGTATGATTAGTCAAAATTTTGAGGACATAATTCTTATAAGAGGGGAAGGATATTACAATATGGTTTTTCACATATATTTTTGAAATGTAATTATTTCAATAAAAAGGACATATTGAAAATTTGGTGTGTTTTCTTTTAATAGTATAATTTATTTTGCAAATTTCCCCCTTGCTATGGATTTTGTGATTTCCAATGATTTTATTAGTCTAATAATAGAAAACAAAATCCTATATTAAGTGAAATATAAAAGATAATGGGTAATTAATATTGTATTTTTGGGGATTGTGTGGGATACTTTTGAAAAATGGTGTGAAAGGCCACTATAAGTTGGTTTAGATTTACACATGGTTCCTAACAGGTAAAGAAATCAAAATAAAGGGACATGGGAAAAATAAAAAGAGAAAATGTTAACTTTGATGCATGAAACACATGTAATAAAAGAGATACTTGGATACTAAGAAAAGTGACATATAAGTTTGAGTATTATCCTCAAACCTTGCCCACACTTATGCAAAGTCATTAAAGATTTCCCTTTAAAATTTGGGATTAAAAGGATGAAGTAAGAGAGAGATATGGAATTTACTAAGTTTCTTAAAGTGTAGATGATTAGGAAAATATGAATTAAATGTCACACATATATTTTGTTCCAATTGGCATACACAACCGACCCTTTTAATGCTCTGTGAGACATGGTAGCCATCAGATCACTATCAAACATTTAACAAATTATCATACACCTTGATCCAAATAGGAAACTGGGAGCAGTTATTGCTAACTGATTCCTCATTTTCTCTCTCCCTAATTCATAAAATTTCCTAGAAATCTTACCATTAAGATCGGAGCATGATTCTGAATCAGTTCATCCCAAGTTTTGGCTTCTTCAGAAGGTCATTAAGACTTTCCCTAATTCAAAGATCCCCTCTCCTACTGCTCCTTGACCCGAACCTATAAAAGGAGGGTTAGAGACATCCAACAATGATATCAACTCATCTGCAAGACTACGCTCAACTCCCAAAATGCATCCCTACCTCTAATTCAAGCATAAACATTGTCCTTCACCTATATTATAGACCTCACCAGAACTACCTTCTCTCCATCCTATCTACTCCAACCATTCCTGGGCAATTGTAGTCCTTAGTGAGATCGTTAGGTCTTGACAAAGGCCTTGGTACTCCCGATGATCACTATGGAGGTTTGGGTCCCGGAGTTAACCCTCTAGTTGATTCAGCCAGGCTGCTCATTGGGAAGCCAGAGGAGGAAGATGATCGGGAGAGAAAGGATCCTTCTGCCCTGACTCCTCTTCTTTATCGATAAGGGACTTTCCAACTTTTACACCCTTTCTTCACCCTAACAAGTAGGATGCCACACGAACAGGCAGTCATGTTGGCATGAACTGATTGGTCGGCCCATCTGTGTTGGCAAGGCCTGTACCCAAGATTATTTCCTAGATGGAAAGACCCCATTGGTTAGAATGTATTAAAATTTCTAAAATTGTACAAATTAATAGGATGCTCCTATAATAATATGTAATATATGAAAAATGATCAGAAAAATCCAAGGAATGCAATAGAAATAATTTCAAGGTATTAATGTCTCTAGTTCCAAAAGTGGCTAAAAGTTAATAAATTTAATGTGTTAATGTGTGAAAACCCTAAATTTCTAGGTTTTGATGATCTTAATATGGTTAATTTCTCTTAATGATCAAATATTGATGTTTGGATAAAAATGGGATCTTAGATCTAATTTGAGATTTATAATATATAAATTGATGAATTAAGGTTTTCTTGAGTTAAAATGCATATGGAGATAAAATTAGGATTTGTAAATGAAAAAGACAATAAAAGTAAAAATTAAGTTTTGTGAAGCTAAAACCCTAATGAAACCCTAACTTGGACCCCAAGTCAGTCTTAATGGTAGATTTTGGATAAAATAATAATACATTGGTATTATGCTTTAATTTCATGATATTTTCTTGATTGGTTATGTTGTTTCCTTTTGCTTGGACATCACATCACTCCTTAGAAACGTATGTGGTTACGCCTATGACTACCCGACTAAAAGGATTTCCATGGTTTTCTGAGGCTTTTCGAATTGATTGAAAATTTAACACTTGGATGTTTATTTAATTTCCTACATTCTATAAAGCCCCTATTAATATCACATGATATATGAATAACTTGCTCGAACCCCTCATACAAACTCTATAAGTTTAAGAAATGAATAAGAGAGAGAAATCCATAAAGATGACTAGGACCAAGGCCCAAATTGTGATGGCCATATGAGGTCAAGCCCTAGATTTGGAAGACCAACATGACACCAAGCCTCAGATAAGGATGGTGGCCTAAGTCCACTATAGGGACACAACCCTATGAGAGGGTATCTCAGAGGTTGAGTAAAAAAGGGTTGAGGAGTTATGTTGACAGTGTAAATTTTGATTCTATAATAATAACTGATTGAGTATGTTGTTACACCTGGATGCAAATATTTTGTTTCCCCCACATACTAGTATAACTTATTATACTGACCATGTTTTTGTTTCACGGTGTTTTAGGTTAATATGTTGTTATTCTGCAAGTATAATGGAAAAATGACATCCAGGAAGAAGGCGCCAAATGAAAAGATTATATGTAATTTTAGAGGATACATATATATATTTTTCATTTCTAGTTAAAAATAGTAGTTTTTCCCTTACCCGACTTGAACAACAGAACTAGCCTGTGTTGGTCTAGACATCACCGACCTCTCAATGTAACTCCATAGTGGATAGTGTATCATTTATGTTGTTCAAACACTTTTCTATTTAGTAAAAAAATGATAATTATGTCTAGTTATTTGATAATGCCCCTTGCACTCTCACTCTGCCTGAATAGGAATAACATGGGGAGGGGTTTGTTACAAGATCCTTGTCATTGAAATTTACAATAGAGATTATCCAAATCAAGTAGTCAAAGGCATCGATCCATGAGCGCTAATTAGAATTGGTACCACTAACACCCATTGAAACTATAAAAACCATTGACATCAGGCGACCCATGGTTCAGTACATAGATGGCTCACAACCATCACAATCAATTGCTGGCACCAAAAACCACATAGAATGTAGACACATCAATACCACTGACACAAATTCGGTGACACCCGACCCTACATGGGTAGGGTTCCCCTCAAGCTATAAAGGGGAGGCATAGGGTGATCAAACATCACACCAAAAAACTCCCCTCTACTCCAAGAGGCACCCAACAAACCTTAGTTACGACAACAACAATTCAATAATCAAAAGCTTATTTGAGTTCTTTTCTTCTCTTCCATCTTTTACTATTTTAAGCAAAGGAAGCCATGCATTAAGCTTTATTTTCCACACTTGTTCCTGATTATTTGGTTCCAAATCCTTCTAGGGTGGCCTTCTGGAATGAAGATTAGAAGAAGCACCATGCGTCTCTACTAAAGAGGGAGCTCATACCTACTCAGTATGGGGACTGAACCTTCCTCATCTAGGTTGGATTCAAAGAGGACCTCTAGTGAGTTTGCAGTAGACAAGGCATGGTGGGTGATCACCACTTCTTTGGTTATTATCATGTTAGGAGATACGACATTAGGTAGGAAGTGAAAACAAAAAAATTAGTTGTCATATTCCCCATTAATAGATGATCACGTCAACAACTATGTAATGGGAAGGATGGTTTACAAGGTCATACCTGGTCCTGGAGCAAGTCCAACGACAATCCCTCATTGTTATATGCAACTTTCTTCAATTTACACTCAAACATGTATGCAACATCTCCTGATTGATCACCACAAACAACATCATGACATCATCCTCCTAGCAGGAAAAGCTCCATGCCTCTAGAGTAGTCCACACATACCACTAGGAACTCTTGTCATTCTAGAAGAACATACAAGAAGGAGTTGTCCCTCTCCGTTGGTGTACTAGTACTAACTTGCTCTCCCACAATTGTTCTCTCTTGCTATCAATCCCTTTATCAGGTAGGACTTGCTTGGGTTCTCTCGGTTACCACTATCAGAGAAGACAAACAATTGTCAGAGGTAGTTGAGTTGTGTCTGAGAAGCCCCCAATACACCTCTATTTATAGGAGGGTTTTGGTCAAGTTGACAATCTGTGTGGCAATGGAAGGGACTAGATTTCATGAATTTTCACAACCTACGAGTGGAAAAATGATCGGTTTCATAGGAGAACGATTGTTTGACATGTGAGTTTATCAGTTCACCCAGTGAACCAGTCATTTCATTATGTTTCCCAATCACAATTGTATTGGAAATTATAATTTGATTTAACGCTCAACATTCTGTCAACACAAATCCTTGAATCAATCGAATAGACCCACAAAATGATCGATTTAAAACCTGAGTCGATTAGTCCATGGACTGAGTCGATTGGTTCACTTTCTGAACTGGTCAATTCACTATCCAAAATTGTTAAAGTTGGTTCCATTGACCTGACACACTAAAATGATCAGTTCAACACTTGAATTGGTTAGTTCAGTGTCCAGTCAATCAATATTCAACCAATGTTGTTTAAATTGAATACCTAAATCTTTAGTAATAAAGTTTAAATCATATTCATGAATGAACTCCTATTACAAGTGTATTGTATGTGTGCGACCCTATAGGTTCCAAGTTACATTGGCAGTGAATGTCAATAACCAACTTATGACATCACAAGCAAAGAGTGACGTTTAGTTACCATCATTGCTACCCAAGTAAATGGAAAGTTGGAGAACAACTTCAACCTACAATTTGTAATTGGTGTTATAGTGATTGTCCAATTCCTTTGTCTCTGATATCCAAATTGAACTCAAGGCATGCAATTTTCACCCTCTCAATGTTCAATCCATGTCCCTTGAACTAGAATAGACTGTCTGAGATATATGTGACCTCAATATCATATATTGATTCACATTTGTATGCACTTGCTTTTCTTAGTCTCTCTAATCAAGTGGCCTAGATATCAAACTCTAGTAGGAGGGGAAAATCCCATGCACATCACTCATAGTCATCCCCATGTGTGTCAAAATGCATCCAATCATCACCTTTATGGCAACCCTTATCAAAGTCACGGTGGAAGATGTCAAATATAATGAATGACATGTGATGAGTGTAGTTCTTTCAGGCCTAAGAACCACAATGAACACCTATTTTTGCTCAACAAAAACTCATAGGGATTTTTTGTTTTTGTTTATTGATGATGATGCGTACAATGCATTTCATTTCTCAAAAGAGAAATAAAGGAAATAAAGAGGAAAGCATATATATACAAATGTATAACATGTCAAAAGAATAAGATAAGATGTATATAAAGAAGCCATCCATGCTATATGAAATCCTTATCTTCATAACTCAGCAGGAATCATCCAGAAGGAGTCCATAAACTAATCAAACAGAAACAAGGGTAGGTCGAGAAATCCCCTTTTAAGATCGTTCAAAAACATATCAGAATAGGTTGAAGCAAAACATTCTATCCATGAACCTCATCCAAGAATAAAATTTTACAGCCACATACCAACATATATACATATGAGCCTCCCTCCATGAGGCAGAAGGTTATAAGATCTCAAATGGATTCTCCCATAGGCATAAATCAAACTTTCCCATAGGATCACTTCATGAAAAAAATCATTAGAATAGAGATACCCTAGGATAGTCACATTCTCTCAAGGAGAAAAGAAGAATAACCCTTACCATCTTCAGGCCCTCTCAAGGACAATAACATCAATCTACCTCAAACATCTTGAAAACAAAACACCATAGCTTATCACCATGAAACATTATAGTCCTTCAGAATCTACTTCCAAACAACATCAATATCTTTATACCGACCATGATGGATTCTTATATTTGTCTCCATCCAGCTATAGTATAGAATATGGGGAGCTATAATACCTGCACAAATACTCTTCATTTTAACAAGCTCTTCCCAGCATAGAGGAACCTCATCAATTTTGTTTTCAAAGTGAGCTTGGTTCCATAAAATCTTAGTAAAAGGACACTCAAATGATGGGTATCCTCATATCCATTCATACATAGAAAACATATAGATGCATAAACCCCCCTTCTTCTAGTATAGTTAGATGTAGGAATCTTGTTATGTTTCACCTTCCATATATGAATGATACTATTTAATTGGCATTTACAATTCCATATCCATTAAAAACTAGGATCTTCAACACCTTTATTTCAGATATTCTCCCAAATTAACCTGACCAACATCCTTTTTACCATATATAGCCAAATGATCTCTTTTGCTCAGACTAGGTAGATAATCAATCAAAACATTAGACAAGGTATTAGACCATCTTCTCACATGAACCCTCCATATTTTATAAGAGACAATGGCATTCAGAAGAGAGTTGGAAGGTAGTCCTAGGAAAACAATCATCTCTCTCCCAATGATATCCCCTAAAAATTTGGATGAACACCTAGAATCTTAACAGAGTAAGAAACTATCACCAGGTCTAATATTGAAGGTAATAAGAGGAAGAAGGACCTCTCTTACTCTAAGGATATGATTAAATAACCACGAGTGGTGAGAGGACTCATCAGCAGTCCTAAAGGAACATTAATTCAGATATTTCTTACCACTCTACTTGACCCACAAAGTGTCCTTCTTACTAGCAACATTCCATGGATTTAAAATAAGATAATATTTTCAATATCTTTACCCTTTCTCATACCAAGACCCCCTTCCTTTTTTGGAAGAGTAACAAAATCTCATTTTATTAAATGCAAATTTCTTTCATTTTCAGTCTACCCCACAAAAAATCCCTACAAATGCAATCAATGTCTTCAAGAGTAGAGCTAGGAATTGGAAAGGAAAATACCTAGTGAAGATACATAGAAGATAAAGTATACTTGATGAGCTCAATCCTCCCTACAAGGGAAAGGAATTTCTCTTTGCAACTTTCTATCCATTTTTTGATTTTGTATACTAGAGAAGAGCTATGCTTCTTGGATATCTTCCCAACAAACAAATGTAATCTAAAATAATTAGAATTTTCCAGAGAACCAATATTAATACCTAGAATATTAGACATTTTAACCCCATCCACCTTCTCACTTGCAACAATAGAGATCTTTAGTAGATTAATCTTCAATCCAAAGAAACAACCAAAATTATCAAAGATTCTCCTGAGATTATTAGCACTACCCTCATCCTCTTTAGAAAACACCATCAAGTCGTTTGCAAAAATAAGGTGTGAACAAAAAAGATCCTTTGAAACTCAAAAAGGATAAATAAGCTTCTCATCTACTTACATCTTCATAATCTTAGTGAAACCCTACATAACAATAACAAACAACTAAGGATCTTTTGGGTCTCCTTGACTTACTCCATTCATAGTCTAGATAGAATCCATAGGTTATCCATTTACATGGACTTGATAGGAAATAGAGTGGAAAATAACTTTAATAAATTCCTATTGAGCTTAAACATGGTAAAACCTTCAACATTTATATTCCATGCAACATCCAAAATAGAATAGAAACCATATATAGAGGTCCAAGCATTGACAAATATAAAAGGAGCACTAATCTTTCTGGGATCGTCAATAGTCAAGTTGATCCTTCTGTGATCATTGATAGTATTAGATATACAATCACCACAATAAGCACTAACAACATATAATAACTAATTGTTGTAGAGAATTTTATCTATTTTGGAGGTGACAAAATGATCTCCATCTTGGTGATTATTCCAGGTAAAGTGCAGACCCCTAAATCCAATTCATACAAGCCACTATCAAGCATAAAACCATTAAACTCATCCATAGATTTTTTTTGATGGAGGCTTCTCAAAAATCTTCCTCACAGAGTTAAAGTCTCCAAAATGTCCCACTATTCAAACACAAATGAGTTTATATTCAATAAGAAATCCCAATGATTGGATCTAACTAAATTTTTGTTATGACCATAGACCACAGTAAGAAGAAAAGAAACATCCTCAGTCTGAATTCTACAATGGGAAACTTGATCACATTCACAAAGTTTTGAATATGTCATGATTCCTCTTTCCATAGAACTATCACTCTCCCAAGAACATGAGATTCATGATTCAAAATTGACTGATATTCAGGAAGGAACTTATTCATGAGAGCATTGATTTCACCACTATGAAGCTTAGAATCATTAATGATAAAAATATGTCTATTCGACCTTATAATTTATCCTTGGACACCTAGAGTTTTATTAGAGATCCCCTGACGTTCCAAGAAGAAATGTTCTTGGATACATTCATTTAATCCCCTGGGCTATTGAGCAACCAGCCTCAACTTCTTTGCTAATAATTTCCAACCCTCCAAATTTGTTCTGCATATGTGAAAATAGAGAATTTGTGATCCTATGAAAGATTCACACTACAAGCTTCACAATACATTTTGGGGGAGAAGTTTTTATTCTTATAGCCTTTTGATACACCTCATCATTCTTCTGTTCATCACCAAGTTTATTGGAGACCTTTGTGAGAAAATGGGAATAGGAGTCAATCGAATAGAATGACCATTGGTACTAGCTTTAAGCAACATATCTTTAATTAGATCAACATTATGTTGAATACCTATCCTATTCAAAGTAAATGGCTCCTTATATATAGCTTCCTCTACATGTTCTTGAGTAGAGATGTAATTACTCTTTTCCGCTCAAACTTGCTTTGCAAGGTCATCATTATCAAGAACATAAAAATCATTGTGACCATATAAACCACATAGATTACATTTATAAGGGAATTAGTCATACGCCAGATCTACTACATGTTCATCACCATTGTCACTCGACAAAGTAATAGAAGAAGGAAACTTAGCATCAGTAGAGAAAATGATCAAAATTCTAGCATATTCGATCTTAGAACAAAAATTAGTAGCTTCATCCATTCTCAAAGGAATCCCCAATGAAGAACCAATCCTTTCAAACATTTTGCATCCCAAATCTCAAGAGGTAGACTATATAACCAAGTCCACACACGAACTTCTTTCAATCTGACTTTAAAAAAGTTGTCGCCATGCTTCCATTTTCCAGAATCAACAGTCTATTCTTAACATTAACTTCTAGAGAGTGCATAGTTTAGATCCTAAGAATCATAGCCCACAATAAAAGTATACCATAACCTTTGTTGAATACCTCAATTGTTCCTTGCAGATTCCACAGCCATGCCAAGTAGTTCGCCAAGGTAGGAAGAGGCCTAAAGTCGATGATGTATCCAATGAGACATTTACTCCATCTATCGACATTCTCTAGAGCTTTAGATTTTGGATACACTATCTTGTTGTTGATCACTATTACATCCATATGCTTCAGAGAGAATTGAGGTTCATTTGGCTTGAAGAACTTCAACAAACTCCTTAGATCTAGAGGAAGGTTAGGTTGAGAGTCTTGATATTGACAATGTATTGGGCCTCCCCCCTTCCTCCTCCAAATCTAGTGAGTTTCATGAGATGGCGGCTGGCAGCAGAGTGTTGCACGTTTAGTTTCCCTACTAGACCCACACACCATTCTATAATTTGAGAAACCACAGTTGCCACCTTAACTATGAGAGATGACTATGACCACCAATTATGGTTTTCATGTAGCACTCTGAAGGTGGGTCTATCCGATACACTATTCTCCAACAAGTTTCTATGTGCTTCATTTGATATCACATACCATGACTGATGAGGTTCTATCATCAACCAACACACACTCTAGTCTTATGTGTTATTGCTTTCTATAAGCCTTCCACAATAACATTTGACTAGGGACATAACAAAAATGTACATACTCTTGACATTTGTATGATCTCATTGTTCATGTCATCAACCCGAAGACATATTCCATTGAGTTATGTCATTATTTAGACATTCATTATGTTTCCTCATTATCTCATAACTAAGTGAAACATAATAAATTTGAAGATTGCCTTTGTTATTGATCAAAAAATTTATAAGATATTCCATTATGATCATCATATGAATGGCTCTCTAGGCATACATACCAATAGATTCCCACTTGCACTTAGATCCAATCACCCATGAATCTAATCTTAGTGATCTAAACATGTCCATCACGTTTCTGCTACACAAGTGATAATCCAGCGGGTTAGCAAAATTTTGCCTTTAGTCAATATATTGTATGTTTCACATCCCTTTGTTGGTATATTGAATGTTTCTACTTGAAGGCCCAACTATACCTTATGGGTTTAATCCCTCTAGGTAGTACCACCAAGGTCATACCTTGTTGGTGTGCATGGATTCCATTCTAGATGTAATGGCCTCCAACCATTTCTCAAATTTTGGTCCCTCAATAGTTCTTAGTTGATTGTTGGCTCATCATCCTATGATCAAATTTAGGGCCATACTAAGTTATAAGATATCATAATCTTTCAGGGTCATGGCCTGTTCTACTAAAACTACAAGTTTTGCATGTTACAAAAGGAACTTGAGATTCCACAACAATTTGTGATTCTCCTCGTACTCATTATACCTCCTTGTAAACCTTGAAGTTTTCAATTTATAATTTTACTCCCACCAATTCTTTTAGAACTAAAATATCCTAGTAATCATGGGACCCAAAGGGCAGATGAGTAGGGCACTCTCTGGATGCATAAGGGAAAAGGGATGACCCAAAAAGCGTCAGCACCCTATAGACCTAGAGGAGATGACTAAGGATTATGTGGTGACCCAAGTAGGTTCTAGATCAGTTTTCCATGGAAGTATTTTTTTTATAATCGTGATGTTTGTAGAGACATATGTGGCACGTTTCAACTTAGATTTGAAAGTGTACTGGCAAGGTGGGTTGTACCATCTCTACTCTTGGAATAGGAAGAACTCTATTTGGACTGCAGCCAAATGCATATTTCCTCTTGTTATGGGAGTGAGAGATAGGATAGTATGCATGCCATACACCAAGGATAAAGATGATGTGAGATGGAACGTTGCTACAAGGTATGAGGACAAAGATGATAACGTACCCTAGTGGAGTAAACCATACATGGATGATTTACAAACAATAAGAGAAATGAGGATGTTTTAGCAGAAGCTATGTGGAACTTGCAAGTTATACCAGGTTGAGTTTGATCACCATGATGACGATCTCATAGTTTTCTTGATGAAGATAGACTTAGAGTTTGATATGATATGATAAGTGGAACACATGGAGGTGTATGTCTTCAACATTACCTAACACCTAAGGATAAGAAGTGGTAATGAATACTCTGGTTGAGAAATAGTTGCCTTGTTTAGCTAGAAGCTAGAAGAAGTTGAGGTTGTTAGGCTAACCTTAAGTTGGGAAAAAGATATAAGTTTGGATAACACTCAGGTGTGCCAATGGCGATTGATCGAGTTAATCGTTGTTTGGTTAGCCAGCCTAGTCTGTGATATAATGGAAGGATGGTTGTAGAACCTTGGATGCACTTCTTTGGATGGGAAGGTAATAAAACCTTGATGAGAGTGGTTTAGGGTTTCTGAGGAATCGATCTTGAGGAATCATGACATACAGGAAATCATGATTTTAAGATCACCATACACCGTGAAACTACAAAGATAGTGAGTGATAGTAGCACTTTGGCTGCTTGATGTGAAGTTGCATGTAGCATGTGGCCATGCAAGCCAAGGGTGAAGGATGAACACCAGTAACCCAGTGCTTTGATTTAGAGGTTAAAGAATCCCTGAGAGGGAATGGGAGTTCATCCACTATGGATGTTGTGGTAAGTCTCCCCTTTACCAAAGAGGTCAAGATTCAATATGGGTTATGGTAGATTGCCTTACCTAGATGACATGAGAAAGAAAGGAGTACTGTCAAGAGACAGATTCTATTGTACTACATAAGAGAGAGAGAGATGGTTCAACTACACCATGATGCGAGTTCAAAAGTTCTTGAGTATGACCTAAAGGTTCACTTCCATGAGGTGGAAGTAGAAATATGCAGAACTCGGTGTTGGTACAGTTTATCACCCCTTACTAATGGTTAGTATGATCTAGACTAGAGGGTCTGATGAGAGCATGTGTGCTCATTCAGGGTGATACATGGAGAACAGTTCCTATGATGTGATGATAACCACCATAGCCTTTATTGGGATGCAAGAAGTCTTATAGGGAGTTTTTGTTGGTCACCACTTCATTAAGATGATGTTGGTGAAGGAGGCCTTGTGAAGGTCAGAAAAGAACCACAGTGTGTGAAGATGAAGTCACTTTGATCGTGCAATGGTTGAGAGAGAGCCCAGAGGTGACATGAGTCGTGAGTTGATGCAAAGCATACCAACATGCAGTTCACTGTGGGAGAGTATGTGATGTGAAAATCCGACCCCTCTAAGCTACAGCTGAGAAAGTTGAGTCCCCGATATATGGGTCCATTTGATATGGATTGGTGGATATGGTTGTGTTTAGCCTTACCCCTCAGGATAACATGATGAATAATGTGTTCCATGAGTCTGATCTAGAGCACTATGTGAGGTACCCAAGCCATGTGATGAGCCCTAAAACTATTTAAGTTTTATGAGAGGCTGAAATGTCCTGAGTCACCTATGAGGGTACGATATACCAAGGTAAGAAAGAACTCAGATGGAAGAATATGTGATGATAAAGGTTCTTGGAAAGCACCATGGAAAGGGTGAGGCCACATGGGAGCCATGATGGACATAGGAAAGTCTTATCCTCAATTGTTTGTTTGCTTGATGGAATTTTGAGGACAAAAATCCTATAAGAGGGGAAGGATGTTACAACCCCAGTTTTGAGTTCATTTGATGAGAAATGAAATCTCTCATATTGGAGATATTTGGACAAATAATGATGTAATTTCGTTTACAATAGCCTTGATGATTGTGTTGTGGGCTTTATTGGCTATTGGGCCCAATAACAAGGAAATTCAATTAATTAATGAATAATTGAGAATTTGAGAAAAGAAATATGTGGAAACCTCTAGAAGGAAAAAGAATGTAATCCAAAGATGGATTTCGTGACTCTTGGGTTCCTTGGGTCACAAGGAGTCCAAAGTTGCAAAAATAATGCAAAAAGAAAAGAAAAGATCTATTAAGTATTTCCTTGTTAAGAAATTGAAAACAATGGTACAATGTGGAAAATAAGTGGAAAGAAGTATAATTGAGTTATCTTTGGTGGAATTTCATATCCCAAGGATTCCTAACATTAAAAGGAATACCAATGAGGAAAATAAAAGAGAAATAAAGAGAAATCCTCAAAAAGAGATATTTTGATAAGAAATAAACAAGATAATGTGAAATAATGATTATTGATGCATCTAGAAGGATAATAAGTATCCTTATGAAGGAATTTCGAAATCTTGGAGTTTCTTGGGGTCCAAGGAACCCAAATAAAGAGGAATAAAGATAAAATATCAATAATAGGAAATTAGAAGATAGTATGATGCTTAATTAATGAATTTCATAATATTATTGAAGAAAGGGTATTTTCTACATAAAGGAAATATAACTTCGTGGCTAATAAGTTAAAAGCCAAGAATAAAGAGAATAGGTGAGAGGAAGTTCGAATTCCTAATATCTAATGAACAAAGTACATGAAGAGAGAGAGAAAGATACTTATAAAGTAAGGAAAATCCCTTTCCTATAAGGAGAAGCCTTGATTGCTTAGTGGGCAAGCGATCTGGGGCATGGATACCCCCCTATATAAAGGATAGACCCTCCAGTTTGAGTCCAGGAAGGATCCCACGTGCACCTCTCTTCCTTATTCTTCTTCTTCATAATTCTTTGCATACAAACCCTAGTTGAGGGTATTGATCTATCCCTGGAACTACGAGGGTTCGTTTCAAGGTCTTGCTTGAGGAGGGAAGCCTCCACGATCACCCAAACCGATCGGCTACTTCCCCTTTGGCCTTGGCTTCACACAGCTGTTGCCGACCTACTGCAGTTGCAGTAGTGGTCGTGTGCTTCTCCTTCTTGGGAGCGGCCACCTCGGAAACATATCAGAGCTCTTGTAGGTGGGTCAAGGGCCGACGGGATGAAAGGACCTATCCCCAAGGGTCGTCGAGGTCCAAGGGAGGAAGGGGAGTGTCGCCCTTGGCCGCTAGGGCGGCAACAGGTAGAAGGCGCGAGGAAGAAGAAGGCCATGGGCCATTGGACAAGTTTGCCCCTCTGCGGGCTGAAGAAGTTGCAACTTACACGAGGGTAGAATCATCAATTCAAAATGTTTTCCAAGCTGCTTGCAACAATGCATGAATAGAGGCTACGTGGCAACTCCCCATTGGTCCAAAGTAAGTTAATTTGTAAAATTCATATCTCATTAACCGTAGCTCAGATGGATGCGCATAAAATATGGAAATTGCTCAGAAAAATGAGGGGAATCTAATAAAAATATAGTTAGAAGCTAATTCATCTTGTAATTCGAAAAGTAATGGAAGTTAGAAACTTTAATACTTTAATGATTTAGAAACCCTATTTTGAGATGATTAATATATTTAATAGGGTTTAATGGATGATTAAAGTTGATATTAGCATGTTACTGATAAAAAGGAACATTAGGAACAAAAAGGATGAACTTTCTATATAATTATTTAATTTAGAGTTTCATGTGCATGAATATACTTTAATGTGCCTTGAAACCCTAATGTTGGCAAATTTGACTCTTATTGGATTTAATTATTCAAAATCATGAATAAAGCTAAGATATAATGATACTAAGCTATTTTGAGCATTAAAGTTCTAAATTGTGATTAAATACCCTTAATGTGGAAATTAGGGGTTCCTAGTGAATAAAAGGTAAAATTAATGATAAATAATGTTCATATGAGTATTAGAGCATAATGAACTATGAATTGATGATAAATGAGCATAATGACTTTGTCATAGATTAAAAAGGATAAAAATGGTAGCTTTAATGTAAAATAGGCTTAATGGACTTAATTGATGGATAATTCTGCATTAATTTGGAATTAAGGTTATGTATTTGTAAAAGGTAACCTTAATCACTTTCGTGAAGGAGAGATGAGAAAATTAGGGTTTAAAAATAGTAAAGGGAAGTAAAACCCTAATTGCAAAGTAAACCCTAAAAAGAGGAAGAAATCCTAAAAAGGAATAGAAATCATAAGTAGCAAGATGGTTTGGATAGATTTTGATAAAAAGGAATTGAATGTAATTTCGGGACTGAATTGTGTGCTTGCTTGATTCTGGATTACTTGCTTGTTTGGATTATTCCTGCACCTGAGTCTGCCTGATAGGTATGTGGTTAATTATGATTAATCGCATTAGTTTCCCGAGGGTTTTCCGAATGTTTCCTCGCATTGAATGCAAACTATACAGTTGGATGTTCATACTTGCAAAATTATAAAGTCACTATGGTTATCACAATTATAAAGAAGTGCGTATTCTCACACCTACATGCCACCCTAATGGATGATGCCAAAGGTCAGGCCCAGGAGGGTAGACCCATGGGCACCATGAGTGGTGACCCCAGGCACCAAGCTCGGGAATGAGAAGGTGGCTTATGATATTGCATGACTAGTGGGCACCATTAGTGGTGACCCCCAGGCACCAAGCTCGAGATTGAGAAGGTGGCCTTAAGTCATTGGCAAAAGAAACCCTAAGGTGGGTATGCCAGGGTTAGGGAAAAAGCGGTGGAGAATGTCATACTGAAAAGTGTAAATTGGCTTGTTAATTAACTTGATTGTGATAATTAGATTGTTATCCATATGTGCAAACTTTTAGTTGTCCCCACATACCGGCATATTCCGATATGCTGACCGACGTTTTGTTTGTCGGTGTTTTAGGTACAAGCTTGAAAAGGACAAATAGTAAAGTGACATATGTGAAATTAATTAAGATTTAAAGTACAAAGGAGGATTAGTTAGAGTAGACTCTTGATGCGAAGAGATGTAGATATCCCAGTTTTGAAAAAGGTATGCAACGTTTTATTTTATACCAGTTTTCAGTTTAGTTGGTAAAATTTGTTAATTGTTATTGATTATTTGTTGAACCTTTGATCCTGTTAATTGGATAATGGCACTGACCTATTGGTCTCCCTTAATTAGGGGTTACCGGGAGGCGGGGTCGTTACATTATATCACAAGATAAGGTTGCATATATGGAATTTGAGTGCAACTAAACAAACATAGCATGAATGAGAGATATTGAACCATAAGAACACAAGCTATGTATAGTGGTTCCAAAACTCCAAACTAGTAGAGTCTATGTCCACTACCTAGAGGGGTCAATGTCTAGGATTTAGAGCCATTGCACACTTCTTATATTATTATAAGATATACAATATGACCTTCCCTTTCTAAGGCAAGGATACCTAGCCTTCCTTTTAAGGATCAAAGTTGCCAATAACCTTATAAGGACTTACCTATCCTACAACAACAGTCTTCAACCTCCACAAAGTCTTACCCACTTTTGCAATGAGCTAGACGCCTTCACGAAGAGGGTTTTCCTCTTGAAACAATTATCCTGCCTTGAAGGAGTTACCCACACTTCTCTTGGATCTTCAGCCTTCTACTTCACCATCACCAAGGGGAATCTTTCACCATCTTTTCTTGAGATAAAGAGATTGGGAAAGGGGAGATTTAGAGCTTCACAATGAGTACAATGGAGAAGATCTCTCACAAATAACTTATCTCGCCCAGAATGATGTTAATCACTAGTAAGTAAGAGAGAGAAAGGGGCTTTTAGTAGACTAAACCACTCAACTATATCATATGCATAAGAACCAAACTTGGAATGAAATATAAGGGCAACTATTTGTATTTGGGGGTGTCTACTAGCCAGTAAATACACTTGGGAATGAATTATAGTCGTTTGGGGTGTTGAAATGGATCTATTTTTGAGTTTAGCAACACTCCAATAGCTAGAAACACATTTCCTACACATTCTGTACAGTGCAGTTGATCAAGTTTCAATAAAGGTAACTCAACCTATAACACTATGTGACAAAGCAATTTTTATTTGTCGGTCGAGTTTATCCTAGATGAAACTTAGCATATGGCTTAAATTTTGTTTTTCTATGCAATGGTGTCAGTCAATTTTGTCTAGCAAAAACACGGCCGACCCTGGTAGTTTCCAAAACCCATCAAGGGTGTCGGTCAAGTTTATCATACATAAAACTCAGTCAACAAGTGTTTGTGATGAATTTTAGAAATTGCTATAGAAGTGCTTAAATATTTGTTTTAAGTGCATTTTATATTTTTCTCAGCTTAGTTACAAGTCATATCATCAATAAAAATAATTTAAAAAAATCCTAAGAGTTTTAGGGTGTTTTTCACAAAAGTGCATTTGCATTGATTTTGTCTTGAATTTGGTCAAGTTGTGGCTTGGTTGAATTCATTCTTTTCATGTACCTTATACATGAAATCAATCTCAAATTTGTTAGTATGGTATGCCCATAGATACAATCATATGATGATTTACATGGCATATAACATAAAGAATTTGATTCATAATAATAAAGGAAAGCTTCCAATTCATCTCATTTCAGTCAGTTATGAGATAATGAGGAAACATTGTGAATGTCTAGAGAATGATGATACTCAATGATGTATGTCTTCAAGTACGTGACTTGAACAATGAGATCATATGGATTCTAAGAGTATGCACATTCTTATTATGTCCTGAGTCGGTTGTTACTATGGATGGCAGATAAAAAGTAGTAATACATAAGATTAGAGTGTGTGTTGGTTGATGACAAAATCTCATTTGTCATGATATGGTATATCAAACTAAGCACACAGATACTTTTTAGAGAACAGTGCATCGGACAGACCCACCTTAAGAGTGACACATGGAAACCATGATTGATGGTCATAGTCATCTCTCATAGTGAAGGTGTGATTGTGGTTCTCAGACCTAAAGTTACTACACTCATCACATGTCATTTTGTATACTTTGACATCATCAAATGTAACCCTAAATAAGGATTTCCATAAAGGTGATGATTTGGTATTTGTGATACATTAGGACTGACTATGAGTGATATAGATGGAATTTGTCCCTCCTATTGGAGTTTGATATCCTGGACACTTGATAAGAGAGACTGAGAAATGCATGTGCATGCACATATGAATCAATATATGATAGTGAGGTCACACATATCTCAGATAGTCTGCTCTAGCTTCAAGGAACATAGATTGAACATTGAGAGGATGACGATTCCATGCCTCGGGTTCATTCCAAATATTAGAGACAAAGGAATTATACAATCACTATAACACTTCACATAGATTGTAGTTTGAAGTTGTTCTCCAACTTTGCAATTACTTGGGTAGCACTGATGTGTGACTTGGCACCGTTCTTTGCTTGTAATATCATAAACTAGTTATAAACATTCAATTCCAACATGATATGGGACCTATAGGGTCACACACATAGGAACTCATCTAGAGGAGGAGTTTAATCATGAATGATAATTGAATTGATTACTAAAGTGTTTAGGTACTCAATTTGAGCAAAAAATCAACTAACTGGACTCCTAACCGATCGATTCAAGTGTTTAGATGATCGTTTGGAGTGTCAGGTTGATTCAAAATTGAATTGGTTGAATTCTACATGAGTCATGGCACCAATCGATCAGATCATTGGGTGAACTGGTCGGCTCAGGTTTGGTGAGATTACCAGTTCACCTAGTGAACCGATCAGCTCGGTCATGCCAACCAAAGCTTCTAGTGAATTTCTCAATTTGTGAGAATAGTTTATTGTTTCACTTGCTCAATTCAATTGGTGCAAGGAATTGATGTTGAACATTAATTGGAAATGAATTTTCTAATTCATGTGTGATAGGGAAACATGGTGAAATGACCGGTTTGGGGTGTAAACTGATCATCTCGCATGCGAACTGACTGTCTTGATTGTGAATCGACCAGTTCGGCACTCGTAGTTTGTAATAATTCATGATCATTCGCTCCCTTCCACTCCCACACAGACTGGGAACTCAGACCCTAACCCCTCCTATAAATATAGGGGTATTGGGGGCTTTTCAGAATAAAACTCAATTGCCTCTGACAATTATTGTCCTCTCTGGTTGTGGTAACCAATAGAGAGTGTGAGCAAGTCCTACCTACTAAAGGGAGGGATGGCAAGGGAGAAAAAATGTGGGAGAGCAAGTTGGTGACTAGCACACCAATGGGAGGGACAACTCCTTCCTATCTGTTCAACTAGAATGACAAAAGTTCTAGGTGGTCTGTGTAGACTTCTCCAGAGGCGAGGAGGTTGTTGTCAGACACTAGGAGGACAATGTCAGCATGCACCTGTAGTGAGGCCAGGAGCTATTACAGACATTGTTCGAGTTTGTCATCTGTGGTGAAGACTAGGACCTACACAAACATCACCCAAGAAGCTACTAGAAGATAGTTGCATGATTATTACAATAAGTTATAGTTGTTGGACTTGCTCCAGGACCAGGTATGAACTCCTTGAACCATCCTTCTCATTACATAGTTGTTCATGTGATCTTGTTGTTCTAGGGAAAATGGATAGATAAATTTTGTTTCTGTTTCTTGTTGTGTGCCTCTATTTACCAATAATGGTATCAAATCCACATCAATTTACTATGTTTAGGAATAGTCAATATGATCAGATTTTTGGTTTACATCATCTATTTATTGCATAAGATGTGAATATTTAAATTGTTAAATATGTGTATCTGATCAAAGACCACATATAATCCCAGACTAATATATATATATATATATATATATATATATATATATATATATATATATATATATATATATATATATATATATATATATATATATATATATATATATATAATTTACACGTGTCTCCCTAAAATTGGCTTTGATGGTGGATGTGCATGGTTATGGCCAATAACCCAAATATCTATGTGTGGTTGGATGGTTTGGTTTTATTCCTATTCTATCTCGATTTGTATTTTGAGCCTCTACATTCTTCTTCCCAATGTAAAAGTTTAATTCTTTCCTACCTTTCTCTCCTCAAATGTAACTCGAGGTTTCTCTTTACCATGTAAAAAGTTTAATAGCAATATCATAGTTTCCTTTCTAATAATGATGAAGATGACAATCAATGTTAGGCGAGCCGACCGTTTCACATGATGAGCTGGTCAACTAGAGGACTAAGGAGGACAGACCGCAGGAACGAACCGATTGGATGGTGGACCCAACTGACCATCTTGAGGTATCCAAACATTAGGTGGATAGGAGGCCAACTGATAATTTTAGGAGGCCAATCAACCAACCAAGAGGTGAGACAATCGGTTCAAGGGTTCAACCGACCAACCTAGATTGGCAAGCACAGATCTACATCAACAGCAGGTTCATGCATGTGATGTGATGTTGATCTAGGTGGTAGTATTTCCTTGTGGCTCCAAGTAATTATAGTAGATATGGTCATAACCATCACTTTTTATTTTATATCGTATGTTTACGTTGTGGGATACAGCATGTATGTGATATGTACTAGTATTATGTGATTGGATATGTATATGTACATATATATATGTGATATATATAAAATCCCTCAAACAAACATGTTAAGTCTAATATGCTTTCCATTAGAGGAACACATGAAAAGCTTGATCGACTAAGTGTGAGCATCCTAAACATGGTGTGTTGTCTACCTCATGGAGGTGTGATGGTAATAGTGTGGGCCCGCCAAGCCGGGTGCATTATTATCATGTTGGATTTTGTGTCAGGCTTAACTGAGTGGTATTAATAAGATTAAGCACCAAAAGCATACAGATAATTATAACAAAGAGTTGTGCACTTTGTATATCTAAGAATTCCATATGATTGATTATGGACGTTGGCATTGGCCGAGTAATAATTGAATCATTTTAGATCTTGACTCATTAGGAGATTGTTTACTGCAATCTTCCAAATTGATACTTGAGGGTTGTCCATTTTGTCAAAATAATGAGAGTGATGGTAATTAAAGACCTAATTAATATCGTCAAAATCTTGATCAAATTAAATCAAATCAAAATTTAGTTTTTGATGAAATTGAAAATTCTTTTGTAGAATCAAACAGTAGCAAACAACAATCACTTTTCTCTACAATCGGTCCTTGAGAAGGACAAGTTAAATGGTAACAACCTCCATGACTGGTTTAGGACATTGAGAATTGTTCTCACACAGGAGCACAAGCTCTATGTCCTGGAGACACCAGAGCTAGAAGAACCCTTTACCAATGCACCTAAGGCTGACAGGGATGCATACATGAAGCATACTGAAGATGTCACAGATGTTAAGTGTATGATGCTATGCTCCATGAACTATGAGTTACAAAGAAAGCATGAGAACATGGAAGTTATTGAGATGGTCACACATCCCAAGAACATGTTCCAAGATCAGGCAAGACAAGAGAGATATCATGTCTCAAAGGATCTATATAAGTGTAACATGACAGAAGGAGATCCAGTAGGTCCTCATGTACCCAAGCTCATTGGGTATGTGGAAAAACTGGCTAACTGGGAATCCCCTTGGGTCAAGAGTTGGCCACTAATGTGATTCTATAGTCCTTTCTAGAGTCATACAGTCAATTTGTCATGAACTACAATATGAATGACTTAGACAAGCCGTTGATAGAGTTGTTAGGCATGTTAAGAACATCTGAGGCACAAATGAATAAAGAATGGCCCAAGTATGTGATGATGATTAGCAAGACAAAGGGAAAGTATAAAGGCAAACAAAAAGCTAAGAAGAGTTCTAAATCTGGCCAAAAGCCTATGTCTTCAGATATCATGGCAAATGGAGGAGTAAAGAAGAGAGGTGATTGTCACCACTGTCACCAGTCTAGACATTGGAAAAGGAATTGCCCTCTCTTTCTGGAGGAATTAAAGAAAAAGAAGGATGGGGAAGAGGCATCTACTTTAGGTATAAACATTATAAGATAAATTTGATTAATTCTTCATCTTGGTATGTGATTTCAAAGACTCGATCTTTATAGTAAAATATTTATAAAATAATATCAGAATTATAAATAATCTTTATTATAATCATGATTTTACATCAGAGTTGTGGAAGCTTTTAGACATAATAATACAAAATGAAAATAACAATTGAATCCTATCTAGTTTTCAATAGAGGACAGCTCCTGAACGTCTATTCTTGTCCTTCTTTGTATCACATGTACATGAGTTCCTGAAGGAACAAAACCACACATGGACCCCATTGAAGGGAAAATAAAGGTCGGCTAGGTTGGTACTAAATTCAATTATTGAGCTATTTAAAATAAATAATTATGAGATCAAATCTAGGTAAGATTTCTTGGTGGACTATGGTACTAGAAAGAGAATAGTCTAGCTACCATGCTAATTTCAAAAAGGTGTAATAATTCAAAGTAGTAACTAGAAAACAATAAAGAGATTCTCAAACTAATATCAATATTTCAAAATGGAACATTTTTTCTCAAAACTAGTATCAAGATATCCAATTATTCAAAATGCAAAGATTTATCTATTGGCACAATCAATCTAATACTTTGTATTTGCCAGTGGCTATGTGCCTAGTGTTTTCCACTCTATGAGAGAATGACACTTCACCTGTGAGGGTAACCAGCACTAGGGGACCTCTAATTGTCCATTATCCACTATGCAGGGTTGGGGGTCATGACCCGCCAAATCTAGTGATCCAAAGATCTTAGACAATATTTCGAATTTTTGTGCCAATATCGAAATCTATCAATATGTCAATTTCTCAATAATGTACAATATTCAAAATCTAGTCATGGTGAACTTCAACAAAAAGGGAAAGGATACAACAATATTTGTTCACTAGTTCGTAAAATAGTTCAATAAAAGAATAGAGAATTTAGTACCTTATATCAAGCAAGAGTCCAAAATTTTCATAATTAAGATTTATAGGACCCCATAGTTGCAAAATATGTATGCGGTCCCAATTGGGTTGATCGTCATTGTAACTGCCCTTCCCTGGGTCATAGTCTTTGTTGTTGTGGACTGGTGGTTGCCGTAGGGGGTATCGTGATGATTTAGTGACACCCAACATAGGTTGTCGATGTTGTGGTCTAAGATACACTGAGGCCACAACATCTTCGGGTGTGGTATCCGCCACAAGGCCGCCACATGACCATGGATCTTCTAGATTGAAGACAGGAAGAGGGAGCAACTAAAGAAATAGTAGATCTATAGGCCATCGGGTCTCCTTGCAACCATGGTGGTGGTAACTGGAGAGGCTAGTGTTGGCTGAAAATGCATCAGTCTAGAGAGAGAGAGAAATATGGTGGAGAGGGCAATGATGAAGGGATGGTGGTGGACCAGTGATGACATAGTGGTGATGGTCTGTAATAGTCTGTCATTCAACACAGATTAGGGAATCCAGTAGGGCGAAAAGAAGCGAAGGGGTAGGGTGATTTCCCATTCCAAGAAACTCTATAATGGATGGTGGAGTTCTCAAGCATTGGTAGATCATGAAATACGGTCAGAAGAGTGTTCTACAGTCATGAGGAAGAAGAAGGAGGGACTATCATTGTTGATACAGAGGTGTGTCACCAACAGAGTATCTAGGACCTTATATGGTGAGAGCTAGGCTAGGGTTTACATTCAGGGGAACAAAACGATGTTGTAGTGGTTTCCAATTTTGTATGGGGTGTTGCAATGGTTGTCTAGAGGACCTTCAGTCGTTGTCTTCCCAGTTTTTGGCCATAAATGGCCTCAAGCATTTTGGACTTTCTCATCCCTAATTGAGGTGTCGGTAGGGTAGGGGAAGACCAAGCGTACTCATGGGAGTTGAAAGGAAGGTATGAGAGGAAGCAGGAGGTGGGGCATAAACCATCGTTGCTCTACATCCAGTAATGACTGCATGGAGGAGAGACTAGGTGTGTGCTGATTTGGGGATGATGGTCAAAATTAGGTTTGACCAGGAAATCTTTAGGATTGAATCCAATTTTTGCACCCTAGTCTCATTTATTTCGATAATTCATATCTCTTAGGTTCCCCATACATTTTCCCTAAAATTTTAACCACTAGTTTAATTGTCATTACCCTAACTATCAAAAATACTAACACATGGGATTATGATACCAAGGTGGATATTTAATTCATTTTTTCATGATTAATACAAATACAATTATCTAATAATGCAAATAGTAAATTTGTGTGATTCTAATGCCAAGGGTTCTTAATGGAGTTCAACTATTAAATTTTGGGTCTCAAGTGGAATGAGTACATTAGAATGAGGGAAGATTGTATTTTTTGTTCTCAAAATTCAAAAGAATTCACTGTAATGTGAGTATGAATGGAACTTTTGCAAAAGATAAATTCAATTTGAGAGGATCATGTATAATAGCTCAAAATTAATTTTAGTACCAATTTTTAGTACGTTACAACTCTCCACCCCTTAAAGTGGATTTCATTCTCCAAATCAATTTATCCATGGTCTACTTATGCACCCTACTCCCCCCTTAAAAGGATTCAGTTAGCCATCCAAATAGGCAAGCTAACTACAACTTAGTATCCTTAACTCTCTTAAACCCTAACTCTAGGTCTTAAGATGCTCCTCTAGGATTTTCTCATGTCTCCATGATTGTGACTTAGCTCAATAAATCATTGATGAAATTTCAAAAAAAAACATTTTTTGTACATATAGTATTATAAAGAAAATAATTTCTCAATGGGAAACATTTCGATGTAAAACTAAAAATGGCCAAAATCAATGTGATGAGTAAGTCACAGTCACCTTTGCCAACATGCGCCATACTAACTATTTGACTCGATGGAGAAAAGAAAATTTACATAGAACCTAAAGTGTCAATAGAGTAACTTTACTTGTAATAGGAAAGAACGATATTGTTTTCTATCAAAGGGATTCACAAATTTAAACTTAGGGCTTCTAGTCCATGTATACACCTTTCCACTACTAGGTTGTTCATATTTTATGATACCTCAACTCATCTCTAGTAATATGATGACGTGTCATCTTCATTAATTGGTGAGTCATACATCTTTATGAAAATTAACTCCACCTGAGTTACTATATCTGTTTAACTAGGTAAGGATAGAAAGACTAGGGTTGGTTCTAAACTACTTGGATAAGTTCTAGATATGCTAGTTTTTAACCCTAACTTCCATGAGATGTGCATGAGTGTCGATTATTTATGGTTCTGATACCATGTTGTAAAGACTTGATCTTTATGGTTGAATATTTACAAAATAATATCATAATTATAAATAGTCTTTATTACAATCATGATTTTACATCATATTTGTGGAAGCTTTTAAACTTAATATTACAAAATTGAAAATAATAATTGACTCCTATCTAGTTTTCAACAGAGGATAGCTCATGCGCATCTCTTATTTTCCTTCTTTGTATCACGTATCCATGAGTTCCCAAAGTAACAAAACCACACATGGACCCCATTAAAGGGAAAATAAAGGTCAGTTAGGCTGGTAGTAAATTCAATTATTGAGATATTTGAAATAAATAATTATGAGATCAAATCTAGGTAAGATTTCTTGGTGGATAATGGTATTAAGAAGAGAATAGTCTAGCTACCATGCTAATTTCAAAAAGGTGTAATAATTCAAAGTGGTAACTAGAAAACAATAAAGAGATTATCCAACTAATATCAAGATTTCAAAATGGAACATTTTTTTCAAAACTAATATCAAGGTATCTAATTATTCAAAATGCAAAGATTTATCTATTGGCACAATCAATCTAATATTTTGTCCTCTCTAGTGGCTAGGTTCCTAATGTTCTCGCCTCTATGAGAGAACGACACTCTTCCTGTGGGGGTAACCAGTACTAGGGGACCTCTAATTGTCCATTATCCACTATGTAGGGTTGGGGTTCATGATCCGTCGAATCTAGTGAGACAAAGCTCTTAGCCAATATTTCAAATTTTTGTGCCAATATCAAAATCTAACAATATGTCAATTTCTTAATAATGTTCAATATTCAAAATCTAGTCATGATGAACTTCAATAAAAGGGAAAGGCTACAACAATATTTGTCCACCAGTTTGAAAATTTTATATATGAAACTCAAGAGGGAGGCAAATAGTTCAATAAAAGAATAGAGAATTTAGTACCTTATATCAAGAAAGAGTCCAACATTTTCATAATTGGATTTATAGAGCCCCACAGTTGCAATATATGTCTGTGGTACCAAATGGGTTTTTCGTTGTCATATATGTCCTTCCTTGGGTCATAGTCTTCATCGTAGTGGACTGGTGGTGGTCACATAGGGTATCGTGGTGACTTGTTGATGCCCAACGCAGGTTGTCGATGCAGGGTCTAAGATCCACTGAGGCCACAGCGTTGTTAGATGTGGTATCTACCACAAAGCCACCACATGACCATGGATCTTCTAGATTGAAGACAGGCAGAGGGAGCAACTCAAGCGGCAGTAGATCTATAGGCCGTCGGGTCTCCTTGCAACCATGGTGGTGGTGGCTGGTGAGACCAGTGCTGACTAAAAATGCAGCACTCCAGAGAGAAAAAAATATGGTGGAGAGGGTGATGATGAAGGGATGGTGGTGGACCGGTGGTGTCATGGTGGTGATGGTCTACGACAGTCTGACGTTCAAAACAGATCATGGAATCCAGTAGGGCGGAAAGAAGAGATCGGGTAGGGTGATTTCCCATCCCAAGAAACCCCAGCATGGACGGTGGAGTTCCCAAGCATTGGCGGATCATGAGATAAGGTCAGGAGAGTGTTCGATGATCGTGAGGAAGAAGGAGGGACTATCATCATTGATATAGAGGTGTGTCACCAATGGAGAGGATCTTATATAGTGAGAGCTAGACTAGGGTTTACGTTCAGGGGAATGAAAAGATGTTGTAGGTGTTTCCAATTTGGTCTGGGGTGCCACAATGCCTGTCTAGAGGACTATCAAGCATTTCCTTCCCAGTCATTGGCCATTAATGGCCTGAAGAATTTTGGACTTGCTCGTCCCCAATTGAGGTGCTAGAAGGGTAGCGAAAGACCAAGCGGACTCATGGGAGTTGAAAGGAAGGTATGAGAGGAAGCAGGAGGTGAGGCATAAACCGTCATTGCTCTATAGCAAGTAACGGCTGCATGGAGGAGAGACCAGGTGTACGCCGGTTTGGGGATGATGGTCAAAATTGGGTTTGACTAGGAAATCTTTAGGATTAAATCCAATTTTTGCACCCTAGTGTCATTTATTTCGATAATTCATATCTCTTAGGTTCCCCATCTATTTTCCCTAAAATTTTAACTACTAGTTTATTTGTCATTACCCTAACTATTAAAAATACTAACACATGGGTTTATGATTCCAAGGTGGATATTTAATTTATTTTTTCATTATTAATACAAATACAATTATCTAATAATGCAAATAGTAAATTTGTGTGATTCCAATGCCAACAATTCTTAATGGAGTTCAACTATTAAATTTTGGGTCTCAAGTGGAATGAGTACATTAGAGTGAGGGAGGATTGTATTTTTTTATTCTCAAATATTCAAAAGAATTCAATGTAGTGAGAGTATGAATGGAACTTTTGCAAAAGAGAAATTGAATTAGTGAGGACCATATATAATAGCTCAAAATTAAGTTTAGTACCAATTTTCAGTTTGTTACAGTGATAATGAATAGAGATCTAGCATATGTCATGTGCACGATCTAACAAGAAGTAAAGCCTTTATTAAAGGACAAAGATGGACTATGCGGAGCAAGAGTGGTTTCATCTTTAGTCTATATTTAAATTTATCTTAGCCCATTGGACATGTAGTAGACTTAGTTAAACTACTACTTCATTATGCCAATAAATTGAAACATTTTTCTTTATGAATTTTGTATGAAAAGGATGATAATGAATAAAGAGTTGTTAATGCTTATATTTCAAAGATGTGATCTTAAATGGCAATGTGCCAAACATGTAGTGATCTATATGATCTAAAGATGAATGTTTACAATGTAAAGGCTAAAGGATTATAATTGATAACTCAAACAATCTTTATCATTGTCATCATGAGCACATATATAACAAATGCATATCTAGAATCCATATTAATGTTTATCAAGACTCTTTTGGTTATTGAACCAGTAAGATACATGCAAGTCTTAATTATGAGCAATATGACAAACTATTCTTCACTAGATGTAGTGGGAGGATAAGCACTCTATTAAGTCTTATACATGTTGATGTATGAAGATCTTATAGAATAAATGTTAGAGGTAGTTGTTTGTACTTCATAATATTCACTAATGATCTCAATTGATATAGAGTTTGTATTTAGTGAATACAAACACAAATCTCTTGAAGTGTTCAAGGAGATTTTATGTGAAGTATAACTTTGATAAAAGTATTAAGAAACTTTGATATGATTAAATGTTAAAATATCTTACATCAATAGTGTGATAACCTTCTAGATAGGTAGTGATAGTTTATCACAAGACAAATCCATCTGAACATGATGATGTGTCAGAAAGAAGGAATTACATCCTGATAGATCATGATGTGATTATCATATTAATCTAATATTCTAAATCTCCTTATGAATACATGCTTTACACTAAAACTAAGTACTATGTAAAATGGTTTAAAAGACATCATATGTGATATGATATGGGAATGTCTCGATATGTCTTAAAGATTGAAACCTACATAAGGAAAATAGTTTCTAGAAAAGGTTTATCCACAGACCAAGATTATTGAATACACCTTTAATCCTAATCCAATAACAAAAGTATTTTGTTACTAGGATAACTGAGTTCCAAAAGAATCTGTGGGAGTAAAAGTAGAACTCAAAATGTTCGAGATTGACAAGGAGGTATGGTGAGAACAAGTGAGAATCACAAATTGTTGTGGAATCTCAAGTTCCGCATGTAACATAGAACCTCATAATTCTAGTATAACACATCTTAGATTGAAATATTGTGAATTTGATAACTCAGATAGGCTGGTCATGAGATGATGAGCCAACAAATCAACTAGAAGCTATTGAAAATTAGATTCTGAGCAATGGCTTTAAGGCCATTATGGAATCTGTATACACTAACAAGATATGACCTTGATAGTACAACCTAAAGAGTTAAAACCCAAAGGGTACATTTGGGTCTTGTTGAAAAGACCTACATGGATAACCTATAAGGACAGATTGTTGAAAAGGTTTTCAAATCAGTTCAAATTATTGAGGTGAAGAAATTGCTTTACCAATTGTCATACTTGTTGTTGAAGATAGAATAGACTATGAGATTTGGCATATGAAGGTTGAAACCAGATTCCTTAAAAGGAATATTTGAGAGGATGTGTACATGAAATAGTCTAAAGGTTTTATAAATCATGTATACAAATAAAGTCTATGAGCTACAAAGTGAAATCTCGAGATTGAAACAATCATCTTAGAGATGGGATCTTTTGACTTGACAAGATAGTCAAAGATTTTAGCTTGAATCAAGACAAAAGATTAAATATGTGATTACAAAATATTAATTGGGAGCATATATAAATATTCCACATATTGATGGGTAATAACATCACAATATAGTGAGCATTGAGACTTGGCATGGAAAACACCTTCAGAAATGAAGGATTAGATGAAACATCCTATGTGATAGGAACTAAGGTCTATATAGATAGATCTGGAAAGTTTCATAACCCAAATTGATCACATACAATAGCAACATGTTGAAGGAGTTCAATGTGAAGGATTCAATGAGAGAGAATCCATGATTAGTCTCTCAAGAACGCCATGTTACGATTCTAGTGAAGAATGGAAAGGACATGAGTGAGATGGCATACGCATTAGCAAGTGGATCTATCACATATGGTATATTAATGTACTCATCCCACAATCTTGTATGTATTGGACATGACAAGATGATATTAGTTTCCAATGAAGGTCATTGGAATGTCATTAAGAAATCCATTAGTATTTGAGAAGTAAAAAATGATTGGTTTCTAGATTAAAGCAACAAGGAGGAGTTGGGTGTCAAGGGTTACACTGATGCAAGCTTCCAAAATGACAAATGTGATCACAATATAAAATGTGTTTCATTTTAAAGAAAAGAGCTATAAGTTGGAAGGGTTCTGAACTACAGACCATTAATTCTATTCTAAAGTATAAGTTGAGTATCCTGGTGTTATGAACACAGGAGCGGATACTATATGGATCTATAAGTTCATATGGATGAACTTAAAGATGTTCCAACCATTGATGAAATTAGTAGAAATGGTGTAACAACAATGGAGCTACTAGTTAGGCAAGGAATATCATATACCATATTATGAAAGCTCTGTCTCATATGAGAAATTGTACAATGAAGAGATGTGAAGATGTAATATACCGACTATAGCAAAATGTTGCTAACTCACTGGATTTGCACTTCCATAGTAGAAACATGATGGACATGTTTAAATCACTAAGAATGAGATTTGTGGGTGATTGTCTCTAAGTGCAAGTGGTAGTATGTTGGTATGGTATGCCCAAAGAGACAATCAAATGATGATTGACATGGCATATAACATAAAGAATTTGATTAATATTAATGAAGGCAAGCTTCCAATTCATCTTGTTTCACTCAGTTATGAGATAATGAGGAAACATTGTGAATGTCTAGAGAATGACGATACTCAATGATGTATGTCTTCAAGTATGTGATTTGAACAATGAGATCATTTGGATGCTAAGAGTATGTACATTCTTATTATGTCCCTTGTAAAGAGTGGGACCTAAGAGGGAACCACTCCCTACTAAAACTTTAGGAATAAAACATCCAATCCAATCACATGCAAAAGGTATGTTGGAATATGTGTAAAATTTTCAAGTCTCAAATGATGGTATACCAAAGACCAACGTATAGTAGTGGAATATAAAACTTGACTATAATCAATTTTACAAAAGTACATAATCATCTCCCATATAGGGTTTATATGGTTACAATTGCATAAGGATCTAAGTAGATGGATATCTAAACCATATCATGTTTGTCTCCAAGCTTCAACTCCTAAGATAAGTCCACGTCTGCCTACCATGTCCTTAAAGTCCTACACCTAGGGTTGGAATCATACCCCATCAAGAGGAGAAAAAGTAAAAGACATCAACAAAAGTCTAGTATGTTCATACGAAATTGGAAATTGAGCAATATATATATTAAAGGACATCAAGTAAATAAGGCTTCCCATAGAGAAGAAAAGAACAACCCAAGTGGGTATCAAGAGTAATGGTTTGCAATCATATGATAATAAAAGAGATAATTGCCATAAATAAAACATAAAAGTTTGTGCCACACAAGCACGTATAAAGAAATTAGGGCACACAACCCATCATCAACAGCATCAAACCTCCATGCATGTGAGATAATCATAGCACTAGAACAATATAAATAAAAATGGTGGCCAAGGCTCACAACCTTACAAACATGTTAGAGAATGATGTACTCCAAACTCCCAATATATATTAAAGTGGGCACACAACCTCCATCCCAAAAATAATACATGGGCACACAACCCAAAAACCAATATACTTACACTACTCTAGGGATAATGAATCACATAACATGCTTAATGTGAGGCAAGTGAAAACGTATAGCTAGAATAAACAAGATTGCCATCACATAAATGGAAAATATAAACATCCGCCACATAAGTGGCAAAAAATAGTACATATCACCATGTAGAGTTCCATCATGAACAAAGTATAAGATAGAGTCAAGAGAAATCCATCAAGATAGGATGATCACAAAATCAGAGTAAACACAAATATTTCACATGAAAATATATTCTCAAAAGCAAAAGAGATATTGTGTAGGCTATTGTCCATGGGACTAAGAGAAAGATTATTTAGGTGAAATGCTCAAAAGGAATAATATCAAATGCATACATACCTCACTTTAGAGTCTAAACACGTCTAAAGTCAATTCTAGGTCCAAGCCTAGGTCTCCAAAGAACCTATTAAGCATATGCATAGAGTTAGGATTAGGTTTACATTAATGATTCAAAACCTGAAAATTTGCCTTTTAACTATTAGTGAATTAAGTTTTCAAAACCATTCCATATTGCATATTATATTTTTTAAGTTCATAACATATTTTACTTTATTTTTTGACTTATAAATTATTAGTTATGAATTTTGCACATTATAACCAATTAGGAAAATGCATATATTAATTAGTTTGGAATTAGGTGATCAAAGTGATACAATTAGATAGATAATCTTTTTATAAATCCAACAACTATTTGTTTGTAATTTTTGGTTAATCAGAGAATTAGTTATCAATTTTACAAATTTGGCCAATCACAAAACTCAAAAAATCCAAATAAGCAAGAAAATTTCACAA